>BLSH010351984.1:117738-131091 GCA_018402905.1 Glandirana rugosa | reverse complement strand
TACCTGCACTACCCCTACCACCCCTACTAGATGGGCTGCTCTCCCGGCTGTTAGGGGGAGCAGTGACATCCAGGGCTGCCACCTCTGAATTTGCCACCCCCACATCTTCACTCAAATTGGCAAATCTGCTAGGGTGCTCAAACCCAGGACTGGCCTTCCTTTTCTGTGAGCCCCTACCACTCCCTCTAACTGTGTTAACCCATCTACCTACCTTATAATCCTGACTTACCCCTCCACCCTCCCCCTTAACCCTACTAGCCACCTGCTCCGTGAGCAGAGGACCCCTTTCAAGGTTGACAGCTCTGTCCAGTGTTGCAATTTGCTCCTCCAGATCTCTAATGCAAGCTTCCAGAAGGGCAACCTGCTCACATCTGTCGCAGCGATATCCATCCTGGAGCTGTTGCTCCATAGTTGCATACATGCGGCACACTGTGCACTGCACAAAACCTTCAATCTTGCTAGCACACATTTTCCCAGATACAACAACACAAATAACAGGAAATGTCTGATGTTACTTACAGGTTCTGAAGATTCCTGTTATAATCTCTTGTTTTAAACTCTGGTTTTTAACTCACCACTTAGTCAAGGTCCACTTCATCAGAGGTCCAGCAAGCAAAGAGGTAGCAAGCTCAAAGTGAGCAAGCTCTGAAATGAGCTCAACAGAGAGCTTTATAGGAATTCAATCACCTGTGGCCAATTAACTACTCCCCTTAATTAGCAGTCTAAAGGAAGGAAAGGGAAAAAAAGCTATTTAAAAAGTGACAGAAAAAAATGTTAAAAAGCTGCAAAGAAAAAACCCCCAAAAAACAAAAACTCCAAACACAGCAAACACCAGCAGTCTAAATCAAAGCTGTTTCACTAAAAGTTTCCCACTCCTTTGCTCTTAACCAGTAAGTTCAGGCAGAAGGGACAAAACAGAGCAGACCTGTGGTGTAGTAAAGAAAACAAAGAGCTTTATTATAAAAAAAATATTATGTACTCACAAAATAAAATGTGAAAGAGTGCTTACACACACACAACACAGTCACAAGCAAAGGATGGATGAGCACCCACAGTGTCCGGATCAATGTGTGGCCAGCTGACAATTGAAGAGCTGGGCTGGATGCCAGAAGTCTCTCCTGCTCCTGCTTGGCTCACTCAATCTTAAAGTGGATCTAAACCCTCCATATAGCCAGTGAAGTGAACAGCCTCAGATGATACATAGAGATGAGACACAAACCTCCCTATACAAGTCTTACATGTATATCTTCTGTCTTCCCTTTGATATACTGTTTAGAAAATGCACATTTTGTTAGATTTTCCACTTCCTCATTCCTATCTAGGAGGAGTTGATAGCTAGACGCTGCGAGAGACTCTGAGAGACTATGAGAAAGCTGATTGTAGGAAAGGCACACATTCCCTCCCCTCACATGCAGAGTCTTGCCTGTGCTTTGTTAAGCAATGTGCTAATCTATTTTTAGCAACCTCCTTCGACTCTAAATTATCTGAATTCTCTGCCTCGGCTAACAGAACCAGGGAGAACTCATCAGGCTGATAACAAAGCTACTGAGGAAGAGACCACTATGGACATAGCTCTTTTGAAGAGAGATAACAAAAGCCTACAGACAGATATGCCCAGCTCAAATTTCATGAATCAGGTTTACATCCACTTCAAGGACAGCACTCAGTGGATGATGGTCTCTTGTAGAAGTGGGGTTGCAGGATGCGGTTCGAGGACTCCTCTTCTTCAGCTTGGTACATTCAGCTTGCCCATACACAGTTCGAGTCTTGGCCAGGTCCTGCTGACCTGGCCGAGATTCAAACTGTGTATGGCTGGCCTTAGGAAGAGTAAATGCTTCTTCCAAGTTGTAATTTCTGAGTGTGACCTTGTTGGGAAGATTGCTACCTCACTTCTTGTCCCTGGTAGTTTTTTTTTTTTTTTATGCAAATGGGTATGGGAACAATTGTCAAAAGTACAAAAAATAGCAATTCTATTCATGACATTTTATGTATAATATTGTTACATGTATTGATATACTAAGGTTTAATTTACCACTGAAAACATACCGAAAGGTAGAGTTACCTTTAATATCAACTTTAATTTAAGGTATCTAAATGTAGCATGATATGAATGCAACCTCATCACTTTCTTGTCTCCAGTCTGAGATATGTCATTATTTGCTACTTGCAGGTATGGGACGTGGAGCTTGAACGATCTGCTGAAGAATGGGCATCTACTTGTTTATGGGAACATGGCCCAGCAAATTTGCTTCCATCCATTGGACAGAACCTCGGGGCTCACTGGGGGAGGTAGGTGATTTGATTCTTAGCAATACCAGATGATGATACAGTATGAGATGATAAACTATAACATTATTATGTTCTTTCCTATATAGATACAGACCTCCAACCTACCATGTCCAGGCTTGGTATGATGAAGTGAGAGATTACACATTTCCATATCCACAAGAATGTAACCCCTACTGCCCATTCAGGTGTTCAGGACCTGTTTGCACTCACTATACACAGGTAGGGTCATGTTTATTTCATTCTATTTTTAAAGGAGATTTCCATTGTTGGAACGATTTCAAAAAACAATTTCTTTGGGGGTGTGATTGGCAAAAATATCACCCTCCCCTCATTCTCTCACCTGTCCATTCTTTTAGAACAGCTCCTTTTAAGTCCACTGCTTATGTGTAATGAAGCAGTAATGTAATGATACAATATCTTACATAGAAAGTGCAGAGATAAGCAACCAAACTGATAACAGGCATAGAGGAGCTCAGCTACAAGGAAAGATTAGCTTAACGGAATGTATTACCTCTTGAGAAGAGGAGATTAAGGGGGATATAATCAAAATGTATAACTACATAAGTGGTCCATATAGTGAACTTGGTGTAGAGTTATTCACTTTCAGGCCATTACAGCGGACAAGGTGGCATTCTTTACCCTTGGAGGAAAAGAGATTTAACCTTCACATACAGAAAGGCTTCTTCACAGAAAGTGCTGTGAAATTGTGGAATAGTCTCCCTCAAGAGCTGGTTCTGGCCAGTTTAGTAGATTGTTTTAAAAAAAGACCTGGATTATTTCATAAATGCATATAATATAACTGGATATTAATGTTTAGAGGTAATAACTCCAGGGGTTGTTGATCCAAGGAATTTCAGAATGCCTCCCGAAGATCTGGAAGGATTTTTTTTCCCCCACTTGAGCGAATTGAACCATGCTTTATTGGGGATTCTTTTGCCTTCCTCTAGATCAACTGTGAGTATAGGATTGTGTATATGGGGGTTTTAAACATCTTTTTCTTGTTGGTTGAACTAGATGGACTAGTTCAACCTCACTAACTATGTAACTATATAGGTTGTGTTATTCATTTATTTGTACATTCAAAATATGCACTGTACAAATGATTGTAGTTTTGAAACTAAACATAATAATCTACTTAGTCATTTATTGTGTTTGTATTTTTGTAGGTGGTTTGGGCAACAAGTAGCAGAATTGGTTGTGCCATAAACCTGTGTCATAACATGAACATTTGGGGGCAAATCTGGGCGCAGGCAATATATTTAGTGTGCAATTATTCTCCAAAGTAAGTAAGATTTCATTTTAATTCAAATTCCAAACTCACATGATTTAAAGTACAAATATATTGTTTTGGAGTGCTGTCAGTACAAGTGTCCAAAGGTATATTGCTTTGTAAAAATGAATCGCCTTTAATGTTGGGTGTCCTATTTGTGGATGTTGCTGTGTTATTATTAAACTATTAATTTCGTTTTTTACATTTTCAAATGGGGTGCCTTGAAATTGTGTATAATTTTATATGATGCCTTGACTATAAAAAGATTCAGAAACACTGGTCTAAACAAGTCCAAATCAAGTTACTATGGATGCACAAGCCTCATAAATTAGACAAAAATCTTCCTTAATCTTCCCTGATTGAGCCAAATCCTTCTTCATTTGTGTCTCACCGTCTCCCCCTCCCAGACACTGCATATCACAATGGGAATCCAGAAAGCTGTGGACAGGGCTAGGTGTGGGCAGAAGAAATTTGGTGAACCGCAGTTCAGATCTCCTCCCTCTCTTTATTATGATTTCTCCTTTAGAGGTCCTGGGTTCACTGAGAGGCAAGATGAGTCCAGTGGCCACTAAAAGTGAGCAGAAGCAGGATTTGCAGTGTTCTCCACAAAATCTGTGAGGCAGAACTTCTAGCAAACCCCCTTCCAGGGAGAATACTGTAATGAGTGACAATATGTTATTAGATATGAAAAGGGAGTACATAGGAACAGTGCTGGACAGCGCTCGGAATCTCTTGCACCGAGGCTAGATGCCCAATGTGCATGACTGCGGTCTTCTTGGCCAAATACTTTTCAGGCTTGCAGGTTCTGTTTAAAATTTCTCCATGGCAGGGGGCCTGGCTGCCGCCAAGATGGCCAGACATAACTAGAGAGAGCTCCGCCAGCTGCCTCTAGTATCCTACAGAATCCTGCAGATATACAGCAGCTCCAGATACCCTGAATGGCTCTTTTGAAAGCCACTTTACCCGGCATCTGACATGAGCAAGGATTGGTATGCCTTGGTGACAGAGCGCCTGAAAGTATATGCTTGAACCAAGCGGCAAGATGGCGGCCGCAGCCCGCCACACACAAAGAGTGGTGGCTCCCATACCTTGGACGCTCAGAAACTGGGCACATCAATGGACAAACCTACTCTGGAGCAAGTGAACTCGCATCTCTTGGCTTCCATCACATCCTGCAACACTTGACTAACTGGTAAGATGAAAGAAATCAAGGTCAACATCGGCCTTCTGAAACAGGATGTGCAAAACACTGTCACTGAGACTGAACATAGGCTGTTCACACTAGAGGATGATCTCTCCCCTTTAGCTAGCTGCATTTCTGCAGCTGAAAAACAAGTCTCCTTCTGATATCAAAAGGCTGATGACTTACAAAACAGATTGAGACGTAATAACGTTAGAATAGTGTGATTACTGGAGGAGACTGAAGGTCAGAACCCTGAGGACTTTGTTGACTCTTGGTTCAAATCCCTATTCCCTGATGCTGTATTTTCATCTGCCTATGCAGTAGAGAGAGCCCACAGAGTTCCAGCAAAGCCTCCTCTACCTGGGGCCCCACCTAGGCCTCTGCTAGCTCGCTTACTGAATTGCAAAGACTGCAATTTAATTCTTTGCAAGGTAAGACAGAAGGGCACTACCCAGTAGAAAAATGCCTACGTGTCCCTTTTTCCGGATTTCTCAATTGAATTACACAAGCAAAGGGCTACCATCACCGACGTTAAGAAAAAATTGTGGGACCGTAATATTGTCTACTCAATGGCATACCCAGCATGTCTACGAATTGTGCATAACGGCAAAGTCCTGTTCTTCACTACCCCTGATTCTGCACAGGACTGGCTTCGCACCAAGGGACGCCATTCTTAACTACCACTATAAGTGTTGCAGTAGCTATTTGACTTCTGCTCACCTACCTGTCATCTGCTATGGCATCATGGTCTCCATGCCTCCTGTTGCTGAGGGGGTCACATTGATTCAGTTCTGTTTGAAATGTTAATGTTCATCTATAGCTCTTTACCAAGCACAATGCCTAACAGGAAAATGTTGCGAAGGTTCCTTGTCTTTCCAGGTTTGACAGTGCACCTCAACATGATTTGTGTATAAGGCTCCTCACAAACTCCATCTATGAACGCACATGTAATGTTTTTGCGAATTCATTCACTGAGATTCCTGAAGTTTTACTTATCCGTTTGATTAAAGTTAAGAGTTGAACACTGTATGTGGCCTGAGTGGTTCCTCTGCTATTAACTAGATGTGCCAAACCTGCCTTTGCTGTCGTACTTCCACATTACACAGGGAGCTTAAAGGGCAGCTGTAACCATGGATTGCCTTCGCATATGCAGACGCTGTGTGCAGGCACTGCCCCGTTGATTGTTCCTTATTTTTACCTGCAAAAGTTTTTGCTTTTTGTATATACAACTTATTACTCGTGGTCCATTATGATAGCTTATATTTTCTTCCCTTGGGATCAGAACGGGACTCATGAGCTTTGGTCCCCTTTCCCTAGTAAAAGTTATCTGGCTTTTATACCATAAAAATGGCTATAACCTGTAACTTCTTATCTTGGAATGTTCAGGGATTGGGTACTTCGCATAAACGCTCCCAAGTGTTTGCAACAATACTGCGTGCTAAAACACAGATAATGTGCCTCCAGGAGACTAATTTAGGGATGGATACCCTTGACTGCCTTCATAAACCATGGCTACAGTGGTCCTTGCACTCATACCATACTACCTATTCTAGAGGGGTCTCCCTTCTTTAACACAGATCTATCCCATGGGAGTGCTGTCAGCTGAAGGTAGACCATAATGGTTGATATGTGTTTGTGCGGGTTCGACTGTTTGCTAAGCCATTTGTTATTTCATGGATATACAATCCTCCTCCAGCTACCCTACAAATTGTCAAAGAGGCTATGGTATTCACAGCATCTTTTCCTGAGGCTGCAGTACTGTGCATGGGGGACTGTAATCTCCTCTTGGATCTAGCCGTGGATAGGTTTGGTGCACTTCCTTCGGCAGCTCCTTGACGCTCCTCGGCTTTTGGGCTGCTGGTGGAAGAATTCGGGTGGCAGGATTTGTGGCGTATCGTTAATGCTCGCGCTCGTGCCTACTCATGGGCAACACCTGGTAGATAATGCCTAACTAGACTAGATCTAGCTTTGGGTAATGATATAATTATTCCCAGGATATCTTCTATTTCATACCTTACTCAGACCATTCCCCATTGGTGCTAGTGCTTGACGTGGGTACAGCTGGTACACGCCAATCATGGAAACATCTCCCCTTCTGGCTGTTCCTGATTGGGTACAACAACCGGATACCAGACCAACTGTCTGGCTTTCTGGAGGCCCATTGGTAATCTAGAGATATCCCTTTCTGGGTCACCGTCAAAGCATTCTTACGAGGCACCATCAGGTCGACCATCACCTATATTAAAAGGTCCACTCGTCAAAACGACAAAGATCTTGAATGGCATGCAATGTGATGGAGAGGGAGTTTCAGGCCTCCCCCTCGACATCCACTCGAGTGCGCTGAGAACTTGCATCCCAGGCGTATGCTGAGTTTATGCCAGCAAATGCTAAATGGAAGACCTTTTTTATGCAACAAAATACTTTGAACAAGGTAATCAGTCCAGCCACCTACTTGTTCACATGGCGAAGCAACAAAATGGTAGCTTGATGGTTACCAGACTGAACACACAAATGGTGATTTTGTCTATACTCTGGGGGAAATTTTGTCGTGTTGTTTTCATTGTCATGTTGTTTTCATATACTGACCAGGACATAGCTGTGTACTTGTAAGATTTACAATTCCCTTCTTTGACAGCAGAACAGATTACAATACTGGAGGCAGACTTCACTGAACATGATGTCCGTGAGGCCATTGGTTCTCTGGCTGCTGGCAAAGCTTCATGCCCAAATGGTCTCCCACTAGAGGTTTAAATTAGTTGACATTACTGCACCAATTTTGGTCCAGGTGTATTCTACTGGTTTTTGGGAGGGGAGACAGGATCCATGTATTCTGCTACAGTTGTACTTATTCCTAAGCCTGACAAGGACTTAACTGACTGCACATCCTACGATCCCATATCACTTTTATAAAATTATATTTTTCATTATAAAATACTCACAAAAAGAATGGCCAAACGTCTGAACTATGTGATCCTTGGCATCATTCACCCAGATCAAACCGGCTTCATGCTGGACAAATCCACCTCTATTAATCTCCAAAGGACCCAAATTATTACACAATTTACAGACCATTTACCTGACACCTGTGTACTGGTCTCTCTTGACACAGCCAAAGCATTTGATTCCATTAGTAAATCTAAAAAAGGATAATCATTCAGCACAACTATGCAATACACAAGAAATATGCCAGCTGAACACTTAAAGATCTTCACATAAATCCATAGAAAACAGAAACAAAAGAAGTGCAGCACAAAATATATCAAACATATAGTCCATATATTCAAGTGAAACAGAAAGCGTCAGAAATGAATGTCCATATGTCAAGAAAGGAATCCAGGAACAACCCAAGTAAATGGTGATAGTCCCTCCACCTCCAAACAACTCGCTTTGCTCACCTTACACTGTGGACCCCTGACCAAACAGGTGGTCAAAAACGCACACGGTGCACACGGGAATCCCCAGTAATAGGAAGTGATCCAGACATCCATTTCCTGTTCTCGTTTGAACCTTTGTGAGGGAGATGAGCTTTTGACCACCTGTTAGGTAAGGGGTACACAGAGGGGCGATCACCATTTACTTGGGTTGTTCCTGGATTCCTTTCTTCATATATGGATATTCTTTTCTGACTTTCTGGGACCTGTGGTTCACTTGGATATATGGACTATATGTTTGATGTCTGATATATTTTGCACTGCACTTCTTTTGTTTCTATTTGATTCCATTGAATGGCCATTCCTGCAGGCTGCCCTATGCTCTTTTGGCTTACGAGAAACATTTTGTAAATGGATCACTATCTTATATTCCAATCCTACATCACATCTTTTAGTTAACAGAATATTGTCTCCTCCCATACAGCTTCACGGAGGCACACAGCAGGGATTCTCTTTCCCCACTTCTATTCGCGGTGGCTATTGAGGCCCTGGCAATAAGAATCCGACAGTCAGCCTCTTTTGCTGGCATCACACTGGGCGACAGATACGATTAGGCTATATGCAGATGATTTGATACCATGTGTATCATAGGAACTTTCGGATGCTACTCGGGTCTCAAGATAAACTTGCAAAAATCTGCTTTAATGCCATTAAATGCAAGCACTCTCCCCTCTGGGGTAAAACTGGGTCCTCTCAGGGTGGACACATCTTTCAAATACCTAGGAATTGTTATTACTGCTGTAGCAGCTGAGACCTTTACAGCCAATCTAAATCCAAACAATTAAAGCCAAGTTGGCTACGTGGGCTAAGCTTCCACTATCCATAGCTAGCAGAGTTAATTTACTCAAGATGGTCCTCCTGCCTAAGTTCCTTTACATTATGTCCCATATGCCAGTCCCTGTATCTAAATCCTTCTTTAAAACCCTAGATGCTCTATTCACTACCTTTTATCTGGGGCAAGAATAGACACAAATTAAAACTGTGGGTTCTGCAAAGACCAAAAGCTGAAGCTGGCATGGCACTTCCCAATTTATGATTATATTACCTTGTTGGCCAACTCAGGCACCTAACAAGCTGGGTTGTTCCCGTCAAACCGTTGGCAGTAGAGTCCCATGTGGCACAAATATTGGGCCTTGACCACCTTTTGATAGCCTTGGAGACACCTGTGGTACTCCCCTCTATGAAAAACATACCAATATTGACATTGGCTCAGGCAGTGTGGCGGGAGGCTAAACAAATAGATAAGTTTACCGTTTTTAATATTGACATCCCGCTAAGGCGCAACCCAATGTTCCCACATTTAGGACAATACTCAGATTATGCTTTTCGGAAAACAAAGGGGTACTTACTCCAGCTGTGTTATATGACAATAATGTGTTATATTCATTTGCAGGCTTACAGGGTAAATATGAGCTGGCACGCACAAACATTTGTAAATTTCTGCAACTCCGTCATGCACTGTGTGCACAATTTGGTAGCTCTGACAGCAGATTTTCTGACTACCCGATGATAGGGATGTTAAAATCACAAGGCCCTAAGGGCCTTATCTCAGACATCTACTCCCACCTGGCACACGCCACCCTGACGTACACTCCACTGTAAGTACGAACTAAGTGGCAGGCGCTCGTTCCGAACCTCTCAGATGATGATTAGGAGGAAGAGTGCTCTTCTCACTTGTTTCACCTGCAATCAACAATAGGCTGACCCAACTGTACATGTTTCATCAATCTTACCTAACTATAATTAGACTGCATGCTATGCATTGTATACCTTCACGAAACTGTGCGAGATGTGACTGCCCTAGAGCTGATTTTGCTCATGTAATATGGTAATGCCCAATAATCGCCAGGTTTTGGCAAAAGATGGTGGAGGTTCTGTCCGCATTGTTTTCTGTCCCTGTGCCCTTAGCACCAGAGGGATGTCTTCTGGGTATCCTTGACCAGGAGATCTGGCCTTGATATATGAAAATATTATTGAAACCCTTTTCCTGGCTAGGAAACCAATTGCTCTTAAATTGATCCAACCTACCCCTCCCTCAGTTCACCAATGGATACAATTGGTTAATCAAATCCTGCCCTATAAAAAAAAAAATTGGTGTTTGAGCATAGGGGTTGTCCAAAAAGGTACAACAAAATTTGGGACATATGGAGCTCTTCCAACCTGACTGTATAGATGTACTTGCCATGATTTAGAATGCTATTGCTCAATACTTGATGTTATAATAGTTTCAACTGTAGTTATTGTATGAAACATATGCTATCATAGCCCACACATATTGTTGCACTGGACCCGTTATATGTTTGATTGGTCTCTACGGTTTTGAGACAAATTATCTTCATTACTTGCCGTGTTATTGCAATACCTTCTGTGTACAATAAAATCTGAAAAAAGAATTAGCAGTAAAAGTAAATATTTGTTTACATTATGAATTTTTGTTTCTAAAGAGGAAACTGGTGGGGACATGCTCCATATAAACATGGCCGTTCTTGTTCTGCTTGCCCACCCAGCTATGGAGGAGGATGCAGAGACAATCTTTGTTACAGAGGTAAGTTATGTGATATTTAAAGCTGAATTGTGTGCCTAAATTTGAACTGCAGACCCTGTACAGCATAGCTTGGATTACGAGAGGGAGAAGCAGCCAGTCAGGTTTGCTGCAATGTTAATGTACTAACAAGCAGCATGCTGAAAGGGGGAGACAGCAAAGTAGCAGAGATAGTAAAGTAGCAGAAATATTAGCTCATGATGGCTGCTTCCCCTTTAACTTTTCCAGCCACAAGCTGGGGAGAAAGACAAAACTTGTAAGTGTAACATAACTGTGCCAGAGAATAATCCAGTCCCCTGCACTGCACATTTTAGGACTGGATGGATAAAAATACAAATCCTTTGGCAGGCTATCATATATGTATTTCATACGTGTATTTAGGTGATTGCTTTAATATCAGCTTTGTTCAATCCTTAGAAATATACTGCTATTTTACATAAAATACTTTTCTGCCTATATCATGCAAATTATGATACAATCATGATCTGTTATACATAGGGTTAGTTCACAGACACATTTCAGATATAGATAGATGCCACCAGGTGTAATCACACACAAGTTTCTTGAATCTCTCCAAGATACGAATGCTGAGATGGAGCTGAATGCTCTGCCCACCTGCTGTGGCTATTATGGTGGTCTTGCATTCCACTGGATTTCCCATGTGTTTTGTATTTTAGGTTATATAGCAATGGGAACAAAGCTGCATAGCAGCAAGGTCACAGCCAGGAACTCAGGCATGCAGTTGCACTCAAGTTCCAGAAGCCAATTCAGTCTACAAACCCCTACCCAAATCTGAAATTCCCATTTCGGGCAATCAAACCCTTTAATGTCCTAAACTAACTTCTTTGTTAAATATCTGCTCTAAGCATTGATCGTATCTCATCTGTCCACATAACACATCCTCATTGTAATGTTAAACTATTTGAAAAAGTAAACTGTTAATAGGGTCTCAATAATTCTAACAGTTTTACATATGCTTGTGAAAGAGTAAAACAAAAAATAGGACCTAATTGTGACAATGCCTGCCCTTTTGCCTGTCATAACTTAAAGTGTTACAAAACCCCCAACAGTAAAATCTGTCTGAATATGCAGAATAGCATGCTTGTTATACGCACTGTGGAACTTAAGCGGTTTATCCTCTGCATTGTGTAAAAAGGCTCTTTGATCCTATGTGCACAGATCTTCCCCTCTTGCAGGGTCTCTCTTGGCAAGGCCAGATAATACACAGACAGGGTAGTAAAGCTGCACATGCTCAGTTTGGTCTCTATTGCTGAAGAGAATATTTCCAGTTTGAGCTGAGCTTTTCAGGTCACATGGTATTGATATCACACATGTGGGTGTGTATACAGATCCTAAATGACAGCCCAGTGCCTCCCACCACCTCCATGCACAGTAACGAAAAAAGAACACAGTGGGTGGGATGTCACATTTTGATTGATGGATGGTCCGCCTCCCATAACAGCATGAGTAGACAGGCTGTAGTGGAAATCTCCTCCTACCTGAACACTCAGCACTGGTACAGACCCTGCAGTTTATCACATGACCGTGGTATACAAATCAGCCAAAAAGCTATATATTGGCAGTATTTTAATGTAAAAAGAAGATTTATAAGCTGAGGGGGGGGGGGGTGAACTATTTTCATATTACTGGGTTTAGTAACACTTTAAAATTAAGAATGAATGAATCCACCCGTGTTCAATTTACTGAGGGTTTGGTGATTCCGGTTTGAAATTTAGTGAATGTAAACCAGAGCGGTAAATCTAATTGAAGTCTATGGGGGAAGGGGGAACCCTGTTAGTAAATTCTGGTAATTTTTTAGGCTACTAGGCAAGTCACTGTCAAAAAAGGACATGGAAAACTTGGCATTTCCAAAGGGTATATGTACCAGTGCCTTAAAATTGTATGTGGGTGTTACAGAACAGTATGATTTTCACAGACAGCCTCAATGGCAGTGGAAACGGTTTTCGTTTAAAGTTATCTTGAATTACGTTGAGCACAAGAACCCCAATCTACTTAATTTCAATTCAGGCTGCTGATAATGGCCAGCTTTAACCACCAGAGAGAAATTGGGCAGTGGGTCAATGAGGTTGTCCTGGTTTTTGCTGATGCAAAACTGTACTGCAACTGACCAATTTATATAAAATTCTCCTTAACCAGTTCCCTACCGACGTATAGTAAAATGACGTCGGCAGGGACTGGCCGTCGATCCGGGAGGACGTCATATGACGTCCTCCGCTTCTCGCCGCTACTGCGGGACACTAACCTGTGTCGGCCAGTGCCCCATTTCTCGGTTAAAATAACCGAGAAATGGGGCTAGACCCCCCCTGTGTTGGGGGGCCGTCTGCTCGCTAGGCGCTAGCGGCGACACGCCCGGGGACCCCCGGGCGTCATCGCCGCTCTTCGCCTCCTGCAGTATACTGCAGGAGGGCCTAGCTGCCGGTCAGGGACGGCTGCAGTAAAATGATATGCAGCCATCCCTTGACCAATTCCTCTTAAAATATATTTAACCAGTCAACGTCATGTCAAAACGTAGTCGTTTTTGGTCCTGTTGGAGTAACTGGGTGACGGGTTAAAGAGAGACCACCAATTTCGACCGGTAATAGTCGTCGGACTTAACTTTAATTCATCTAACCCCAAG
>BLSH010351984.1:40344-115498 GCA_018402905.1 Glandirana rugosa | reverse complement strand
TATAAATGCCAATGGTCCCAAAAAAGTGTCAAAATGGTCCGACATGTCCGCTGAAATATCGCAGTGCCGCAAAAAATCGCAGATCGCCGCCATTATTAGTAAAAAATAAAAAAAAATTAAAAACCCCAAAAATTAATTCTCATCATCCGTAAACGCGACCACTTTTGCGCAAACCAATCAATAAACGCCGATTGCGATTTTTTTTTTATTGCAAATATGAGGAAGAATATAAATCGGCCAAAAACGGTGAAAAAAAATTTTTTTTATATTTTTTTTTTTGGATTTGTATTTTAGGAAAAAGTAAGAAATTTGGGTTTTTTTGCAAAATTGTTGCTCTTCTTTTGTTTATAGCGGCGATCAGAAATGACGCAGCGGTGATCAAATACCACCAAAAGAAAGCTCTATTTATGGGAAAAAAAGGACGCAAATTTCATTTGGGTACAACGTCGCACGACCGCGCAATTTTCAGTTAAAGCAACGCAGCGCCGAATCGCAAAAAGGGCTCCGGTCCTAAAGCTGGAAATCCTTCCGGGGCTGAAGTGGTTAAGAAACTTTGGATGATACAGCAGTGTAAACATTGCCAGGTGGCAGGACGGTCTTAATATTTAAGACTATTTTGTAATGTATTTGAAGAGACACAAAGAACAAGTTGTTTTTTTTTTTGTTTTTTGTTTTTTCAAGAATTAGGAGACCACAGATGATAAGGCATTGTAAAATTGGCCAGGAGCAGGATAGTTTTGATGAGCAAGACTAGGCCAAAATGTGCTAGAGGCATAGGGCACAGGCAGGTATTTTCACTTAAGAATTATAAGACCACTGATAATAAAGCAGGGAAAACTGGCCAGTAGCAGAACATTTTTGTGTGACAAGGAATAAGCTTAAAGCAGAGTTTCACCAAAAAGCAGAACTTCCGCTTTAAGGGAAGGTGACCCCCTGACATGCCACAATTGGAATGTAATTTTTTTGGGGGGGCAGCGGGGACCCTCTTTTGATGCCGCACAGAGGAGGGGGAGAAGAGCAAGGCAGTGGGCGGCCGCATGAGTGGAGTCTGGGACAGGTGAGTGTCTGATTCTTCTTGATTCTGATACTATTTGTAGCTGCTGACTTTTAATAGGGTGGAACTCCGCTTTAACCCCAAGACGCAGGTCGCTCACATATATGTGGCCACTCAGCAGGTGGGCCTTAACGCAGAGCGGCCGCATATATGTGGCTCTGTTAAAACTACTTACTGTGCTGTGAGCATGCTCCCTGCACTCCAGTATAGTAGCTGGTGTGCACCAGAAAGCTCTCGATGCATACTAGTGATCATGAGCTTTCCAGTCATGTGACATCCAATCACAGAGGTCACATGACCCAAATGCCCACCTCCTGGCTTTTAGAACCCTAAAGCTGTATACACACTATACAATTTTCTTTAGATTTTTCCTTTAGATTTACCAAAACCATATAAAATTAGGTCAAACCTTAAGAGTTTCAATTTGTATGCAATCAGGCCTGCCCTTGCACTACATGGTTTTGGCCATAGGCATGCGCCCAGGGTGTGCTGCGTGTGCCTGGGCACACCCTAATCAAGTCATGCACATTAGCATCATCGATTTTGTGGCAGTGGGAAGATAGGAAAGATTTCCCTTACCGACTGCCATAAGAGAAGTGATTGTGCTCTTCTCTTCTGGGCCAGCATGGAGATCAATGTGCCAGGGCCATATATACTGTAGAGAGAGATATATATATATACACACACACAAACACACATTTTTGAGCTTTAGGATGCACACCCTAATGCAATAGGCCACGCACACCTATGGTTTTGTTAAATATAAAGGAAATCAGACAACAGAAGTTGTATAGTGTGCATGAGGTCTTAGAGGGCCGGGAGGCGGTCATCAGAAAGGGGTTAACTGGTATATGCCTAACTTTTATTTTTACAATGGGGTTAGGGGGGTGCGGTGAATGTGAGGTGTTTTAGATAAATATTGTTCTTTTACTTTTTTTCTTTTGAATCGCTGCAGCAGAGTGTTGTGAACAAATGGCAGCTCCAAGTATAGATAGCTAAGTAAATTCTGCACTTTGAGCCCTTGGAAAAAAAAAGGCCCTATTAACATAAAGTAAAAAAACACTATACCCCCAGAAGAAATGAAAACCCCAAAATGCTACCCCTGAAACAAAAGTAAGCTTGGATGGGACAGCAGCTGCTCTTAAATCAACCCTGTGTGCATTATAGTTAAAAAAAAAAAGTGTTGCAGTTTGCACATAAATTTACCATTACCACTAATTTTGATCCTGTAGGATTAGCATTAAATCCCTGGTCGAGGTGAATTTGAACTTCATCCCTGCTGAGTAGAAAAAAAATTCTGCTCCAATGAACTAATAGTAGCTTTCCTGTTTGTGCCAGTCATGATAATTTAGCGAAGTGGTGGGCAGAGTCGCAGCATAGTTCAGCTGTCCTGACAGTCAACTTATATTCTTAGGGTCCATGCACACTCTGCTTAAAAAAATGCCAGTTCTTTTGGCTGAAAAAATGCTCATATAGAGCAATTTTGTACAGGCATTTAGGAGTGTTTAGCTTTTTTTTCTGCCAGAAAACTACTCTCAAAAACGCAAACCAGGAGGTTTGTTTTCTTAGCCTCTAAGCTCTGAGCTTGAAATATGCCTCTAAACTAGGGTGACCAGACAGTCCCCGGATTGAGGACACTGTCCCCGGACCAAGCCTGTCCCCAGTTTTGTCTCCGGATTGGATTTGAACAGGGGCCCGGGCTATTTCAAAGAGTCTGTGCAGGATTAAAAAAAAATTCTGAATTACACACGACGACTCCACTGCTCCTACTAGCTTGGGGGGGGGGGTGTATTTCTTCCATTATCTGTGCCCTTTTATGATGATCATGTGCTGGTCAGAGCAGAGGGACTATTTCTTCTGTTTTGGGCGCATGCCCATTCCGCTCCTGCTTGCATGTTCTTCTGCCTTGGCTCAAGTTCCGGCCAGCCGCCTGCCTGCCTCTCTCCTTGCCTTCCCCGGTGGAGTGATTTTCCTCCGCTCCCCACCCAGTAGTAGCCGGGGCCCGGAGAGTGAGACTTGAGAGGCCGTGAGGCGGCTCAGGCAGAAGCGGTGACAGGTAGAGAGAAACAGCTGAGCTCAGCATCCAGCAGCAGGCACATAGGGGAAGCAGATCCGATCGTGTGGCTGCCCATGCCTTAAGGCTTCAACACAGGTGTGCTGTGGGGGTCTCTGTGAATAGACTACATTGCACTGTGTCTCTCTGGCATAATGGATGGTATCATAGCTCACAGGCAGCAGGCATTCTATCATGGCTCTGGCTGGCAGACTGTGACAGCCAGCCAGAGCCATGATAGAGTGCCTGCTGCCTGTGTCTTATAATGCTGATAATCTTAACCAGTTGCTGATCGCCCCATAGCAGATTTACTGCTACAGGGCTGTTGCTCTGCGCAGGATCATGCATATATACGTGATCCTGCATTTCTGGGTATCAGAGCCGATCAGCGGGACATCGTTGTCTGTCGGTACCCACCAATCGTTCTGAACAACGGTTTCTGCCTGTGTAAACAAAGCAGATCACCGTTTTGTCAGTATGGAAGACATTGATCCTGTGTTTCTGCAAAGCAGGGACAGGGATCTATACCTTCCCTTAGTAAAAGCAACTCCCCCATAGTGAGAAAACACTGGTTAGGAACACATTTAACCCTTTGATCGCCAGTGATGATAAACCCCTTACCATCCAGTGTCATTAGTACAGTGACAGTGCATATTTTTCAAACTGATCACTGTATTAGTATCACTGGTTCCAACAAAGTGTCACTTGGTGTCCGATTTGTCCTCCACAATATTGCAGTCCCGCCATAAGTCAATGATTGCCACAATTACTAGTAAAAAAAAATATGTCCCCGGATTTCATTTTAAAAATCTAGTCAGCTTACTCTAAACGTCCTAATGTGCATGGACACATAGGATAGCGCTGAGCTGCTTCTACAGTCAAAATGCTGAACTCTAGAAGCAGCGATTTTAAGCCCACTGTGCATGGACCTGTATTGTGTAATTTAAACTCCTTCTAAAGCTAATGTTTTTTCCTTTTGAGTTTTAGGATTTCTGTAAAAAGTGGTTTCAACCACTTTTTATGGCCATGCATGACCCACTACAGAGATATCACTTGTCCTGTAGACCCAATGGCAAATAACAGGATATCTCTTCAATGTGAAGGCAACTTCTTCTCAGACATATGTCACCAGAACAGGTGTCCCAATGGAAACATATCTCCGTTTATTCCTGTTCTGGGATACAACCAAATATTGGGATTTTCTAGTCACTGTTTGTCCCAGTAACAATGATCAGCAGGCAAATAGAGAGGATGAATCTATCCAGTGAGGACAAAGGCAGTAGTAATAGCTTTACAGGGGTTCCAACACTTCCTGTACTATCCAAAACCAAAAAAAAAATCCATAGCTTAATATGCACTTTAAGAGATCAAAAAATGGACATCTGCAAAGTATTAACATTGCATCTGGAAAAGTGCATTTTGTTACAGCCTTATTCCAAAATGGATTAAATGCATTATTTTCCTCAAAATTCTACAAACAATACCCCATAATGACAATGTGAAAGAAGTTTGTTTGAAATCTTTGAAACTTAAATTTATTAAAAATAAAAATTGACCTATATGACCTATGACACCTATTTTTGGGCAGTTTTTTTCCATTTTTCAGGTTGGATGGGGAGTGTCAGTGCACAGCCAGAGATGTTCAATTGGGTTCAAGTCTGGGCTCTGGCTGGGCCACTCAAGGACATTCACAGAGTTGTCCCAGAGCCACTTCTTTGTTATCTTGGCTGTGTGCTTAGGGCTGTTGTCCCGCTGGAGGATGAACCTTCGCCCCAGTCTGAGGTCCAGAGCACTTTGGAGCAGGGGATTCATCAAGGATGTCTCTGTACATTGCTGCATTCATCTTTCCCTCAATCCTGATTAGTCTCCCAGTTCCTGCCACTGAAAAACATCCCCACAGCATGATGCTGTAACCACCCTGCTTCACTGTAGGAATGATATTGGCCAGGTGGTGAGCGGTGCCTGGTTTTCTCCAGACATGACGCTTTCCATTCAGGCCAAAGAGTTCAATCTTTGTTTCAGCAGACTAGAACATTTTCTTTCTCATGGTCTGAGAGTCCTTCAGGTGCCTTTTGGCAAATCCCAGGTGGGCTGTCATGTGCCTTTTACCGAGGAGTGGCTTCCGTCTGGCCACTCTACCATACAAGCCTGATTGGTGGAGTGCTGCAGAGATGGTTGTTCTTCTGGAAGGTTCTACTCTCTCCACAGAGAGACGCTGGAGCAATGTCAGAGTGACCATGAGTTTCTTGGTCGCCTCCTTGACTAAAGCCCTTCTCCTCCGATCGCTTAGTTTGGCCAGGTGGCACACTCTAGGAAGAGTCCTTTTGGTTCCAAACTTCTTCCATTTATGGAAGATGGAGGACACTGTGCTCACTGGGACCTTCAAAGCTGCAGAAATTTTTCTGTACCCTTCCCCAGATCTGTGCCTTGAATCAATTCTGTCGCGGAGGTCTACAGACAATTCCTTGGACTTCATGGCTTGGTTTGTGCTCTGACATGCACTGTTAACTGTGGGACCTTATATAGACAGGTGTGTGCCATTCCAAATCATGTCCAATCAACTGAATGTACCATAGGTAAACTCCAATCAGGTTGTAGAAACATTGCAAGTATGATCAGTGGAAACAGAATGCACTTGAGCTCAATTTTGAGTGTCAGGGCAAAGGCTGTGAATACTTACAGTATCTCACAAAAGTGAGTACACCCCTCACATTTTTGTAAATATTTTATTCTATCTTTTCATGTGACAACACTGAAGAAATGATACTTTGCTGCAATGTAATGTAGTGAGTGTACAGCTTGTATAACAGTGCAAAATATGTGAGGGGTGAGATACTGTATGTACATGTGATTTTTCAGTTTTTTATTTTTAAGAAATTTGCAAAGATTTCAAATAAACTTCTTTGACGTTGTCATTATGGTGTATAGTTTGTTGAATTTTGAGGAAAATAATAAATTGAATCAATTTTGGAATAAGGCTGTAACATAACAAAATGTTGAAAAAGGGAAGCGCTCTGAATACTTTCCAGAAGCACTGTATGTGGGGTGAGACACCACTCAAAACCGACCCAGTTTTCAGATATGGGCATGTATGTCCTCAGCCAGCGCTGCCCTGACCAGTCCCCCTGACATGTTTTGCCCCGCCTGCCAAGGCTTGGTTTCAGAGGTCACTTCTGTGACCAAGCCCCTGGTAGGTGGGGCAAAACATATCAGGGGGCATGGCTGGAGCAGGACTGGCTGAGGCTATACACCGCCATATTCACATAGGAAGCACTGGGTCAATTTTGAGCGGTGTCTTGCCAAATATGTCCCTGCTTCTGAATTAGTGCCAGACGCCTGCTCTCACTTTTTGAATACCGGTAGATACACTTTTTATCTTCCAGCTTTGAGTGGCGTTCCAAGTCTACACGTGATCATAGATCAAAACATGGATTATATTTGGAGGATCTGTAAACTGCTTTATTAAAAACAGCATAAACTGTTTTTTTTTAAATCTGGAGTTCTTCTTTAAGGCCATCCAGGTTATGCATCTAACATTCATAGCTATACACAAAATTATAACTTGGCAAAAAAAAGGCTACATGAGAAAGGAGTTAATTTGAGATTTCTGTGTACTCATGAAAACATTGGCCCATATTGGGCAAATTTGTGCAGGGTCACCATTCATATTGAAAATGAATACACGCACTGTTAGGATAATTTTATCCAATAGCCAGACTTTAAAAATAACCTGTAGGGTATTGTTTTTCTAAATAGCCTGGCACTCTGCTGTGGATAATAATATTTACCTATTGCCATGAAAGGGCTATGTATTTGATATATCTGTGCATTCATAGGGAATAATCCATATTTTGTAAGACATTTCTGCACTGGAGTCATGCCTCCTAACACAAGGATTAATGGCCATCTTGATGTCCCCTGGAGAAATAGTTTGGTGGTCTCCAGTGAACCAGAGTCTTCTTTTTTAAACCACAACTAGTAATTAGGTTGAGATTTACACAGTTGGCAGCCGCGTAGGGAAGATGCTTATTACTGGTCTCAGGAAGGCTTGTTCCTGGAGATCAAACAAGGTCACTTCAGCATATAGAATGTACTTCTGTGCCGTAACCATCATACAAGTACAGCGGACAAGGATCATCTAGGGCTAATTCAGAATTTTTTTTTAAAAAAGAATGCATTTTATTTTTTAAATGTCAGATTTTTATTTTACATTTTTTTTTTTTTTTTACAGAAGGTTCAGAATTTCACTATCCTATACCTGAACCGGAGGAAGAGACAAATGAAATTGAGAGGCAGCGATCCAAAGCTATTGATACCACCTCACAGAGCAGAGCAAGAACTCACTCTCCAACCTCTTCAACCAGGCCTGATGCTTACGATAGCAATGAAGTGGTCAGCACAGAGCAAATGTGTAAGAAAAGGATGTTTGTGTATTTCTAAAGGAAATGTAGAGTGTTTCATATTTTAAAGTGGTTGTAAACCTTTACATATACTCACCGAAGCGACTAGCCCAGTGTTTCTCAATTCCAGTCCTCAAAGTGCACCAACAGGTCAAGTTTTCAGGATTTCCCTCAGATGAAACGGCTATGGTAATTACTAAGGCAGTGAAACAGATCACAGCCTGAAAACATGACCTGTTGGTGTACCTTGAGGACTGGAATTGAGAAACACTGGACTAGCCTCAGGTGAAGCGAATCCTTCTACATAAGTTATACCTGTTTATCTGCTGCACTCTCTCCTCTACAGCCATTACAATTCCAGAATTTACACAGCATTTCCTAGCTTCGGAAGGCAGGGGGCGGGGAATCTGATGTCACACACTGTACAACACAAAGCACATGGATTAGTGTAATCTGGCACCTGAGTGGGAATGGACACGCCTCCCTTCACTCTCATAAGTTATCATGCACAGCTGAGGCTGTCCATCACCTGCTTTGTGCTCTGGGGGGACAGGGCCGTGTCCTAGAATTGTCTGGTATCGGCATAGACTGTCAGAACTAACTCATACAGATAGTAGAGGAATGAGAAACAAGACAGGAATGACGCTAGCTGCAAGAGGCAAGTACACACTGTAGAAGGATGTGCTTTGATCATTTCAGAGGTTTACATCCACTTTAATACACCCAGGCTAAAAATTAAATATTTATATATATCAGTTGCTAAGTAGATATGAATAGTTATTATTATTGCTTACAACAATCAGTTGGAGCCTACTGACTAAAGCCAGCTATACACGAGCAGATTTTCTAACAAAATTATATTCTAAATGTAGTTCGAACGTATTTCAAACTCTCGTTTGCTTTTAACATTTGATGTTGGAACAAACCAAACAAAAACCGCATGCACTGTTAGAAATGTGTTAATTCAAGAAAAATTTCACATCCTGTACCCTTAAATTTTTCTGCCAACAATGTCAAACACAAATGTTGATATGGCCCTACAAAAAATTTGAAAATCAAACGAATGTTCTTAAAACGAAGGATTTCAAGCAACATTCTACTATGGCCAGCTTATGTTTTTTGCAGCTCTTTATTACTTTGCTGTAAAGTTAGTATAGTTTGATTACCTGCTGCTCATGTCTATTCAGGGGTACAAAGATAAATGAGTCAGATGAAGGGATGCACATTGTTCCCTGTTTCTAATCTAATAATACAGCTCTGTATGGAGGATCAGTTGGAAGAAAGACAGTCCAAAAGTGTGCAGCTACAGTAAATTCATTAGGCAGTAATTAAATCAGACACTCAGAGCTGGTTCACACCAGATGCAGTCCAGTGCATTTTTATTCTGCATCAAAAACACATGGACAGTGTCCTAGATTCCATTGGTCCTAGTTCACACCAGTGCAGTGTGTTCCAATACAGTCAACAAAAGTCAACATGATGCATTTTTTCTTTATGGAATGCATCAGGAAGAGGGTAAAATGCATCCAAAATGTGCCAGATGCACATATCCCAGTTGAGATGAAGAAAAAAAAAAAGAGGGCAAAAACATACTAGAACACATCAAAAACGCACTGGAACACATCATAAATGTGCATGCAGAAACGTAACCCGAACGCAGAGATTGTGGTGTGTGTTGGCCCTCAAAGCCCAACTTGCCAGTGCCCTTTCCAACCACAACTTTTAGACCCCTTTCACACTGAGGCATTTTTCAGGCATTTTAGCGCTAGAAATAGCGCCTGTAAAGCGCCTGAAAACTGACTCCCCAGTGTGAAAGCCTGCGTGCTTTCACACTGAGGCGGTGCGCTTGCAGGATGGGAAAAAAAGTCCTGCAAGCAGCATCTTTGGGGCAGTTTGGAAGCACTGCTCCAAACCGCCCCTGCCCATTGGAATGAATGGGCAGCATTTCCAAAGCTCCTGAAATGCGCTTCGGAAGCATCGCAACACGGGAGTTTTCAACCCCCGCTAGCGGCCGAAAAGCGGCGCAGGGGCACCGCTTAAACAGCGCTAAAGAGCAGCACTTTACCATGAACGCGGCCGCAGCTTGGAGTGAAAGGGGTCTTATTTCTATATATGAATATATACATATCTTGACTTCCATGGGTCCTGTCCTTTGTCCTCTCCTCCCAGTGTGTGACATTAAATGCTTCAAGCCCAACTCTGGGCAAATACAAAATTAACCCTTGCAGTTGTTCAGTGCTCATTTTGGTCTGGGGATCCTTCACCCACCCCCCCCCCCCCCCGCAGCTAGACCTGTCTGTGCAGCTTCTGCGCCCCCATGCTCTAGCGATTTTGGGTTCTGATGTCATTAAGACTAGAGCAGGGTCCATAGCCCTATTCTGGATGTGAGGATGCCAAAGGACAGTCCTCCACCAGATCATGGAGGGGGGCGATGTCTGCCGAGGAAGTGGAGGATCAAGTAAGTAAAACGGTTTCTCCTCTCCCCTAGACAAAATTAGCTATTCTAACCCTTGCAGTTGGGCTTTTAGTATTCTTCTGTAAGCCCAGACCAGCTTGATCACTAATCTCTGGTGTATTGTTCAAAATGGCCAGGGCTCGCAGGAAGTCCACTGACACTAGACATTATTTAACCCTAAACTTGACCAGCACTGGAGTCTGTAGGGGACAGTGCCTGAGAGGAGTGCAATGTATTTTTAGGCTTTAAATTAACCAGGACATGTGCAACTCTGCTGTAAGATGTTTACATTGATACTTTTCTATGCAAGAAACGAGTGGAATCAATGAAATAGGGCAACAGACCTAAAATAGAAGTACATTTATATTCCATGCCAAGATGTTAGAATGTCGGTCAGTTTGTTTATTGCTTAGTTTGTCCTTGTTAGGGATATTCTCCTCACTTCCTGTACATAGTTGCTTTCTGAGGAAGCGAGAATAAATCTCCCCAATGGGGACACAAATGGCAATAAAAATGTGACAAAGGGTCTAACTTCTCTGTTCTATGAAAAATGTAAAAACAAAGGCTAGAGTTTCACTTTAGTCGTCCATTATTTTGATGCATGTTAGGTATGTGTGAATAATATTTTGCTTGGAATTTACAGCTCAAATTGTGTCTTGTGAAGTACGACTGAGGGACCAGTGTAAAGGGACAACGTGCAACAGGTAATCGGCTACTAGCAATCTATTTATCAGACAAGATCTGTCCTCGCAAATGTATTCTGGCACCCAAATATTCTTAATGTTGATGAAGTATTCATTTGATTGATTTTTTTTTTTTTTTTTTTATTGTACCATTTACAAAATAGAATTAACCTTAAAGTGATACTAAACATACACTGTTTAATTTACATTGTCCCTTGTACTTCTGTATGTGGATGGTGACATTGTAATTGTATTAATAAAAAAAACATCCAAGTACCATTTTCCTAATTGATATACAGCTGTCACATGACCCAGGCCTCTCCCAGGGAGAACATGCAAACTCCATGCAGATCATGTCCTGACCAGGATTCCATCTTATGGCTGAATATATCGGAGATGAAGTGCTTGGTGTATTGAAGTGTAGTAAAGCTTACCACACCAGGTTACTATGAGCAGCACATTAAAATTATGTGCTGCATCCAATGTGTTTACTTTCCTTCCTGCCACCCAGGGCGGCCCCCTATCCATGCGTCCGGCTCATTTCAGGACGCCAGGCGCATGAATTATAACTGAGACCCAGCACCCGGTTGGCTGAAAGGACAGGAAATCCTATTGGACGCCTAGTACCTCGGAGGAGGAGATGCACGGAAGCCACCATGATGGAGGAAAGGACACAGGAGCCGAGGAGCCTCGGCCCACCACCTAGATGGGGTAAGTGCCAGGCCGACCAGCAGATGGGGGGGTGTGTGGTAGTGGGGGTGATAGGGCCGTGCCAATTTCCCCGTGGGGTGGGGGGGGGTTTAGAAGTGCCACGCCACTGGCAGCCCAGGCAGGGTGGTTGCTTGCTACTCCCCCCAAAAAAACACACCAGCCGCCACTGCTGCCACCTATATTGTCTCCTCTTAAAGCCGAGTTCCACCCAGAAATGTTTTTTATTTTTTTTTGGCATCCACTCTTAATACTAAATAGATGTAACTTTTTGTTTCCTTACTTTCAAACCGCCTAGTAATTACATGTATTTTTTACTCACAATTTCATTTTTCTCACTGCTGGACTTTTCCATTTTAGGAGAGGGCATCTGAAGCCCATCCGTAGTCTCCTGGCATCTCTTCCTGAAAGAAGTGCATGGTGGGTAACCATCATGCACTCCTCCATCTCGGTCCGCTTAAATCGTGTCATTTCCTGTCTGGAAATAACACGATTTTACAGTACAGGGAAGCCCACTGACTCCTGGGAAATGATGAGTCACATCTCCCAGGAAGCCAGGCAAAGCAGGAAGTGAGGATAAGAGCCTAGGACCAAATAGGGGCAGATTACAGAGACCAACAAGTGAGTATAAAAATGATTTTTCCCACAAAGGTAAGTCTATATAGGCAAAGGACTTGAATGATGTTAAAAAAAATTCTGGGTGGAACTCCACTTTAATAACAAGGCCTGTCTAGGTTTTTCCACACTTTTGTTTTCATAGTCTGAATGGTCAAATAATAGATTTAAATATAGGAAACACCGTAATAAAGCCTGTTACCATGTTTACCATTAGTGCCTTAACCAATCAGACTGTGGGTATCTCGAGTAATCCCATGTTAGCAAACTGTAAACCTTCCAATTCTTCACCTCCTCTCAGGAATAGAAGAGTTGATGTTTTGTGAAGACCTTTTCATTTGGATGGGTGACCCCCCCCCCCCCTCTTGATCCCTTCCATTGATTTTGAAGGCCATATAAGCTAAAATCAATATTGCAAGGAGCTCCCATGCTTGTGTCTCTTTTTCACTGGCGAGAACAGTTCATTAGCTGAAATGTCAGCAAATGCAAAATTGATAATCGCCTATACGGTCTTATTTGCATCTAAAGCAGGACTTGAACCAAGTAACTTAATACATAATGTGGCTAATAATTCAAAATTTCAGCACTGTATACTCTGAAAATAATTGCTGAATATTGTGATCTTACAGAATTGATGATAAGGTGCATTTATGTTGTTTGAATTCACAGATATGAATGTTCAGCCGGCTGTTTGGAGAGCACGGCAAAAGTAATAGGAAGTGTACATTATGAGATGGTAAGTAGGTCTTCATACTACAACACAGAAACAGTTCTTCTGCCTGAAAGAACAATAGAACATTAAACTGTACAAAGTCACATTTCTTTGGATAGAATAGGGAACATTTAAAACTGCTGTCAGCTTTTTGTTTTGGTGTCTGTGTCCTGTTTTGGGGGGTTTCACTTCCTCTATTGAAAACACAAAAGATAGGCTTCACTCAGACAAGAAAAGCGAGCCACAGTGGATCGTTTTGTAGAAGGCATTTTAATCCCAAGGGAGATTTGGTAGTAAAATATCACACTGCAAACATGAGCTGAGCACGTAAACTCAATGGGCAAAGCATTGCCACTGCGGCATGTGTACAACCCTGTCAGGCTGTAACAATACATTTGGATGAGCAACCAGTGGTGGTAAAATCACGGCCCAGCTACTTGTGTGAGAGATAATCTTAGTTGTCTTTGGAATAGGTGTCCCTTTGGGACGATTTCCTCCCACCTCCTGTTCCGATGGCAGGTGTTAGCCTTTATATTACCTATCAATAATTAGTTTACAATACATGTTATAAGTGAATTGTGCAGCTATGTCTTTGTATACATGTAAAGCCATCACTATAAAATAGTGGTCTCCAAAGTGTGGAGCGGGGGCCGGATGCGGCCCTTTTCGTGCCTTTATCTGGCCCTTGGGGCACTATTCCCCCACTGACATTAACAATGGGACATAATTCCTGCCACTGACACCAACGATGGAGAGCTATTCCTTCCACTGACACCAATTATGAGGGACTTTTCCACCCACTGACACCAACAGTGTAGGACTATTCCGCCCATTAACACCAACGATGGGGCACTATTCCTCCCATTGACACCAACTATGGAGGGCTATTCCTCCCACTGACACCAATGATGAGGGACTTTTACAACCACTGACATCAACGATGGAGGGCTATTCCTTCCAGTGACACCAATGATGAGATACTCTTCCACCCACTGACACCAATAATGGGGCATTATTCCTCCCACTTACACCAACGATGGAGGGCTATTCCTCTCACTGACACCAATGATGAGGGACTTTTCCACCCACTGACACCAACAACGGGGGACTATTCCTCCCACTGACACCAACGATGGAGCACTATCTCTCCTACTGACACCAACAATGGGGGACTATTCTGCCCACTGACACCAACAATGGGGCACTATTCCTCCTACTGACCCCAACGATGGAGGGCTATTCCTCCCACTGACACCAATGATGAGGGACTTTTCCACCCACTGGCACCAACAATGGGGGACTATTCCTCCTGCTGACACCAATGATGGGGCACTATGTCTCCTACTGACACCAATAATGGGGGACTATTCTGCCCACTGACACCAACATTGGGGCACTATTCCTCCTACTGACACCAACAGTGGGGGACTATTTTGCCCGCTGCAACTAACAATGAGACACTTGAATAATGGGGCATAGTTACTGATGCTAGGACATGTTCTACTCTTGCTGACCATAGTCCGGCACTATTAAAGTCTGAAGGGTAGTAAACTGGCCCTTTGTTTAGAAAGTTTGGAGACCCCTGCTATAAAAGGTTTTTTTTTTTAACTGCATAGTAAAAAAACAAAAACAAATATGTGCACTGTTTAAATAATAATAAAGTAGACCTACCATTAGATATAAATAAAAATGCATGTGCTCCAAAAGCCGGTACAAAAATATATGTGCACAAAAATTAAATTCATCACAATGTGCACCTAGTGCTATGTGCCAACCAAATAAAGTGCAAAGTGTCTATATGCTATATACAGTATATAACTTGTAAATGCATATAAAAGAAAATCAATACGTAAACATCAATATAAAATAAAATAATTGCATATACTATAAATAATTAATTATACTGAAATATCTGTCAATCAATACTTTTTAATGTGCACCTTGTGCTAAAAATTAATACATTAAAGTGTCAGGTGCCTATATATTCTATAAATCATACAACCAAATATATAATCAACAATGATAAATTGCTATCTAATATAAAAGTCCATAAGAAAGTGCATCAAGCAGAGAAGAGGTCCTCAGTGCAACAACGCTGCAATCTTCATGTGATTATCCCTCCACCATCCAATCTATGCTCTCACCTCCATCTGCGACTCTAGGTGGGTCCGATTGCGCCTTCCCCTTAGGGGCTAAAATCCTCCCGATCACTGATAGCTCATCACCATTCGCCAACTAAGTGGTCACATATAAAAGAAAGGTACCAATAGTGCTTTAATGTTTAAAATATCAATTTATTTTTTAAAAAACTATTAAAACTTACAAAGCTGATGTACAAGCTCCGGTACACGCGGGCATTAGACACAAGCCACTATAGAGATTGCGGTCGTCCGCTCTCCCTGCTCACTCCTCGTTTTTCTCAGCTGCAAACATCTCTCTAGATGGTGTATAGACTTCCCATGGTACGTGATGACGTCATAGGCCACCAGCTTTGTGAGGTTTAATAGTTTTTTAAAATAAATTTATATTTAAAAGGTATAGCACTATTAGTACCTTTTTTTATATGTGACCACTCATTTGGTGAATGGTGATGAGCTATCAGGGATCGGGAAGATTTTAACCCCTAAGGGGAAGGCGCAGTTAGACCCACCTAGGGTCTAGAGGACCTCGTCTCTGCTTGATGCACTTTCTTTATGGACTTTGAGCAATTTATCACTGTTGAATATATATTTGGTTGTATGATTTATATAGTATATAGGCACTTGACACTTTCATTTATTAATTTTTAGCACAAGGTGCACATTATAAACTTAGCGATTGACAAATATTTCAATCTAATTAATTATTTATAGTATATGTAATTATTTTATTTTTATTTTATATTGATGTTTGCTTATTAATTTTCTTTTATATGCATTTACATATATAACATATTGGTACTTTGCACTTTATTTGGTTGGCACATAGCACTAGGTGCACATTGTGATGAATTTATTTTTTGTGCACATATATTTATTGTGCCAGTTTTTGGAGCACATGCATTTTTATTTTATTTTTTTAAGGGTCCTTTCACACACACGGACCGTTCATCAGTTCATCAGTTTATCAGTTCATCAGTTCATCCGTTTTTCATCCGTTTTTTTCATCCGTTTTTTCATCATCAGTGGTCATCAGTTTTTCATCAGTTTTTTTTTACATCCACTACCAATGCAAAAATGGATGAAAAACTGACCGTTCATCAGTTTACATCCGTTTTTCGTCCGATCCGTTTTTTTGACGGATGAAAAATAGGACTTTCATCCGTTCAAAAAAACGGATGCTGACGGAAGCGGATGAAAACTGATGCAAATGAATGATCATCAGTTGTCATCCGTTTTTCCAGAGATGCACTGATGTCCGTTTTTCATCCATCAATGGTCCGTGTGTGTGAAAGGGGCCTTAGTCTAGTTGGGCGAGCGCTTCACTATTTAAAGTTCTTTAGTTCAGTTTGATTCTGGGTACACCTGTGAGTGTTAAGCAGCTGTCGCCACTTATGCTGATTAGTATTTAAACTTAGTAGCGCAGAAGTATATATTTATAGCTACCATTAGATATATTGATACATGTAAAGTGCATGAGTGCTACATTATAGAGGCAAATTATAAAAACCGAAGCAGACAGAATTTGGAGCAGCTATGACTGGCAACTAATCAGTTTTTATCATCATCTTGTTCTGTCCGGTTTTGATAAATGCAAGACCCCATACACACTATTCAATTTTAGTTGTCAGATTTCCTTCAGATTTGCCAAAACCATGTAGTGCAAGGGCCTGCCTGATTGCATACACTTTGAAACTCTTAAGGTTTGACCTCCTATTGTATGGTTTTGGTAAATCTGAAGGAAAAAAATCTACAGAAAATTGGATAGTGTGTATCCAGTTTTAGGCTGGCCATAGACAAGCAATGGGGAGGAATGACTAGATTCTCCCATCCACATATTCAAGGTCCTCCCCGCTAAGCTATTGTATTCTGACAGCGAGGAGACTTCCCTGCTGACATGATACACTGATCAGCACTGCAGGCTATAGCTGGCAGCACTGGTTGAGTGGGGAACATCTGACAGCACAGTTGTAGAGAAATCAATTGGTAGATCGACTTCTGTACAATCTCCCTGGCCATATGTGGATTGCAATTCAGCTGGCCGGCTTAAAGTGTTACTAAACTCAGTAATATGAAAATAGTTCATAAGCCCCCCCCCTCCCCCACAGTGCCCACAGCTTATAAATCTTCTTTTTACATTAAAATACTGTCACTATATACCTTCTAGGATGATCTGTATACCACGGTTTCCTGATAACCTGCACAGTTTCTCCATAGCTGTGTGTTCAAATAGGAGGAGATTTCCACTATAGCCTCTATAGACGCCCACATGTGTGATGTCAATATCATGTGACCTGAACAGTTCAACTGATACAGGAAATGTACTATCCAGCATAAGAAACCAAACTGAGCATATGCAGCTTTACCACTCTGCTGTGTATTATATGAACTTCCTCAGATTGACAGTGCAGGGGGGAAGAATCTATGCATACAGGATAAAGCAGCCTTTTTTAACCACTTCAGCCCCGGAAGGATTTCCCACTTTAGGACCAGAGCACTTTTTGTGATTCGGCACTGCGTCGCTTTAACTGACAATTGCGCGGTCGTGCGATGTTGTACCCAAACAAAATTTGCGTCCTTTTTTTCCCACAAATAGAGCTTTCTTTTGGTGGTATTTGATCCCCTCTGCGTCGTTTCTGATTGCCGCTATAAACAAAACAAGAGCGACAATTTTGCAAAAAAACCCAAATTTATTACTTTTTGATAAAATACAAATCGAAAAAAATATATATAAAAAAACATTTTTTTCCATCAGTTTTGGCCGATTTATATTCTTCCTCATATTTTTGGTAAAAAAAATTGCAATCGAGGTTTATTGATTGGTTTGCGCAAAAGTTGCCGCGTTTACGGATGATAAGAATTCTTTTCTGGGGTTTTTATTTTTTTTTTTATTTTTTACTAGTAATGGCGGTGATCTGCGATTTTTAGCGATATTACAGTGGACATGTCGGACCATTTTGACACTTTTTTTGGGACCATTGGCATTTATACAGAGATCAGTGCTATAAAAATGCACTGATTACTGTGTAAATGCCATTGGCAGTGAAGGGGTTAACCTGCAGGGGGCGCTCTAAGGGTTAACTGTGTTCCCTGGGCGTGTTCTAACTGTATGTGGGCTGCCCTGGCTGGGGAAAGGGGATGATCACAGCTTCCATATACAGGAAGGCTGTGATCATCGCCCTTCCCCCTTCAACAGAACAGAGATCCGTGTTTACATACACGGACCTCCGTTTTTTCAGTGCGGGGGAGCCATCGCGGGTAGCCGGCGGCAATCGAGTCCGCCCTACCCGCTCCCCCCGAACACAGTGAGCGCACGCGCGCCTCCGGCGGCACGCGCGCTCACAATGCTACTTATCGCGGCTGCCGTCCTGTGACGGCGGTTCACGATAACAAGCCACCTTGCCGCCATCACGCTGCGGTGGGCGGTCGGCAAGTGGTTAAACAATGCTGAGGATTATCCCCTTAAGTTCCACAGTGAGTATAACAGGCATGCTATGCTGCATATACAGACTGATTTTACTGTTGTGGGTTTAGTAACACTTTAAGACTTACTATTACTGTAGCTCTCCAAGAGGGCATAGTACTTCCTCTGACAGTGCCCTTGTCTGCTTCTCTCTCCAGAAGGACCTGACCATCTTTGTTCAGACATTAGCATCTACATCCTGGCAAAGAGAGGATATAACCATATAAATCCTGGTGCCTATGCAGCTGACATGCCGCATGTCTGATATAGATCACCCCATGCTGCAGGCTGCCACCCTATGACTAGCTCCAAAGTTACAATATTGCAGTCTGATCAGTGGGGAGAGGAGACTGAGGAATTGCTTCCTCCTGCCTGCAGCAGACCAGTTCAGCTTATCACTAGAGATCAATAACTGCTCTTTAATGATACAAAATGGAGCTTTTCTAAAAAATGGTACGGTTGCTTTATATTTTGACATGTCAGGAATGTATTCATGCCGATTTTAATAATGGTGATCTACTGTTTGTAGCATTTCTAGGTTTGGTGAGATTTTTTTCTATTGCAGCAATCAAGTGTTTGCAGAGCAGCCATACATGCTGGTGTAATAGACAATGACGGAGGATGGGTGGATGTCACAAGACAAGGAAGAAGAAATTATTTCATCAAATCCTATAGAAATGGGATTCAGTCAATCGGGTAAGTGATGTCAGACGCTCCTCTAATTCAACAAAGCACATAATATCAGGACAGATTATAACGGTGCATGTGACAAACATATTTAATCATATAAATAATTCACTTTTTTTTTATCCAACAGCAAATATCAGTCTGCAAACTCATTCACAATTTCCAAAGTAGCCTGTGAGTATTTTATCTTGTTTAAGCATTGTTCTGTATGCTGTGTAATATGTGTAAGCTACATAGTTACATATAATCGTGTGTTTTCTAGTTCAGGCTGTGACGTGTGAAACAACCGTAGAACAAATGTGCCCTTTCCAGCCTCCAGCATCACATTGTCCCAGGTGAGTTTAATTCATTAGTACACTAATACATTAATTATACAAACATGAATACACTAATAGAAAACTCTGCCTTGTACTCTTTTTCCTTAACCACTTCAATACCGGGCACATTTACCCCCCTTCGTGCCCAGGCCAATTTCAGCTTTCAGCGTTGTCACATTTTGAATTACAATTACACAGTCATGCAACGCTGTACCCAAATGACATTTTTATCATTTTTTTTCACAGAAATTGAGCATTCTTTTGGTGGTATTTAATCACTGCTGTTTTTTTTTTTTTTTTTTTGCTATAAAAATGAAAAACGACCAAAAATTTTGAAAAAGAAAAGTTTTTGTTAGTTTCTGTCAGAAAATGTTGTAAATAAGTAATTTTTCTCCTTCACTGATGTACTTTGATGAGGCTGCACCGATGGGCACTGATAGGCAGCACTGATGAAGGGGCACTAATATGCAGCACTGATAGGTGGCACTGATATACATCACTGATGGGCACTGATAGGTGGCACTGATATGCAGCACTGATAGGTGTCACAGATGGGCACTGATAGGCGGCACTTATGGGCAATGATAGGAAGCATGGATAGGCAGCACTGATGGGTGGCACTGATGAGCAGGAACTGATGGGTACTGAAAGGCAGCACTGACTTGCATCACTGATGGGCACCAATTAGCATCACTGATGGGCACAGATTGCCATCACTGATGGGCGCAGACTGGTATCACTGATGGGCACTGTTGGGGCTGCACTGATGATCATCTGTGCAGGTCTCCCCTGTGCCTCTGATCGGCTCTCCTCTCCTCATACTCTGTCAGTGTGAGGCAAGGAGAGCCGACAACCACTATTTCCTTGTTTACATGTGATCAGCTGTTGCACTGTGTCCCAGTCATATGACGTTGTCCCAGAACAATGGAGCATTCCACCTGCCGTCATTTGTCTATACGATGGGCGGGAGGTAGTTAAAAAAACATTAAAGCTTCTGTTTTTTTCCATAAAATAACAAACATGTTATACTTACTTGCTCTGTGCAATGGTTTTGCACAGAGCATCCCCGATCCTCTTTGTCACCCTCTGGCGCCCCTGGCTCCTCCTCTTTAGTGAGTGCCCCCATAGGAAGCTGCTTCCTATGGGGACTCTCGCTTCCAAGCCGCCTTGTCTGCTTCCATTGACACAGACAGGGCATCTTGGATCCGCCCCAGTGTTTGATTGACAGCAGCTTCCGCTAATATCAATCTGTCCAGTGAGGAGGGACAGAGCTAGGAGAGCCGCTGCTCCTATGCACAGCGCTGCTGGATCGTGATAGGGCTCAGGTAAGTATAAGTGGGGGGTGGGGGGGGGCATATGCAGAAGGTTTTTTACCTTAATGCATATGCATTAAGGTAAAAAACCCAAAGCCCCGTACACATGTGCTGATTACCGTACGACCGCACGTTGACTAGCGTACTGGCGGTAGTCAAGTAATCGTCCAACAAAGCCGAGCACAGTGATGTGTTACGAGTATATAAAGAGGAAGTTCAGGGGAATGTGATTTGTGAATTAGGAACACAGGTTTACATGACTGAGCACTTCCTGGATTCGGAGCATGCATGTTTGCACTTCCAACTTTTTGTTGGCCAACTTCTGTACATATGAACCAACAATTGGCCAATGCCTTGTTGGCCAACATAAGTCTTCTAGTCTTGTCAGCCAACTTCTGTTGGACGACAATTGGAAATCGGCTGTCGAATCGTGCATACTAACGGTCGGATTATCGGCCAACAGGCTGTTGGACGACTGTTGTTGGCCAACAATTGGACCGCGTGTATGGGCCTTAAGGCTTTAGAACCACTTTAAACCCAAGCTGAATTGTTATTTTTAGCGCTTGTTCAGACATGCAACCAAGAAAAGTAGGTGGTTGAGCCATAATTTTACCACCCCCCGACTGCCCACCTGACCTAATACAGAAGCTGAATAGGGTTACTTTGTGAGTGCGGCAAAAATCATACCCCCATGCCGCAAATGTGACCCATTTAAGTGAACGTGGTCAAATCTTGACTGTGCTGCAACCCCATGCAATGCACACTGTTGCAATGTGGTGGTGTAGGCTTTTCAGGGTTAGAACAGGTGGCAAGAAGGCGTCATAATGACCTCCATCAACCATGGATTGATTTTCAGAGGGGTGGCAAGGGCTGTTGCCAGTGTCAATGAGCCCTAAATGTTCTCAATACATTCCAGCTGCAATGAAAAGGAAAATGAACACAATCTTGTTGGTTTAGTTTTAAAGCAGCCACAGTTGTAGTAAATCAGTCTGTCCCTCACCATGCTGCATAAAAGACTGCTACTCTCTGTGTGAGAGCAGTGCTCTGTCTGAAGTGATCTGCAATGCCTTCTGCTAAGTCATAGCTAAAGCTCTCTAAGAGCTCGTTCCCACTGGGCCGCCAAAACGCTGCTAGTTTAGGGCAGCTGTACCGCTGTTATAGCGGCGCTTTGGCACCGCTATTCGGGCGGCAACAGGGCACTTTTAACCCCTAAGAGGGGGTTAAAGGGGGGGAAAAGTGCCGGCGCTGGGCATTTCCAGAGCAGTGTACAGCTGATTCGGAAGCACTGCCCATTCATTTCAATGTGCAGGGGCGGTGGAGGAGCGGTGTATACACAGCTCCTGCACCACCCCAAAAATGCTGCTTGCAGGAGTTTGTTTCCTCTCCTGCAAGCGTACCACCCCAGTATGTGATGCCAACTGCATAGCACATGTGGTAATGGGCTCGAAGGATTTTGCAATGCATGACATGCTTGTTTTTACAGCTCACTTGTGAGTATGCTTTTAACCTTTTAATAAATATAAACCTGAGGATAATGCCCTAGGCCAGTGCTCCATTGTCTCTTTGTGTCTTTGCTACAGTGTGAAAGGACACACTGACTTTAATGGAGAGACACTTTAGAGGCGCTATTTTTAACTAAATAACTCCTGTAAAGCGCCTCAGTGTGAAAGGGGTCTAATCGGTAAGGTTCACGTGATACTAAATTCACATGTTTTGTAACAGTTCTAAAATGAAAAGTATACTATAGCTCTGTGTTTGTTTATCTTCTAAACGTTTCTGACTGCTGTTTTCACACTTCATTTGTGTCCTGTGCATGCTCCCGATTCTCTCCTAATGCTCCTCACTGCTGCTAATGTACCACAAGCTGTTCCCGTTATTTCCGGTCGCGCGCTTCACTCTATGCGTACAATTCCTATGATTCTCCAGGCTATATCAAGCCACTGCGCATGTGTCAAAAAAAAAGACAGGTATTCTAGGGACATAAATTACACATCTAATGTCATGAAGACCTATCACATTTTGAAGGCCCTGGAGCACCAGGACAATGGAATTGCCCATAAAATGACCCCATTCTGGAAAGCAAACACCCCGACGAATAATCTATGAGGCATAATGAGTCTTTTGAACGGTTCAATTTTTTCCAGTAGTTTTTGGAAAATGTGGGGAAAAAATGAAAACGCATTTTATTTACACAAAGTTGTCCATTTATAAGATATTTCCAACACATAGCATGTACATAGCAAAAATGACACCCCAAAATACATTCTGATATTCCTCCTGAGTATGGCAATACCACATGTGTGAGAGTTTTACACAGCCTGACCACATACAGAGGCCCAACATTGAACTAGCACCTTCAGGCGTTCTACAAGCATAAATTACACATCTCATTTCTCAACCCCCTATTACACTTTTGAAGGTCCTGGAGCACCAGGACAATGGAATTGCCCACAAAATGACCCCATTTTGGAAAGAAAACACCCCAATGTATAATCTATGAGGCATAATGAGTCTTTTGAACATGTCATTTTTTTCCAGTAGTTTTTGGAAAATGTGATAAAAAAATGAAAACGCATTTTTTTTTACACAAAGTTGTCCATTTATATGATATTTCCAACACAAAGCATGTACATAGAAAAAAATGGCACCCCAAAATAGATTTTACTACTCCCTCCGAGTATGGCGATACCACATGTGTAAGATTTTTACACAGTCTGGCCACATACAGAGGCCCAGCATTGAACTAGCATCTTCAGGCGTTCTACAAGCACAAATTACACATCTCATTTCTCAACACCCTATTACACTTTTGAAGGTCCTGGAGCACCAGGACAATGGAATTGCCCACAAAATGACCCCATTTTGGAAAGCAAACACCCCAACGTATAATCTATGGGGCATACTGAGTCTTTTGAACATGTCATTTTTTTCCAGTGGTTTTTGGAAACTGTAGGAAAAAAATGAAACCGCTTTTATTTTTACACAAAGTTGTCCATTTATATGATATTTCCAACACATAGCATGTACGTAGCAAAAATGACACCCCAAAATACATTCTGCTATTCCTGAGTATGGCAATGCCAAATGTGTGAGACTTTTACAGGTGATGTTTACTCATGGGTATGACGGTCACTGACAGGTGATTGGCGATGGTCACTGATGGGTGATTGGCGATAGTCACTGATGGGTGATTGGCGGTGGTCACTGATGGGTGGCGGGTGTCTGGCGGAGGTCACTGATGGGTGATGGGTGTCTGGTGGTGGTCACTGATGGGTGACGGGTGTCTGGCGGTGGTCACTGATGGGTGACGGGTGTCTGGCGGTGGTCACTGATGGGTGACGGGTGTCTGGCGGTGGTCACTGATGGGTGACAGGTGACTGGCGGCGGTCACAGATGCATGACAGGTGACTGGCAGTGGTCACTGATGGGTGACGGGTGACTGGCAGTGGTCACTGACGGGTGACTGGCGGGGGTCACTGACGGGTGACTGGCGGTGGTCACTGACGGGTGACTGGTGTTGGTCACTGTTGGGTGACTGGCGGTGGTCACTGATGGGTGCCGTGTGTCTGGCGGCGGTCACTGATGGGTGACGGGTGTCTAGCGGTGGTCACTGATGGGTGACAGGAGACTGGCGGTGGTCACTGATGGGTGATGGGTGACTGGCGGTGGTCACTGATGAGTGACTGGCAGTGGTTACGGATGGGTGACGGGTGTCTGGTGGTGGTCACTGATGGGTGACTGGTCACGGTCACTGATGGGTGACTGGCGGTGGTCACTGATGGGTGACGGGTGAAAGGCCACGGGTGACTGGCGGTGGTCAGTGATGGATGACAGGCCACGGTCAGTGATAGGTGACACGCCACGGTCACTGACGGGTGACACGCCACGGTCACTGATGGGTGACACACCACGGTCACTGTCAGGTGACACGCCATGGTCACTGACGGGTGACAGGTGACACTCCAGGTCACTGACGGGTGACATGCCACAGTCACTGATGGGTGATGGGTGACACGGTCACTGGCTGGGTGAGAAGCCACGGTCACTGACGGGTGGTGGATGACACGCCACGAACACTGACAGGTGACATGCCACGGTCACGGGTGATGGTGACATGCCACGGTCAGTGACGGGTGACAGGCCACGGTCGCTGATGGGTGACAGGCCACGGTCGCTGATGGGTGACAGGCCACGGTCGCTGATGGGTGACAGGCCATGGTCACTGACGGGTGACAGGCCACGGTCGCTGATGGGTGACGGGTGACAGGCCACGGTCACTGACGGGTGATGGGTGACAGGTGCACTTTATTATGACAGTCTGATGACAGGTGCACTTTATGATCACAGGTGCACTTTATGGGGGCATACGGGGTGACTGTTGGGGTGACAGGTGCATTGGGGGGGCAGGGGGGATGTGTCAGTGTGTTTTTACTTCACAGATCAGTAACTCACTGATCCCAGCTCTTCTCTCCTCACACTAGACTCTGTGTAAGGAGAGAAGAGCTGGTAACAGTGAGTTACCGCTCTGTTTACATTGCATGTGATCAGCTGTGAAGTAGATCACAGCCGATCACAAGGTAACAGCCGCCGGCCGGCGGCTGATACCAGTGTCGGTGACAGGCTGTGTTCCCCAGGAACAATGCCGCCACCAACGCGCATGCGCAGTGCGCTCCCGATTGCGCATGCGCCATGCGAATGGGGGAAATGCCGTTTGTGATCGGCCGTGACATGGCCAATGGCTGTTCACCCCCGTCGGTGACGCCGACAGAGCCGGGATGCGCGCGCCCGATCGCGCGCAATCCCGGCTTAAAGGGACGACGTCATATGACGTCGTCCCAGAACAGGAGGCTTACCGCTCCGCCGTTATATGACAGTGGGCGGTAGGCAATCGGTTAAGCCTCGTACACAGGGTCCGATTTTCGGACGACGGAACGTACATTTTTTTTTGGATGCTTGTCTCATGTCGAAAATGAAAAGTGTACTAACAATATGAAAATTTTCGTATGACCAAACTCAGCGTCAGAAGTGACGTAATGTTTTGAATATTTTTGCAACTTTCTTTCGTTTCTGAGCATGCGTAGTCCAGGTCGTATGATTTTTTTCATACGAAAACTATACTAACAGAACAAAATGTGAACGTTGTGTTGTTGTACGACAAAAATTTCTAGCCTGCACATTCAGCTTTTGTCTGACGAAAAATCTAAATCCGCTGTCGAAAGGAGCATACTAACGGTAAGAATTTCGGACGACAGGCCATCAAACAAAAATTCCCGTCTGAAATTCACATTGTGTGTACGGGCCTTTAGTCTCAGTTCTCAGGATACACAGGACAGCCACCATTTTCTGTACCCTGCAACACTGGCATACCAAATTTTAATGACTCTTGCTGTCTGAACCAGTTTACTGGCTTCATGAGGTACATGAACATATGATATTAAGTAGCAGCTGCATACATTGTTGTTGAAGTATAGGACTGTGCCATGGAAAAGCCCAAGAATGTGTTGTTGCCGATGCTGAGCAATGGCATCAGCATTGTCACAAGTGTTTGGTTAATTTTTTTATTTTAGCCAAACTCATTTTCCAAGCAATTTAAATTACTCTCATCCAACTTTCATTTAGATTTCATTTGGCTCCATGTTTCATGGCATATACTGTTGTGTTATCATTCTAACACAACCAAAGGCTCATGGGTATGTGTAGATTTATTGCTTCTAAATGTTGCATGTACTTTATGGTCTTTGGTTCACCACCACCCCTCTTCCATCTAGAAACCGAAGGTAATATTTGCTGATTCCTTTCCAAATGTTTTACATCATTCTTTAGCTGACGTTTTTCTTATATGATGATCGGGTGCATTCTCACGCTTCAGATTCCTAGAATAGACAGTTAGCATTACCCTAGTTCTAACCTTTAGGTGTAGCTTGCAGAGGAGAAAACGATGTCTTCATGTCAATTCCAGTAAATTCAAGCAAGACTTACGGGAGGGGTGTTAGTGCTAATTTTGAAATCTAATTACGGAATGACGTCATTAGTCATTCCAAAAGGAAAATGATCAGTGCTGATTGAAGGAAGGATGGGACATAGACCTTACAACACATATAACTGCAGCTGTTGATGAATAGATTCTTCCATAAGATGACATGTTTTTCTGTGACAGCTGGAGTGTTACCTAAAAATGACTTTAATTCATCTGTGAAAATTTTAGATTAGGAAGGCTAAAAAATATCATTCATTTTAAAGGTATGCCTGTCGCTACCTAAAAACAATTAAACTGGATACATAGATAAATTAAAGCAAATATAGCGATTGAATTCTCATATGCAAATTTGGGGTTCTTGTAAAGTTTTGTGTCTCCTGTACATCACTTTTGCCCCATTACTGTAATAGACAGCTTCTGTCTGTATTTTATTCCTGACGGTGATGGGTCAATGTCACCATCTATTATTAATTTTATTATAAGCAGTTCCTGGTGTTGGACTGCTCTCATCATGTGCTTGATTGATTCCTGGACTGATGATCAGAGATGTACAACCAGTTATATGATGAGGGCCTCAAATTCATACTTTAATTATGTATGGCCTCTGCCTGTATAAGACTATTGTGTACAGCAAGCTTTTACAAAGCATTCACTTTTAGCTTGGGGATGTTAAGCACACGTGGTTTGGTGACAATCATTTTTAACAATCTGCTAGGAGGAATCAGCAGACTTTAAACACGTTTTAAGTAGTGCAGAAAGCTTTCTGGAAATCTTCTAACAGCCTGTTTAATGTGACAGTCAGATCTAAACTTACTGAAATTTTTGTTAAAGCTTGCTTATATACACGGTTCCTATGCCTGTACATGTTTAAGAATTTAAAGGCGTAAAGTCTGCATTTGAGGTGCATATAATCTATATGAGTATGGTAAAAATTGATACAGAAACATTTAATAAAGGGATAATTATCACAGCATGTATGTGTAGACAGAGGAAAGAAAAGAGCCTGTAGTTAGCTGTTAATAGCGGAACAAAAAGATGGCCAAGTGTCTAATTTTTCATGAAAATTTCATTTTTCCATAGCCTTAATGAGACATTCAGGGCAAAGTGACACTGTCTGTGTATAGCCCACCCACCAACCACCTGTACTAATCTGTCCTGTGCTCTCCTGCTGCTGCTTCCTCCCCCAACCCCCACAACCACCATCAGAATATCCAGTGTAGGCTGGAGTCAGAGCCAATAACTGTTGTGATGGATCAGCTTCCCTTGGATGAAAACAACTCAGACAGCAGTTTCCTAAAATCTGGCTTGCAGCCAGGTTTATTGATACAAGGTTGCAAGTAAAAATAAACAAAACAGCAAAATAAATCCTTCTCTGGCTCTAACTAAACATCAGCATTCCTTGCTGAGCGGTGTAGGGCTTGTCCCAGACACCCACAAAACAAAGTTATTGCAAACCTTTTCTTTAGTTCAAAAGCCAAGCTGTGTCAGCTTTCTCTGGCTGACCACTCTCAGAGTCCCAGGGCAGAGCAAACCTTTGCTTCCCTTGAGGTTATTTAAACCACACCTGACACTGGACTCCAGTGGACCCGAAAATTTGGTCCGCAACCAGCCCTGCCATGGTGGCTAGGAAAACCCGGGCTGGACTCTGCTTTAGTCCAATCCCAGTGAACGTATGTGAGGTGACAGATAGCATCCGTCTACCACCTCACCTTGCATAACGTCCCACTTCATATCATTTGTAGTACAGATGTTACCCCTCTGTCATGTGACAGTGTTCGGGGAAAGTGGTTGGCCACTAGGTCAATGCATAGAATGCATTGAGGTGGAAAACCGCGAGGGTTTACAACCCCTTTAAATACCCCTTTTGAGATTCTATATTCAAAATATTAAAGTAATTATAAACCCTATGCATTAAGGTAAAAAACCTTTTCATCTTCAGCAGCCCCCCCCGAGCCCCCTTTTACTTACCTGAGCCCAAAACGAACCCGCGGCGGGGATGAGCCTCGCAGCTCACCCAAGCTGCTCCGGTCCTCATTGCCTGGATTGATAGCTGGCGACCCATTGGCTCCTGCTGCTGTCAATCAAGTCCAGTGAGATGGGGGCAGGGCCGAGTCCCGCTGTTTGTGTGAATACACGCAACAGCAGGACTCGGGAGCGCGCCTGCACAGGTGACCCCAGAGAAGCGTGGTGGTCACTCGAGAAGAGGAGGAGCCCGTAGCACTGCTGGAGGACCCCAGAAGACGGGGTTAGGGGCCACTCTGTGCAAAACCGCTGCACAGAGGAGGTCCGTATGACATGTTTGTTATTTAAAAAAAAAAGTGAGCCTTTAGTATCACTTTAATGTTTTAACCTTCTTGTTGTATTAAAGCCATATTTAATGTTTCAAATGTGTGTAAATAAGATTCTAAGTTTATCTTCCTAACAGAAAACGTGTAAATAATTCATGGAATGTCTTTGTGGCAGCGTGGCTCCAAATTCTCTTATGGCTGCAATTTGAAACTGTGTTATTTGTTATGATTATAGGTCCACAGAAATCCCCTCCTACGCGCAGGTTATTATGCCTTTGGCTGTTTCATGTATGCTGCCTTCCAGTTCAGCAGTGAATGAAGTTTCAAATGAAGTAATCTGATATGCAGTGCAGCCCTTGTGCTGGCACTGCTGATTTATTGTAGAAGAATACATGTTACATCAGTGGCTCTCGTCCTGAACTTTTCCCAAGAAAACTGATATGTGGCTAGGCACAGTTAAAACAACTTAAATACACACTTGCAATTCCAGTACTTTTTATTTCACATAGTTTAGATAAAAATATATCCCGTTCTAGGTAATTTTGGTGACCTAGCCTTGCTCCAACTGTCCCTAATGTTACCACTTTTCAAACGGAATGTATATTGCTTTTGAACATATGTTTGTTTTTTGTATTTTGTGGTTAGGACTAAAACAAAAAAGATCACAAGTAAAACATACATGTAGAACACATAGAGAATAAATTGTCTTATTCCTAGCCAGAAGGCTGCACTCTGGTTTATTTATTTTACATTATTAGCATGATTCTTTTTCAGCTGTGCTAAAAGAAGCATGTTGTTTACTCAACAGGAATGAATGAAGCCCACACCATGATTTAAAAAAAAAAAAAAAAACACCTGGGGTCCCCCAAATCCTTACCAGACTCTTATCCGAACATGCAGCCTGGCAGGCCAGGAAAGGGGGTGGCCCCCTCCTTAACCATACCAGTCCACATGCCCTCAACATGGGGGGGGCACCGCTTTGGGGCAAAGGGGACTCTGTACCCCCACGACAAAGCACCTTGTCCCCATGTTGGTGGGGACAAGGGCTTCTTCCCCACAACCCGGTCTGTGATGCCATAAGCGGACGGTGTCTCCGAGTCTCACCCGGTTGGCACGGACATTGTAATTGACGTTGGAGCTACCACAGGGGATATTCATTTATAACTTTTACAATAAGGACTAATTTTTTTTTTTACACTACATTGCTTTTTTGGGGGTGAATGGGTAGGGGTACAATATACCCCATACTCATTCACATGGGGGGGCGGGATCTGGGGCCTTCCAGATTTTGACAAGCCCACAGACCCCCACAATGGTACCCATCAACATGCGGACAAGATGCTTTGGGGTCGGGCAGAGCCCCCTGCCCCAAAGCACCCACCCCCCCACATATTGAGGGCATGTGGCCTGGTATGGTTCAGGAGGGATCAGCTGGTTAACCCCCCCCCGTCCTGACCTGCAGGGCTGCATGCTCGGATAATGGTATGGTATGGATTTTGGGGGGGCCCACGCCATTTTTTTATAAGTTGGTATGGGGTTTGCCCTCAAAATCCATACCAGACTGAAGGGTCTGGTATGGCTTTGGGGGGGACCCTATGCTATTATTTTTCTAATTTTGCATTGCTAACATTGCACACACTTGACCTCAGAGCACATATTGCATACCACAAGTTGGATCAGTTAAGATGGTCATCCGACTTGGATGTGACTTCTATTCAGTTCTATAGGCTGAAAATCACAACCAAGTCAGACCAAAGTAGTGAGGGAACCTTTTCCAAAGTTAGACCGTCACAAGTCGGACCAATTAAGATGACTCTCATAGGGAATCATTGTTTTTTACATGTCATGTGACATGTGCTCTCAAAGTCGGAGCGCATGTTGCACCAGCGCGAACCGGGCCTTAACCAGAAACTTGGATCTGGGGTTGGTTGTATGTATATATAGCTGAATGGTTCAGAAGACAGTGCTGTACGGCTTATCAGTCAGCAAAATCAAAAAGCCAGGCCAAAAACTGTGGGCCGAACAGCATCTGCAACGAATCAACTGCAAGATCTTGATTGCTCATGCAGATGCTGCTGGCTAGTAAGTCACCGAATCCAGCAATTAGCTACCTCACATAGGTTTACACAGGAAAGCCCTATTTTGTGTCCATTCATGTTTCTTTTTAACTGAAGCCCTGATGTAGTGGGAGTGATTTCTGGCCACTGAAACACGTTGGTTGTTTTTAATGTAAACCAATTTGGATTTGTCCATTCACACCAGTTGTGAAGATGGAAGAATCTGTTGGATTTCGTATGCTCAACCCATAAGCTGAATGAAGAAATCTATTAGTGTATGGCCAGCTTTAGCCTTGGTAATCCCCAGTTACTGCCATCTTCTGTCCATATCCTTACTGCTTGTGGGTTTAGGTTTGAAAAGAAGGAAGGCAGGTCCTAGAAAAAAAAAATTAAGAAAAGTGGGTTTCCAGTTTATAAGGTACAGTATATACAACCAGAATTTAGTGGTCTCTGCTCCTAGGCAGGACACTATTCACCAGTTTGCTTTTGTTTACTTTTTAACCTCTTGTGAGAATGTGTCATGGGGAATAGTTTCCAATTCATTGGGTTTTACCACTGTCTGTGACCTTGTTGGGAATATTTTCCCTTAGTTGCTGGTCCAGGGATGCCCATCAGTTGATACGAGCATAGGAAGGCACAGACGGCAAGGAAAAAATATTGCCAAAAGTTCTTCATTTTACTAAAAAAAATTTTTGTTTTTCCAGTGCCTACTTTGGAAAGGTTTCCCATTACTTCTGGCCTGACACAATGTGAGGGGAAACCTTCCCAGCAGGGACACAGAAGGCAAAAAAAGATCAGAAACTATCACTCTTCCCATTCCATCCTAAATGAAATAAATATCTCTGGCTGGAGTTGGACTTTAATGTTAAAATCTTAATACTGAGAGATAATTATTGTACCCACACAACTCAATAATAGGCTAATATGATAGTGGTCCTGGCTCCTGTTTCTCCGTAACTAATGGAAAACCAACACCTTTATCTGTCCTTTCTTGTGTTTTGCAATGCAGTAGGTAATTCAATATGGTGAACATTCCACCAGTAATTATAAGACCCTTGAAAGGTTATTGACTAACGTAAATAGTTACACAGACATGTCCATGTCACTGACTGACAAGTCTCAAATTTTAGCTCTTCTTATTCTGTATACGGTTCTTTTACCAGTGGTGAGGGAAAGGTGCAGCTACACTGTGCAGAAATATACACTTACCGGCCACTTTATTAGGCACACCTTCCTAGTACCGGGTTTGACCCCCTTTTGCCTTCAGAACTGCCTTAATTCTTCTTGGCATACATTTTTGGAAACATTCCTCAGAGATTTTGGTCCATATTGACATGATAGCATCACGCAGTTGCTGCAGATTTTTCGGCTGTGCATCTATGATGCGAATCTTCCGTTCCACCACATCCTAAAGGTGTTCTATTGGATTGAGACCTGGTGACTGTGGAGGCCATTGGAGTGCAGTGAACTCATTGTCATGTTCAAGAAACCAGTGGTGAGATGATTTGAGCTTTGTGACATGGTGCATTATCCTGCTGGAAGTAGCCATCAGAAGATGGGTACACTGGAGTCATAAAGGGGTGGACATGGTCAGCTACAATACTCAGGTAGGTTGAGGCATTTAAATGATGCTCAAGCAGTACTAAGGGACCCAAAGTGTGCCAAGAAAATATCCCCCACACCATTACACCACCAGGCTGAACTGTTGATACAAGGCAAGATGGATCCTCGCTTTTATGTTGTTTACAACCCTACCATCTGAACGAACGATGCAGCTGAAATCGAGATCATCAGACCAGACAACGTTTTTCCAATCTATTGTCCAATTTTGGTGAGCATGTGCGAATTGTAGCCTCAGTTTCCTGTTCTTAGCTGACAGGAGTGGCATCCGGAGTGGTCTTCTGCTGGTGTAGCCCATCTGTTTCAAGGTTCGATGTGTTGTGCATTCAGAGATGGTATTCTGCATACCTTGGTTGTAACAAGTGTTTATTTTAATTACTGTTGCCTTTCTATCATCTTGAACCAGTCTGCCCATTCTCCTCTGATATCAACAAGGCATTTTCCTCCACACAACTGCAACTCACTGGATATTTTCTCCTTTTTGGACCATTCTTTGTAAACCCTAGAGATGGTTGTGTGTGAAAATCCCAGTAGATCAGCAGTTTTTGAAATCCTCAGACCAGCCCATCTGGCACCAACAACCATATCACGTTCAAAGTCACTTAAATCCCCTTTCTTCCCCATCCTGATGCTCGGTTTGAACTTCAGCAAGTTGTCTTCACCACGTCTAGATGCCCAATGCATTGACCTGCTGCCATGTGATTGGCCAAATTAGCAATTTGTGTTACCAAGCAACAGGTGTACCTAATAAAGTGGCCGGGGAGTGTATATATGTCCCTAATTTCATAGCGCTTGGTCAGTAATATAGGATTCCAACACTGGCTGTATAACACAAAGCTAGATACTGTACATCAATGTAGTTAATGAGTAACATTCTGCAACTTGTTTTTCTCCTAGAGTATACTGTCCACGTAATTGCGCTCAAGCAAGTCCACATTATGCTCGAGTCTTTGGAACCCGGATTTATTCTGATGTAAGTACTTTCATTGAGAGTATGCTGTTTAGAAAAAAGTGTAGACCTGTGGTTATAATAGAAGCTTTAAAGTATATGTAAACTCACCCACTAAAATCTCATACAAACAACATCTTATTGTAATTTCAAAAGTCATATTTAATTAAAGTTAAATCTGCAGCGTTGACATAAAAAATACACAGCACTTTAGCAAATGAAATGCCACCTATTTAAGGTGTATGTGTTCTTTAAGATCATTTTTTCTGCAGGATTTATTAATCACCGAATACCTTCCTGGCATAATGTGTACCATGGGCTGCTTCACATTTAAGTTTAGTGGTCTTAGAATATCCTTGACAGCTTTATAAGAGATTACTGCCTAAGACACCTGTTGTGTTGCAATAACAAACTGTCCTAATAAAAGAGCTTACTTAGGCTATATGATACCAACCACAGACTAAAACTGGTAGTTCTCCAAAGCCCTCCAGGCAAGTGTATGAGAAGACAGCAGAAAGTTAAACCTCCTTGACCTGAGTTGGAGAACTCTGACCTCAGCAGACATGTGATCTTGGACAAGAGTGTAGACCTGTAAAATGTTTGTTACAAGCGATATCTAGATCAATTTTAGAATACAAATAGTAAAGCGTATGTCAAGGCAAAAAAAAAAACATGCTTTGTATATCTTTGCAAAACATGTATATTTTCCCATATTTAATCCCTTTAACAACTTCAATACTATGCACTTAGAACACTTTACTACCAGACCAATTTTCAGTGCTGTTGCGCTTTGAATGACAATTGCGCGGTTGTGCGACGCTGTACCCAAACAGATTTTTTATCATTTTGTTCCCACAAATAGAGCTTTCTTTTGGTGGTATTTGATCACCCCTGCTGTTTTTATTTTTTGCGCTACAAATAAAAAAAAGACCGAAAATTTTGAAAAAAAAAATTCTCTATTTTTGTCACAAAACTTTGTAAATAAGTAAAGTTTCTCCATCACTGGTGGGCACTGATGTGGCAGTACTGATTGGCACTGATGAGGTGGCACTGATGAGGTGGCACTGATGATGATGCACTTATATGCAGCAATGATGAGCACTGTTAGGTGGCACTGATAAGCAGCACTGACGGGTACTGATAGGTGGCACTGATATACAGCACTGACGGGCACTGATATGCAGCACTGACGGACACTGCTAAGCAGCACTGATGGGCACTCATAGACAGCACTGATTGGCACTCATAGGCGGCACTGGGCACTGATAGGTGGCACTGATAGGTGGGCACTGGTAGGTGGCAATGGTGGGCACTGATATGTGGCACTGGTATGCATTGATAGGGGCACTGGTAAGCACTGATAGGGGCACTGGTGGCCATATATAAAGATAGGGGCTCATTCCTTGGTGGTCTAGGGTGGCATCCACATTGGGCACTATGTCTCTTACCTTGTGGTCTAGAGGGGTCTCCCTGGTGGTCCAGATCGGCTCCCTGGTGGTCCCTGGTCGGCTCCCTGGTAGTCCTGGGTGGGCACATCCCTGGGCAGGCTCCCTGGTGGTCTAGGGTGGCGATCCGAGGGAGGGCTGTGCTGATAAATCATCAGCACAAACCTTCCCTGTCAGGAGAGCAGCCAATCGGCTCTCCACTCCTCAGGTCTGCAGACCTGAGTACAGGAAAGCCGATAAACGGCTTTCCTGTGTTACACTGTGACCAGCCGTGATTGGTCACGGCTGATCACATGGTAAAGGGCTTCGGATGGAAGCACTTTACCGAGATCGGTATTGCGGGGGGTCAGACTGACCTCCCACACCACTGATCGCCACGATGCGCGCCCCCAGGGCGCGCGGCGGCTTGTTATCCTGAGGACGTCATATGACGTCCAGTCAGGATAACTAAGCCACTTCCCGGCCGTCATTTTGCATACGGCGGTCGGGAAGTGGTTAAACATGCTGTGAATACCAAAAAAAAAAAAATGTTGGATCGTTAGTAATATAGTTGATTTACTAAAGGCAACTAGACTGTTCAAAGGAAGGTTCACTTTTCGAAGAACATTTCTCCAAAGTTTAAAAGTGTTGAAGCTCTGCTAACTTCTATTACTCAAGCATGTTCAAGCAAAAATTGTTTTGTTTTTTTTTTAATTTTCTTTGCAAAGTGAATTTTCACCACTTTCCACTAAGCTGTGGGGAAAATTCTCTTGCACCTTTCCTAAAGTGAGCAGCCTTTTTGCCGTTACTAAACTGAGCCTGTAATATACTCCTACCTTCCTCTTTTACATGACAAAACCGTATGTTTTTGGCTTTGAATTCCAAAACGTGGTGTCAATCCTGCCTACTTCATTTTTTAAGGATTACAACAAAGCACAGACCTCCTATCCCCTCTCTTTTATCTTCATAACCCCTCCTTGTGCCAGGCAGATAGCGCAGGAAGTTACCAGCTCACAGGATTTCAGGAAATTTCAACAGGTATTTTTTGGACATATACAATCAATATAGCAAAACACTTTCAATGGTACATTTAGGAGACCAAAGTGAGCAGCTAAGAGAAGTTCATTGCTAGGGTGTACATACACTTTAACTTTAGAGGACACTTGGAGTTTAGGATTAAACTAGACTTTGGGGTTAAACTCAGTGACTGTTTTTTAGTTGGCTGTTTAAATGACTGTGTACAGTGCCCTGCAAAAGTAGTCATCCCTTGGTGTTTTTCCAGTTGCATTACATCCTGGAATTAAAATGTATTTTTTGAGGCTTTGTACCAAGTTATGTACACAACATGCCTATGACGTTGAAGGTGCAAGATCTTTTTTTTATTGTGACGCAATCAATAATTAGGACACAAAAACAGCAAATTTGAGTGTGCACGTGCATTCACACCCTTTGCTATAAAACCCCTAAAAAGATGTCAAACCAAGTAACTTTAGAGGTCCTATACTTAGATAATTATGTAAGTTCCTCCTATGTGCATTTAAAATAACACATGATTAACATTTTGTTGATGGAGAAGATGCAGGCGCAAGAGGATACTTGTGTCAAATTTAAAACCTTATGGTATGTTTGGATGCACTACTCCATTTCTGATGCACTACTTAATCCCTGGGGGGACTTTACACTTAATGAATGGCTAGTTTTCCAACCAAATTCCTCTGCCATTGTAGCTAGGTTGTCACACTTCTTTCCCAGTGTTATGGCTTCTAGGTTCTGTCTCATTTCTCCACTGCGAAGCCTATTTGTCACACTCTTGTATTCCTGTAATCCCCAGGATGCTCTGCTCCATTTTCTTCTCCCCTTCCTTTTCCTTCCCCGTTTTCCTTTTTGCTTTCTTAATGCCTATATTTAAGATGTACTTAATGATTGGATTTCTGGTGAAGGCCCCCTTATGTCACAGACTCATTCTTCGCTATATGGGAACCATGGGTGCCCTCACACTCTTTTACCTCTAAGGTACTATATTATACTATACTATATAGCAGTAAGGGAAAGGCCTCAAGACTACCACATCCCAATTATACTTAAACCAACTATACTGGGGGGAACCCCTGTCTATGGTGGGATTTTATAGGCAGTACCACAGTTTCAATAAAAAATAATTTATTACAAGATATTTGTTTAGAAAAACAAAATAACAACAAGTATATTTTAAAACATGTAATCCATATGTTGACCTTGCCCAACAATAGATTAAGTATTCAGCATAAATCATGCATGTTTCTGTTTCCCGTGTGATAGGTGGTACATCTATAGTTATGGCTCCTCCACACACTCAACGCGTTTCCTGGATAAAGATCGACTTCATCAGGAGTTCATTAGTGGAGAATTTTTATATTGACTGGACTCATGGGCACACAGGGAAAGGGCCACATGCCCCACATAGGAGAGAGCACACACACAGGGAAAACAGGACCCACAACACTAGGGCTAGAAAAGCAGGGGGCCTGGGGAGACCATACCACCAAACTCAATCAAGAGTGTTGGTGTTTATCACTGCATATCTTACAAATTCCATGAATTATTACTTGGACTTGTATTTATGCCATAATAGTCTGACTTTTAAGACTTTTAGAATCTTTGAGAATAATAGTAGTAATCATCTTTGTTGATCCCAATGGAGCGGTGTGTCTCCCCAGGCCTCTTGATTGAATGTGGTGGTATGGTCTCCCCAGGCCTCTTGATTGAATGTGGTGGTATGGTCTCCCCATGCCCCCTGCTTGTCTAGCCCTAGTGTTTTGGAGTCTGTTTTCCCTGTGTGTGTGGGCTCTCTCCCCTTTGTGCGGCAATGCTGCCTTTTCCCTTTGTGCCCATGAGTCCAGTCAATATGAAAATGCTCCACTAATGAAATCCTGATGAAGTGGATCTTTATCCAGGAAACATGTTGAGTGTGTGGAGGAGCCATAACTATAGATGTACCACCTATCACAGAAACATGCTTGATTATTGCTGAATACTTAACCTATTGTTTGGCAAAGTCAACATGTGGTTGACATCTTTTAACATATACTTGTTGTTATTGTCTTTTTCTAAACAATTATCTTGTAATAAATTCTTTTATATTGAAAGTGTGGTACTGCCTATAAAATCCCGCCATAGACAGGAGTTCGCCCCAAAATAGTTGGTTTATGTATTTGACTACTTTGGTCGCTCAATATTTTCTTACCTGTATCAGTATGTCCTCACATCACTGTGATGTAGTGCCTATTGTCTTATTTTCGTGAAAATATTAATAAAGACACATTCAACCTAAAATGTCAAATGGTTTGTCACACAAATTCAGTATAAATACAATACTACTATTCTGAAAGACTGCAACACCACTGAGCAAGCACGGGAAGCCCAAGGAGCTACCTAGCAGGTCGGAGACAATGTTTTGGAGAGGTATAGAGCAGGGTTCTGTTAAAAAAATTCCAAACTTTGAACATCTCACAGAGCACCTCTAAATCAGTTATAGCAAAATGGAAAAATATGTCACCACTACAAACCTAGCAAGAGAAGGCTGCCCACGCATACTTGCAGACTGGGCAAAAAGGGTAATAATCAGAGGTTCAACAAAAACACCAAAGATAACACTGAAGAAATTGCATAGCCATTGCTGGAAAAAAAACAGCCAAACAGCATGTGGCGGACTCAACAAACACTTGAAGGAAGGTTCTCTGATCAGATGAGACTAAGATTGAACTTTTTTTCGCCATCAGGGGAAATGCTATGAGTGATGCAAACCCAACATTTCCTATAACCCTTAGAACACCATCCTCATGTTGCCACAGCCATGCTGCGGGGATTCCTTTCATCAGTAAGGACTGGAAAACTGATCAGTACTGAAAAAGCAAAGATGTATTGATCAGTTGGGTTCCCCTTTGAAGACTCCTGCAATGAGCAAAATTCAGCTGTCCCTGTTTCCTTGTAGTCGTCAATTAACTAAGGAGAGAACTTGTATGTGAATAATCCAAACCTTGCTTCTTCTTACCATAGATATCTAGTATTTGCAAAGCAGCTCTACATGCTGGGGTCGTCCGCAACCATCAAGGAGGCTACGTGGACGTTATGCCAATTGATAAGAAGAGACACTACTTTGGATCAACCCAGAATGGGATTAGTTCAGAGAGGTAAATTTATATGATTAAATATAGCAGAGGCTTCTTAAAACAGAATGTTTCTCCTTGCTTCACCTTTGTCTAAGTGCAAAAAAAATCCCTTGATCCCTTCAAAATTGAGGGTGAAGTCACTCAAATGATTCCTTTAGGCACCTGGGTCAATTGTGCATCCAGAACCGCTGATTTTCAGCACAGATACAGAATAATATTATAAAGCAATTTATTTCAAACTACTTATAGCTGTTTCTTGCTTTTTGGCTATCAGTGCACTGCATGGAAGCAATGGCTTCTAAGAAGTATGAAGAAAGTTCTGGATGTACAGTCAAGCTATGGGCATAAAGGAAGGATTTGCAGGGCTCCACTTACTATCCCTTATTTTGGGAGTTGCGATCAAAGTGAGACCTGCAGATACATCGAGGTTATTTACTAAAACTGCATGGTGCAAAATCTAGTGCAGCTGTTCATAGAAACCAATTAGCTTCCAGGTTTTATTACTAAAGCCTAATTGAACAAACTGAAGTGAGAAGCTGATTGGTTACTATGCACAGCTGCACCAGATTCTGACTGCTCCAGTTTTAGTAAATCTACCCCATTCTGTTTTAAGAAGGATCTACTGTGCTTAACACTGGGTTGGTGGAGGAATATTTGTTTCTTTCGTTCTACCTCACCATGACTAATTTGGTTGTGCTTGTTTGTTTGATTAAATATGCAACTTATTTCATATTATGCAGCAGAAGTTTGTGTTTTAATCAAAGAAAAATTGTACTGGGAGAAATGTGGGGGCTGCTATTACAATGCCAATTCTCATAACAGTAGCTGTTTGGATGTCTCTGGATTGCAGATTGTCTGGGTCACTGACCTGGAAAGCATTCAATTCAAGAAAGTCATAGTTAAGTCAGAACCTCCTTTCTGTCTGTTTGCTCTATGTCAGTGACTTAACCACTTCAGCTGCGGAAGGTTTTGTTTCCACAAAAAGAGCTTTCTTTTGGTGGTATTTTGTCGGTTTAAAAAAACCAAAAAAACGTTATTTTTTACTTTCTGCTATAAAACACATCCAATAAAAAAAATGTAAAAAATCTAATTTCTCCATCAATTTAGGCCAATATGTATTCTGCTACATATTTTTGGTAAAAAAAAATCTCAATACGCATATATAATAGGTTTGTGTAAAAGTTATAGCGTCTATAAACTATGGGATTTATGGATTTTTTTTTATTTTTTTTTACTAGTAATGGCCATGATCAGCAATTTTTAGCGGGACTGTGACATTGTGGCAGACAAGTCTGACACTAAGTGATACTTTCTGGGGACCAGTGACACCAATATGGTGATCAGTGATAAAAAAAAAGCACTGTCACTGTACTAATGACACTGGCTGGGAGGGGGATAACATGAGAGGCTATAAAAGGGTTAAATGTGCTCCTAGGGAGTGCTTTCAATCTAACTGTGGGGGAGAGGGGGGGTGCGGTGCTTTAGCTGTGAGAAGACGGAGGTGCGTGTTCCTGCTTAGCAGAAACACAGGATTGCTGTCTCCCCTACTTGTTTACATAGGCAGGCCCCCATTCTGCCTCTCTCGTGAACAATTGGCAGGTCCAATCACAGGAGAAGCAGGTCGCCGGCAGACCCAGAAGTGTCAGATCAGGTACTAGGTACACAGAGCGGCTGCAGTATATCTGCATTGGGCAGTCACTGACTGGTTATGCTAGTACTAAAATCAGATATCGGCATGAAAGCCAGGAAACTGGCATTTTAGAAAGAAATGTTGCAATAGCAACTTATATATGTCTATCAGTACAGGTTTCTTTTAAACAGCATGATGTGCATCTAGTTCTCCAAAAACTTTTTATAAGAAAAGGTGAGCTGACCCTGTCATGTGTCCCCCCCAATAGAGATTAGCACAGGAGGTCACTCACATGGCAGGCCTAGTTGCAGATTTCAAAGGTCTTACACTCTTGACAGCCTCTGCAGAATTACCCTCCACCCAGAAAATGGTACCTGTCTCCCGATTGAAGGAATATTTCCTCCAGTCATAGTGTTGCTAAACTCTGCATTCACTATATCTTGTATCACACAATACACAGAACATTGAAATGCAATTATTTTAGTAAATATAAACTGCTAAATACCTTTTCTCATCAGCAGTATATAGCAGTCTTGTGACTTCTATCAGTGTCTGGTTAAAGCTTGTAGGAGGAGTTTTCATTCTCCCCTGATTGTCCTATGAGGTTGCAGGACCCCTGACCCTCTGTCTAGACAGTGCTGATTGGCCATGTGCTGATCACATTCACCCTCCCAAGAAAAAGTAACTCTCTAGCAATACATACCAAATTGAGCATGTGCAGAGTGTCCCCAAGGCTCTGTTCTATCAGGAGATGGATTGGGGACAGTAAAAGAAGGGATAAGAGAAGACAGGATCAAACCACTATATACAGACTGATTTTTCTGTTGTGGGTTTAATAACACTTTCAAATTTCTCTATTTCATAAAATATAAAAATGTTACAAATAGGTCAGAAAATCACACGTGTAGTGTACCACACGTTCTTAAAATAGCTAGGTCTGTAGTTCTTATAATTGTTTAAAGAATGTGTTAAGCCTCTTTCACACTTGTGCAACTCAACTTTTTGGGCGCGATTTTACTGCGATTTCGGATCAGTACGACTTTGGTCCGACTTTGTTGCAACTTTGGCACAATAAAAACATATTACAAAGAAGTACAGAAATAGTACATAAATCACATCTATATTATTCAGGTGCGATTTGCATGTGACTTTGAGGGTTTAACATTGAAGTGTATGGAGCTCAAGTTGCATCAAAGTTAGGCCAAAGTAATGCAGGAACTACTATGAAGTCGGCACGACTTGAAATTGTACAGATATGAACGGTACTCATTGGAAATAATGGGGAACGACTTGTCATGCAACTTTGCAGTCCCAAGTCGCAGGACAAGTTGCATAAGTGTGAAAGGAGCCTTAAAGCCGAGTTCCACCCAAAAGTGGAACTTCCGCTTTAAGGGAAGGTGACCCCCTGACATGCCACAATTGGCATGCTATTTTTTTTGGGGGGGGGGGGGGCAGGAACCCTGTTTTCACAGGGTCCCAGGTCTCCCTTCCTCTCCTGGTGCCGTGGAACCATAAGGAAGTTCACCTTCACCCCCCCTCCCTCCCGGCAATCACACGTCACAGGTTCCAGAAGATACACCGGCCATTCACAAGGTGCAGCGCCACTTGCGCATGGGCAGTGCGTGCCCGGCTTTGAAGCCAAAGCCGGGTGCCCACACTTGTGATGCCTGCGCCGCCGTGGGGAGGGGGAGAAGAGCGAGCCCTCGGACGGCCACATCGCTGGAGCAAGGGATAGGTAAGTGTCCGATTGTTAAAAGTCAGCAAATACACTTTTTGTAGCTTAACTGGGTGGAACTCTGTTTTAATAGGACTTTTGCAAGTGGCAATAGCTCTAATAGTTGAAAGGAGAAAAAGTAGCATGTAGTTTAATTATTTCTAAGAATATCCATTAAAATACAGCAATTCACACAAATGCATGTTTGTGTTTGTGTGCAAAGAGCTGAATAGACTCACCATTGTTACTTCTTAAATTGTGTAACTGATTGTATTAAGTGAATTCAGGAGAAGCTGTGGTACCATAAATGCTTGTCTCCTGTAATCCCATAAATCATAGCCTAACAAGCTGCTTATAGGTCAGAGCAGCTCTGCGGTTCACTTCTCCCTCTGTGTATAATGTAATATTTGATACGATACTTTCCTCTAAGCATCTGAAGACTATTTTGCCATAGGCATGCAATGAGTGAAGAAAACCAGTCATTCACTGGAGCTCACAGTCTCCATCTAGACTTTGCTTCCTATAAGTATTCTAAGCTGATCAGTTAAACCATAATACTAGATGCATGCAGAATTCTATAAGAGTGCATACGTGATTTATATAGCATTTTATTATAAGGAACTTATTATTTTGTTTCTATTTTAATAAATAGCATTTAATAATACACTCACTTTGCATTAAAGCAAAACTAACTTTATTTTTATAGTGCAAATACTTTTAAATCTGTAGAAGGCTCACGATCGAAAAAAGGTCTGCGGACCGACTCCCGGACAGTGCTGACCAGAGTGTTCTGGCAGGGTGGGGGCGCGTCAGGGGAGATCCGATGTTAGTACAGTGGCTCCAGTTCTTTTCAGGTTGTTCTCTGTAGGGCGTATAACTGAGAGGATGGAGGATGACCACCCTAATCTACCCTCTCTCCTGCTCTTTTGTCAGAAGCTTGTTCGTTTTTTAAAATGCAACTAACATAAAGCAGGGCAGGGAGAAGCCACATTCTTGTGTACGGTGGTGGTCTCTGCACCCTGTGCAAATCTATGAGCATGGTGATATGCTAAAAGGGAGGTGTGGAAAGCCTATGGCCTCTGAGCTGTGCAGATAGCTGTGGCCAAGCCAAGACGCCATAGACAATCCTAGGTCTTATCACTATGTGTGCACAGCAGCTGGAAAACCTTTTGAGAAGGCCACAAGATGCAGTTTTGCAAGCATGCATTTATTTACTATTTTAACCACTTCAGCCCCGGAAGGATTTCCCACTTTAGGACCAGAGCACTTTTTGTGATTCGGCACTGCATCGCTTTAACTGACAATTGTGTGGTCGTGCGACATTGTACCCAAACGAAATTTGCGTCCTTTTTCTCCCACAAATAGAGCTTTCTTTTGGTGGAATTTGATCACCTCTGCGTCATTTCTGATTGCCGCTATAAACAAAAGAAGAGCGACAATTTTGCAAAAAATAACAAATTTCTTACTTTTTGCTAAAATATAAATCCAAAAAAAAAATATAAAAAAACATTTTTTTCCATCGGTTTTGGCCGATTTAGATTCTACCTCATATTTTTGGTAAAAAAATCGCAATTGACGTTTATTGATTGGTTTGCGCAAAAGTTGCAGCGTTTACGGACGGTGAAAATTCATTTCTGGGGTTTTTATTTTTTTTTATTTTTTACTAGTAATGGTGGCGATCTGCAATTTTTAGCGGTGCTGCGATATTGCAGCGGTCATGTCGGACTATTTTGACACTTTTTTGGGACCATTGGCATTTATACAGCGATCAGTGCTATAAAAATGACTGATTACTGTGTAAATGCCATTGGCAGTGAAGGGGTTAACCTGCAGGGGGTGCTCTAAGGGTTAACAGTGTTCCCTGGGCGTGTTCTAACTGTGTGAGCTGCCCTGGCTGGGGAAAGGGGATGATCACGCCCTTCCCCCTCTATGAGAACGGAGATCTGTGTTTACTTACACGGACCTCCGTTCTCTCACTGCGGGGGGGGGGGGGGCATTGGGGGTAGCCAGCGGCGATCGAGTCCGCCCTACCCACTCCCTGCCCCCCTCCGGTGGCGCGCGCGCTCACATCCCTAGTTATCGCAGCCGCCGCCATATGACGGCGGTTTGCGATAGCGAGCCACTCTGTCACCGTCAGATGGCAGTCGGCAAGTGATTAACTTGCAATGTGCATTAAAAAAAAAAATAATGCAGAGTGTTTGCATTTTTAATAAAAAATACATTTTAGTTCTACTTTAACTATACTAAAGTTGCATTATTAGATGCAGTAACGGCTAAGTTAATGCTTAAAAAATGGAAACTAATCACAGATTTGAAGTGATTTTGGTAACTGTGTAGCGAGCAAACTGATGGGTGAAACCTGCAGCCCAAGCAAATTGCTTTGTGTACTGGTCCAAATCATTTGGGGGAGAGGGGATTATGGTGTGGGGATGTTTTTCAGGGGTTGTGCTTGGCCCTTTAGTTCCAGTGAAGGGAACTCTTAAGGCGTCAGCATGCCAAGACATTTTGGACAATATTATGCTCCCAGCTTTGTGGGAACAGTTTGGGGATGGCCCCTCCTGTTCCAACATGACTGTGCACCAGTGCACAAAGCAAGGTCCATAAATACATGGATGAGTGAGTTTGGGGTGGAGCAACTTGACTGGCCCGCAGAGATTCCTGAACTCAAATGCACTTATGGAAGAATGGTCAAACATTCCCATAGACACACTCCTAAACCTTGTGGACAGCCTTCCCAGAAGAGTTGAAGCTGTTATAGCTGCAAAGGATGGGCCAACTCAATGTTGAATCCTACGAACTAAGACTGGGATGCTATTAAAGTGTATGTGCATGTAAAGACAGGTGTCCCAATACTTTTGTTAAGATAGTGTATATATAATAATAATAATGAAAAAAAAAATAAAATAAAAAAAATACCTAGATCAAGATTTGATCTATGTCAGTGCCAAGGTTGGTGTTTGCGTCAAGTTCAGGGTTAAAGGTCAAGGTCAGCATTTTTTTGGACAGGATTTTTTTTAAATTCATATTAGTGTCAGTGTATTTTAGGTAGGATAACAAAAAATGCAAAATGCACATTTTTGTTTCTGAGCTGTTCTATGGGTACAAACAACAACTAACATAGACATATGTGGTATTGCTGCGATTGTCAGGAGTAGGAGAGTTTTTATTTTGGGTTGTTATTTAGTGGAAGGTTATGGTAGTAGCAAAAAATGTACAGCTAAATTTAAAAAACATGATTTTTTTTACTGTTTTGGGGCAGTTTTCCTTTGATTAAAAAAAAAAAAAATCAGGAGCTATACATTACCATTTACTACCAAATGTAAGCCCAATTTCTCCTGAAAAAACGGTTTTACTAACACATGTCAATGTTGTAAAATTGTGCTTAGGCATTAAGATTTGTTTCTTCCGTAGGGATTAACAGTGACTACAGGGCTTCCCTGCTGCTATTTTCAAAGATATATGTATGTATATGTCCCACTAGCAAAACTATTCATACAGACAGGAGTATGAAAACAGCTTTCTTATGCAGCCCTGAATTTAAAGAGGCTTGTGTTTCTACCCTTATGTTTAAATGATATATATATTTGTGTTAATGCTCTCTGCAGACATCCTTGTAACTCTTGGAGGATTAACACCGTTTATAGGAAGATTCAGCCTGTTAGAATGTTTCTTTAAGGTTGATTGGAAGTGTCTGCCTGGGTCTAAATGTGTCCTTGAACATCCTAACCATCACCCATTTTCCCGAAATCTGCAGCTTTGGGAAAACCTAGTATCTATAAATTCTTGTACTAAGGGTGTCCTATTTTTTTTTGCTTCTGCAGTTTACACAACACACTAGGAAGCAAGGCTTTCAGAATATTTGCAGTCATCTGAAACTGTTGAAGAGAGAGGCACTTGGAAAGCTCTGCAATCAAGGAGTAACTGTTTCAAAGTTTGTATAAAGATGTATTGTACTTGTACAGAATATAGTACCCATTTTAATATAATATGGTATGTATGTGGATCCTAGAATATTTTGGCAGAATGAAACACAGAAAATTTTACAAAGAAAACTAATGTATTTTATTAATTCCTGCTGTAATTTGTCCCTTGTCAGCATTCAAGCTATATGGTTCCACTTGTGTTGTAAAAACGATATCTTTACATAACATTTAATGCCACAGTTGGTGAGAAATACTTTCAACAGGTGATGCAATAATACTTAATATTATTTGAGTTTCCTTTCAGACATATAGTAGATACATTTTTATGTTAATAATGAGCAGTGCTTCTGCTGATGTTTCTTTATCAGTTTTCTATTTCCTATATTTGCTCATGCTAATAGAAAGAACATGGCAAGAATCACTGATGAAAGACAAATATGAAACATAATTGCTGAGCAGCTGCTATGAGCCATAGAATACCCAAATTAACTGTGGAAATTGTGAATATGGTCAATACATCTTACTGTTATTGCGTCATTGATTAAGAAAGTTGTATAACTTTTGAAGGATAGGCTTGAAATATCCAGTTGCTACAAGTTACTTTTTTGCCTTTACTTTTAAAGGCCAACATTATGTAATTATAGGAGTAATTTTGCATCTGCTATTCTATAATTTAACAATGTATTATACAACATGAATTTGCTTAAAAATGGCATTGATGTTGCCCTTCATTTATAATGCTTGGCAGATACTGCTCCTACCGCTGAGACATATGGTAGGTTGGTCACCTATACTAAAATGAACTGATATTAAAAAAATGTTTAAATATATTCATTATAACAGCAATAAATTTGTTAGCAATTTGAAAAAAAAATTGCTTGTTCCAGCCAAATTAGGCTACTTTAGGAAGATGGCCATGTTCTTTCTCACAAACAAACTAATGTACTGTATTTCACCTTATTGCTGTGTAAAACCATGGTTAGAGCAGAACACAATCCTTTACTATTTGTTCTCAAATATATTAGCCAGGTCCATAGAAATGAAATTATTTCAGTGTTTAATTTAAAGAAGTTAAAAATGGAAAGAAACCAAAAAATAGGACAATAAGCTGGGGGCAAAAGATTCTCCACATATGCATATATAGAAAAGGGCAGTATGCATGTGACATCATTGACCTAATATGGCCAAATCCAACCCCAAGCTCAAGCTCATCCCTAGTCATGAGGATTGACAAGATAGGCTTCAAAAAAGATACATCTAGTTCAGTTTTCGAGGCAATCCCCAAGTTTCATACATACCTGTGCTTGATCCACCTTAGGTTCAGTAGCCACATAGTCATCGCTGATGAAGTTTCCTGCTCCAACTCCTCCTCTTTGACACATGCATGGAGACATCTCTAATTATTTCTATGAAGATGTGTTCCAGCAGTGGAGGACCTCTTAATAGGAATAGAGATTCCTGCATGGAAGAAGAGGAGCCTGGCTGGGAGACTTCTGAAGAAGAAACTGTGTGGTGTACAGCGGGAGAGCAAGGACAGGTGAGTATAAAGAGGGAAGGTGATTTATGTGGCTGACAACCAGCCATTGTAAGAGTTCCCTTCTCCATGATGCTCAGCAAAGAAAATGGATATTCCATTATATCCTATTGCAGCTAGCTAAACACAAAGGGAATGACTTGAGGTGGGGGTGATATGTAGCCATAAATTCCAAAAGTATAGTTATTGATTATTGGTAGGACTGTAGACACAAGCCATGACAGTATTGTAGATCCCTAATTAATTTGAACAGGGTTGTTGGTTCAGTGAGAAAATAAAGGTCATGATAATAATACAATGGGGGAGATTTACTAAACTGGTTCGCACAGAATCTGGTGCAGCTGTGCATAGTAACCAATCAGCTTCTAGGTTCTTTTGTCAAAGCTTAATTGAACAAGCTGAAGTTAGAAGCTGATTGATTACTATGCACAGCTGCACCAGATTCTGTGCAAATCAGTTTTAGTAAATCTCCCCCAATATGTCGGCCTTAAAATAAGATAGCAGATACGTTTATCTGTCCTTAGTTCTAGTCAACGAAATAAAACATTTATTTTATTGTATGTACGGTGAGATAAAACTATATAGGCTGCCATTTCTCACCTACCTCTGAAAATGCAAAATTGCCTGGCTGTCATACAGATACAAACAGCTTCAGTACTTTTCTTATTCACTGACCTAGAACAAATATCAAGCCAGTAAAGTGAGAACTCCACATCCTCATTTGCCCTGGGTCAGTGACTCTTAAAGTATTGAAGCCACTGAATCAGATAACAGCCAGGCAGCCAAAACATTTAAAGTGAGAGCTTGGCGATGGTAGCCTATTTTTTTCTTTCGGCATAGGTTTCCTTTAACATTGCTTAAAGAGAAAGGGTTAAAGGTCAGGGTGTGTAACTGTTTATAGTTAGAGTACATTTGGAGCCCCTTTCTGAATGTGTGCCCTCACCAATCTCCTCCCCTCACTGTACATGATGCCTCTATCTGCTAGAGAAGGGGTCTCCAAACTTTTTAAACAAAGGGCTGGTTTACTTTCCTTCAGACTTTAGGGGGCCAGACTGTGGCAATCGGGAGTACAAAATGTCTCAGCATCAGTAAGAATAAACAATTCCCCATCATTGGTGTCAATGGGAGGAATTGTGCCCCATCATTGGTGTCATCGGGCCCCATTGTTGGGTGTCATTGGGAGGAATTGTGCCCCATTGTTGGTGTCATTGGGAGGAATTGTGCCCCATCATTGGTTTAATTGGGCCCTATCGTTGGTGTCATTGGGAGGAACTGTACCCTTTATTGGTGTCAGTGAATAAAATATCACTCCAAGGGCTTAGATAAAATCAAGCAAAGGGCCCCATCTGGCCCCTGGGCCACATTTTGGAGACCACTGTGCTAGCGTGAGGTGCCTGTTTAATCAACTTCAACACAGTGGTAGGCAGAAACAGCGGGAGCAGTCTGAGGTGACTGACACAAATCCATGGTAGACCTTATCTGGTTATTGTTGACTAAAAATTTCAACTCTCTAATCACTTTTTCATTTTCCACCACTTCACCTTAAAATATAGGAGCTTTGAATTTTGTCCTAAATTGGATAGCAACTCAGAAATGTGAAGTATGTGTTTTACTCACAGTGGATCATTTATTGCTGCTATTTCATTTAAGGAAATTATTGTATTGTTTTGGAATTTTAGAATTTATATTATGTACATATTGTTTATATATTCAAATAGGTTTGTGTCTGTTTTTTTTATGATGAATAAATTACTCTATATAAATTTGCAACTTTTTGTAATAACCTGGCAAATATTCCTGCAGGCCAGGAAGTGTACAGCATAGTAGTTTATGATGCAGTTAATATGCATTCAGTTTTGGTATGCCGTCTAAATGTTTTTCATTGAAAAATGGTCGTTTTTAATGTTTTACCACATGTTGGTACAAAAATGTTATTTTGAAATGTGTTTGTATGAGGAGTAGTTGTTCTTGATGAAGGCAGAAGATGTTACAGATGAGTATGTTTTTGTACTTCTCTTGAGATTCTGTAACTCATATTAACAACACTGTTCTGAAATGTTTTTTGGCACATTTGGATAATGATACATGCTTTTGAGTTTTATATTCTGTTAGAAATATTCTAATAAATATTTTATAAGACTTGCTATGATCTTTTCTTAGTCTTTATTTAATTAGACGTTCAAATTGGCAATCAACATTAAGGTATATCTACTAAAAAAAAAGGTTGCACTGATGATGTCACTCTTCATAAAATTGTTACTGATGACACAGCTGACACGTTCCACCCCTATGGGTTTATTTGTATCCCATAAGGGGGGAACACATTAGAGAGGGGTGGTTCTCAGACAGGGACTTCCAGCATGTTTGCATTTACTGAATAAAGATTTTCACAAAGAGCAGTGTCATCACGGTGCTGCCCTTTGTTTGGTAAAGTGGCGGTGCATGGAGCAGAGACAGGCTCCCATAGACCGGAACCTGGCACATTTGTGAATGAAGAAAAGAAGCTAATTTTCATTGCAGTGTCTTTGGTTGGGATCCTACAACCAGGGCCGCTGATAGGGCAGTACAACCAGCCCTGTTGTACCTGGCCCGCCCCCATCAGCTACACTGAGGGGCCCGGGCATCATTACAGTTCGTTACTGCATTTTAAAACAAATGGTTTTCTAAACTCCCCCCCCCCGCTCCTTCTTGATTACTGGGAGGGTTATATCATTTTCCTGGGCCCCCTTCAGGTCAACACGGGCCCAGGAGGGAAGTGCAGGAGGGACTATTTCTTTATCTTCGGGCGCATGTACATCATGCCGCCCACTGTTCTATTAGTCTTGGCTGCCGGAGCGATACAGAGATTCTCTGTTCGGTTCCCGGCTCCAGGCCTCGGGAGATATGAAGAAGTGAGTGGCTGACAGGGAAGAGCGGAAGGGGAGAGTCGCTTCAATGGGCACAGTGAGTGGGGAATAGAGCATAGAATACTCACTGTGTCCTATTATATATCTCACAGCAGGTTATCAGCATTAAAATTATCACACGGGGAGCACAGTAAGCAGGTGCTCTGTCATGGCTCTGTGTCACATTGCTTTAAAGTTTTGGGTTCTGACTTTGTTATGGCTGTACTGTGTTATAGTCTGTTATATACAATACAGCCATCAGTTAACAAAGTCAGCACCCAAAAGCAATGTGACACAGAGCCATGTTAGAGTCCCTGCATTCTGTGCTTCCTGTGAGATGCTACTTTACACTTCAATGCGAAGCTGCATTTTACTGCCCCCCAAACCAATCCCCTTTAACTGCTTCCCATCCAGAGATGTACAAGTACATCGCTGGATTGGAAGGTTGATATCTTGGTCATCACTACAGCAATGATCAAGATATTTTTCAGCCCCTGCACAAAAGTAAAAGCAATCCTAGTGGCAAAGCCACTGGGTTACTTTTACAGGCAGTGGAGGGGGGGTCCCACCACCGCCTTTACTGCTTTTAACCACTTCAGCCCCGGAAGGATTTCCAGCTTTAGGACCGGAGCCCTTTTTGCGATTCGGCGCTACGTCGCTTTAACTGACAACTGCGCGGTCGTGCGACGTTGTACCCAAACGAAATTTGTGTCCTTTTTTTCCCACAAATAGAGCTTTCTTTTGGTGGTATTTGATCACAGCTGCGTCATTTCTGATCGCCGCTATAAACAAAAGAAGAGCAACAATTTTGCAAAAAAACCCAAATTTCTTACTTTTTCCTAAAATACAAATCCAAAAAAAAAATATAAAAAAACATTTTTTTTTACCGTTTTTGGCCGATTTATATTCTTCCTCATATTTGCGATAAAAAAAATCGCAATCGGCGTTTATTGATTGGTTTGCACAAAAGTGGTCGCGTTTATGGATGATGAGAATTCATTTTTGGGGTTTTTAATTTTTTTTATTTTTTACTAATAATGGCGGCGATCTGCAATTTTTTGCGGTACTGCGATATTTCAGCGGACATGTCGGACCATTTTGACACTTTTTTGGGACCATTGGCATTTATACAGCGATCAGTGCTATAAAAATGCACTGATTACTGTGTAAATGCCATTGGCAGTGAAGGGGTTAACCTGCAGGGGGCGCTCTAAGGGTTAACTGTGTTCCCTGGGCGTGTTCTTACTGTATGGGGGCTTGCCTAGCTGGGGAAGGGAAGTGGTCACAGCCTTCACGTAAAGCAGTGGTTCTCAACTCCGGTCCTCGGGACCCACTAACAGGCCAGGTTTGCAGGATTACTGAAATACATCACAGGTGATATCATTTGCTGCTCAGTGATTGCAGTATTCTAGTCTGCATCTCCCCAAGGTAATACTAAAAATCTGGCCTGTTGGTGGGTCCCGAGGACCGGAGTTGAGAACCACTGACGTAAAGGAAGGCTGTGATCACAGCCCTTCCCCCTCACACAGAGCGGAGGTCCGTGTTTACATACACGGACCTCCGCTCCCTCGCTCCGGGGGGGCCATCGCGGGTAGCCGGCGGCAATCGAAGCCGCCGCACCCGCTCCCTGGCCCCCCCTGGACACAGTGAGCGCGCGGGCGTGCCTCCGGCGGCGCGCACGCGCTCACTAAACTTGTTCCTGCAGCCGCCGTCGTATGACGGCGATTTGCGGGAACGAGCCACTTTGCCGCCGTCAGATGCCGATCGGCGGTCGGCAAGTGGTTAAGATATGACCAGTAGCATCCACTTACTGGGACACAGTGATAGGGATAGATGTTGTTCCTCCCATTGTGTGGCATCAGAAACTGGAAGTGACGAGGATTTTATCACTTCCGGTTACGGGCTCATGTAAAAAAGCCGTTACCAGCTTGAACAAACATCTGTTCAAACTGATCTTGGTTTGATCAGATGCTTTGGAGGCCAGAGGACAGATATGAGGTCTAAAAGACTCCAGATCTCTCCATAAAGAGGACCTGTAATGGCCCATGCTATCACAAGAGATGTTCATCCCTTGTGAAAGCAAAAATTTAAAAAAAAATGAAAGAATTTTTTATATTTGTAATAGAATACAGTTTAAAAGAAATTTGCCCTCTCTCTTTGTGCTTATTAATTGCAAACGAATGCGTTGGCTCCGCACACACCTACAGCTAAATTGCAACAAACCATGTGTTTTTCGTTTCAAGCCGAGGTCAGGGGTGGGGTCAAGGGCGTGGTTGAAGGGGACCCTGTCATGTAGGCTGTATGGGGCCCTATGATTTCTAACAGAGGTCCTGCCTACTAACTATGTGGAAATCCAATCACTTAAATCTCATACAAGCTTTAATACCTTAAAGCGGAGGTCCGAGGGCTAAAAAAAAAATTAAAAGTCAGCAGCTACACATACAGTAGCTGCTGCCTTTTAATATTAGGACACTTACCTGTCCTGGAGTCCAGCGATGTCGGCACCCGCCGCCGATCTTCGGATCGGGGACGGGTGCAGCTGCCTCCATCGTGGGTAAGGGAACCCGGACGTGTAAGCAGTACAGCTTCACGCCGGGCACCTTACTGCGCATGCGCGAGCTCTGCTGCGCTCTGCTACTGGCCAGGCGGCCAGTAGCAGAGCGAGCAGGGAGGAGGGAGCCGGGCTTCTGACGTCAGCGGCCGCGTCCGCCGGCTAGAGCTCCCGGAAGTGTGGAAAAGAACACCTGTCTAAAGACAGGTGTCCTCTTCCCCCTCCCCCCCGAAAGGTGCCAAATGTGACACCTGAGGGGGGGGAGGAATCCAACCAGCGGAAGTTCCACTTTAGGGTGGAACTCCGCTTTAATGTCATTTTCATTGTTTTTACATCTGTAGCTTTCAATTATGTAATAACTGGTAATCGTGCCATGAAGGTTCTTGTTCAGGCACCTCCTGTTATGGGGTGGGAATACCTCTGTCCCTGTCTCTCAGTTGTGTTTTGCATTATCAGCTTATCACACAAATTAGGAGTTGCCTTTTCAATGCATATAATACAGACATGGTCCATTGCTGTCATCCTCATGAAACCCACCCTTAAAAATGCCATGCATTTATGGCTTGAGTACAGGCATGGAGGAAGGAAATGGTTGCAAGGAGGCTGCAGGAGATCATCAGCACTGAGATATGACAAAGAATTTAAAAAGGTGAAAAGCATTTTATTTAAAAAATGGTGATTGTTTATGATATACAATGCTTTAACAAAGTATATGCCATTTTATTAGGGATGATATCAACTTTAAAGTAAGTCCAGGGAAAAGCTTAGTTTTTAGTTTTGGATAGAGTAGGAAATTAACCCTTATGAGTCAGAGTTTGTGCGAGTCAAGCTACTGTTAGTACATACCAGGTCTTGCATGCATGACTGGTTATTCCTAAATGTTTCACTAGTGTGCATGTGCAGCCAAGTTAATATTCTTTTTCTTGCTCTGGGACAACCAAAAAGATGGGTAAAGTAAGAGGGGGTTACATAGTTATAGTTGGTAAGGTAGAACAAAGACAACAGTCCATGAATGAAGACACCAGTCACAACCTGTGTGTTTATTTCACTACCACTATCCATATCCCCTGTACATTGTGTTCATTAAGAAACATATCTAAAAGTTTTTTGAATTTATCTACACTCCCTGCTGACACCATCAATGGTAGAAGCAAGTTCCACATCCTTACCAACAGTAAAGAACCCCTTGCACAGTTTAAGATGGAACTGTTTCTCGTCCAACTTAATTGTGTGACTGCTTGTCCTCTTTAGAGACTTTAAAGTGACACTAAACCCATAACAGAAAAATCAGTCTTCATATGCAGTACAGCGTGCTTGTTATACTTGCTGTGGGACCTAAGGAGATAATCCTTCACATTGTGTGATCCTCCCCTCTACTGTCTTCAATCCACCTGCTGATAGCAAAGAGCCCCCGGAGGCTCTCTACACATACTCAGTTTGATGTGTATTGCTATAGAGTTTTTTTTTTTCGGGAGTGGATGTGATCAGCACAGGGCCAATCAGCACTGCTCAGATAGAGGGCCAGGGGTCATGCAACCTCATAGGACAGTCAGAGGAGAATGAAAAATCCTGCAAGCTTTAACCATTGCTCGGCTGGACACTGGTAGAAGTCACAAGACTGCTATATATTGCTGATGAGAAAGGGTATTTAGCAGTTTATATTTACTATAGTTGCATTTCCATGTTCTGTGTACTGTAGGAGGCCAAATATAGTCAATGCAGAGTCCTGGGTTTAGTAACACTTTAAATTAAATAGATTCCTCCCAATGCCAGAGTCTCCGTTCAAAGATTTGTATATCACGATCATATCCCCTCTTCACCAGGCAGATCAAGTGAATGTTCCTCATAACTGAGGTACTCCAGCCCCTATATTAGCTTTGTTTCTCTTCTCTGGGCTCTCTCTAGTTCAAGCACATCCTTCCTGAGAACCGGGGGCCAAAACTGGGCAGCATTTTCAAGATGTGGCTGAACCAGAGTTTTTAAAGTATTTGCTCAAGAGTTTTATCTCTTAAGCAAATACACTTTTAATGCATGCTTATAGTCTGCTAGCCTTGCTTGCTGCTATTTGGCATTGCATTCTGTTGTTGATTTTGTGATTTACTAGGACCCCCAAATCCTTTTCCATGCTCAATTTTCAAATTCCCTCACAGGTTTTCACCCTAGTGAATAACTTTAATTAATTAACATTAGTTTTTAAAGCTCCCGAGTCATTACTTTACTTTCTTAAATATCAACCTCATCTGCCATCTAGCTACTCACCCCCTCTACTTTAAGCCCTTAAGGCCGGAGGGTTCTGATTCTGGGAGGCGGGGTGGGGTTTCGGATCACTGTGCCAAGAGAGTGCAGGGCACGCGCTCTCGGCACAGCTTTGTTTACATTCTGGTGAGCATATATGCTGCCGTTCGGCATTAAGGTCACCCACCGAGAGGCCGCATATATGCATACTACTGGCGTGAACAGGTTAAGTGGGTCTTCTTGTAAAGTTGCTGTATTCTGTTGTAAATACATTGCACTTCTTAGCTTTGTATCATCAGCAAACACTGAGATTGTACTTTTTTTTCCAACTGCTGTAAAAGGGTTGCGAATAAAGAATTCCTTTGTTGATGGATTATTATTTTATGTCTCAATGGGCAGTCATCAAGCCCTTCTGTATAGAAAACATTTTTTTCCCAGCACTGATGATGACCAACAAGCTTGAAACAGCTATTTGTTGTTTGGAAATAATGGCTCTATAACATTTAAGCTGTATCTGTATCAGCAATTCTAGATGTACGGTTGAGGGGTTATGTGATGAAATGAGACATATGAAGATCTTTTTGATTCTTTCAGTCTCTTCTCTCCATGTTCATAGCTTTACTTTTTCATTATTTACACACAAATTAACCACACTGTATGTATGGCTATCAAATAAAAATGAATAAATAAAATAACATACTTGAAAACATCACTTCATAAATGAATCAGCCACGCTGCTAAAAAAGAAAAGTGTGTGACTGGCTTGATACTAGTCCAGGTTGGAAATTGAAAACTGTTACCTAGTTGGTTGTCATTAAATAAGCCTCGCTGTTCAGAATGTTGCCACATTCCTTTGGAATAACCTTTACAACGGTAACAGAAAATATTCTCGAAATCCCTTTAGCATTCCTCTTTCACTTGTGTCTACAAGCACAATGCACTATTGTGTCAAATCAATTTTCATATAAACACACCATTTGAAATATTGTGTAAATCATAAAATGAACTGAATAAAAATAAACTAAGGCAAAATGGACACTTTCAGGCATCTGTTATTTATTTTTCGGTTAGCAGATCATTACATTTTGGAGCATGTATTTTTTCTGTTGAGTTCTGGAACATCTTAAATACCTTCAAGCAGCATGCTGAGCACAGCACTGAAACAAAACTGCCATTTTTAATACATAGACTGTCTTCCAAGCTTTTTCAAGTTATGCTGCTGCACAAAGGCTATATTGTGTAGGGTTTTGTAATAATGCTAAGTAAGTTTTTTTTTATTTCATCCTTATAAAAAAATATGGTCCTCCTAAACTAATAACTAAACATTATTGCTAGGCTCATGTGTATTGTATGTACTGTATATATAAGGGCCTTAAACATGAATACTTACTGTTTCTCACAAAAGTGAGTACACCTCTCACATTTTTGTAAATATTTTATTATATCTTTTCATGTGACAACACTGAAGAAATTCCACTTTGCTACAATGTAAAGTAGTGAGTGTACAGCTTGTATAACAGTGCACATTTGCTGTCCCCTCCAAATAACTCAACACAGCCTTTAATGTCTAAACTGCTGGCAACAAAGTGAGTGCACCCCTAAGTGAAAATGTCCAAATTGGGCCCAATTAGCCATTTTCCCTCCCCGGTGTCATGTGGCTCGTTAGTGTTACAAGGTCTCATGTGTGAATGGGAAGCAGGCATGTTAAATTTGGTGTTATCGCTCTCACTCTCTCATATTGGTCAATGGAAGTTCAACATGGCACCTCATGGCAAAGAACTCTCTGAGGATCTGAAAAAAAAAAGAATTGTTGCTCAACATAAAGATGGCCTAGGCTATAAGAGGATTGCCAAGACCCTGAAAATGAGTTGCAGCATGGTGGGCAAGACCATACAGCGGTTTAACAAGACAGGTTCCACTCAGAACAGGCCTCGCCATGATTGACCAAAGAAGTTGAGTGCGCATGCTCAGCGTCATATCCAGAGGTTGTCTTTGGGAAATATACGTAAACGCAACCAACGTTGCTGCAGAGGTTGAAGGGCTGGGGGGGGGGGGGGGTCAGCCTGTCAGTGCTCAGACTATACGCCACACACTGCATCAAATTGGTCTGCATGGCTGTCACCTCAGAAGGAAGCCTCTTCTAAAGATGATGCACAAGAAAGCCCACAGACAGTTTACTGAAGACAAGCAGGCTAAGGACATGGATTACTGGAACCATGTCCTGTGGTCTGATGAGACCAAGATAAACTTATTTGGTTCAGATGGTGTCAAGTGTGTGTGGCAGCAACCAGGTGAGGAGTACAAAGACAAGTATGTCTTGCCTACAGGCATGGTGGTGGGAGTGTTGTGGTCTGGGGCTGCATGAGTGCTGCTGGCACTGGGGAGCTACAGTTCATTGAGGGAACCATGAATGCTAACATGTACTGTGACATACTGAAGCAGAACATGATCTCCTCCCTCTGGAGACTGGGCCGCAGGCAGTATTCCAACATGACAACGACCCCAAACACACCTCCAAGATGACCACTGCCTTGCTAAAGAAGCTGAGGGTAAAGGTGATGGACTGGCCAAGCATGTCTCCAGACCAAAACCCTATTGAGCATCTGTGGGGCATCCTGAAATGGAAGGTGAAGGAGCGCAAGGTCTCTAACATCCACCGGCTCTGTGATGTAGTCATGGAGGAGTGGAAGAAGACTCCAGTGGCAACCTGTGAAGCTCTGGTGAACTCCATGCCCAAGAGGGTTAAGGCAGTGCTGGAAAATAGTGGTGGCCACACAAAATATTGACACTTTGGGCCCAATTTGGACATTTTCATTTAGGGATGTACTCACTTTTGTTGCCAGCGGTTAAGACATTAATGGCTGTGTGTTGAGTTATTTTGAGGGGACAGCAAATTTACACTATTAAACAAGCTGTACACTCACTACTTACCATTGTAGCAAAGTGTAATTTCTTCAGTGTTGTCACATGAAAAGCTATAATGAAATATTTACAAAAGTGTGAGGGGTGTACTCACTTTAGTGAGATACTGTACATAGTAACATAGCCACAACCATATTGCATTACTAAAAAGATCTGTAGTGAAATTCAGCTGGCTTGTACTTTAACCAATTGAAGACCGACATGTTAAACCCCCTTCCAATTGAGGCCATTTTTTGTGTTTATCACTGTGATACTTTCACTGCCCAATGCTTGGTCATGCAACACTATGCCCAAATAAATTGTATATCATTTTTTTGAGACCGATACAGGTAGATCTTTATTTTGATGGTATTAAGATCCAATGCCAATATTTGTTTATTGTTTATTATATACAGAAGATTCTGACAGAAAAACTGTTTCTCTTAAGCCTCGTACACACGAGCCGATGGTTGGTCATCCGAATGTCCAACTTTTTCCCAAATTGGCGGTTTGGTCTAGCGTACTAACATGAAGCAAGTAATCGACCAACAAAGCCAAACATAGTGACGTGTTCCGAGCATATAACAAGGAAGTTCAGGTGAATGTGATTTGTGAATTACGAACACAGGTTACACGACCTAGATTCCGAGCATGCATGTTTGCACTTACAACTTTTGGTTGGTCAGCTTCTGTACACATGAGCCAATGTGTACGGGCCTTTAATCTCTATTATAAAACTTTGCAAATAAATTATCTTTGTAAATTTGGGCGATAATGTATTCTGCTACATTTCTTTAAAAAAAACAACAAAAAATATCTGTGTATATTATTCATTCTGTATGAAAATTAGTCACAAATTATGGTACTGTATACAATATTTGAAATTTATCAACCCTGATGTTCTGATTTCCTTTTTTTGAGGTCCTGAAACACCAAGACAATAAAATTTGCCCTCAAAATGACCCCTTTTTGGAAAGTGGACACTCAAAGTTAATGCGTAAGCAGCATGGTGAGTTTTTTGAAGATTTATTTTTTTGGCACTTTTTTGGAAATTAAGTAAATAAAACATTTTTTTCAGAAAGTTGTAATTTTAACAAGTTATTTCTCACATACAGCATACATGCATATATACAATTAAACCCCAAATGACATTCTGCTACACCTCCCAAGTATAGGGATACCACATGTGTAAGATATTTATGCTGCCTAGATGCATATGGGGGCCACTGAACACCTTCAGGTTTTCAAGGGGCATACATTTAGTATCTGATTTAATAACTACCTATTACAATTCCTGAAGCCCTGAAGGGCCAAGGCAGCACACCCACAAAATTACCACATTTTGTAAAGTATACCCTCTACAGTATTTTTCAAGAGGCATAGTGAGTCTTTAGAACATTTTTTTCCACACGTTTTTGGGAAATGTAGAATGGAAATGAATTTTTTTTTTTTTACATAAAATTATGAATTATAAAGACATTTCTAACACAGCATCTGCATACTTAGAACTTCACCCCAAAAACACATTCTGCTCCTCCTCCCACCTAAGGGGATATCATATGTGTGAGACTTCTTTTGGAGCCTAGCTGCATAGAGGGTCTTAAAATCCAAGGGCCACCTTCAAGCTTTCAAGGAGCAAAAATTAAGCATTTAATATTATGGATATATTTTAATTTTGGAGGCCTTGGAGTGCCAGAACAGTAGAAAGACCCACAAATTGACACATTTTGGAAAACAAACACCCAAAGGTATTTTTAGGGGCATTGTGAGTCTTTTATTTTTTAAGAAGGTTTTTTTTAACAGAGGTGTCAAATAATATTATATTTCTAACACCCAGCATAGGCATATTTAGAACTATACCCCAAAACTTATTGTGGGTATAAGGACTCCATATATGGAGACTTTTTCAAAGCCTACCGGCACAGAAGGCCCCAAAAACCAAAAAGCTCCTTCAGGCTTTCAAGGGGCATAAACTACATATCTAATTACTTATCACACTTTACAAGGCCTTGGAGCGCCACAATACAAATGCCCAAAGAAGTCATTTTCAAAATAGTCTTTTTAAGATGTAATTTTTTGCCACAAGTTTTTAAAAAATGCTTATAAAAGTATCTCTAAGTATAGGGATTCCATTTGTGTGAGACTTTTTCAATGTTTAGACTGATTATGCACCTGACATTGCATCTTGTGTATCACAGTAATCAACCAATATTGTATCAAAAACAGTGTACTGTAATGTTCGCCTCTGTATGAGTGGAATACTGTATAGCTTAGTGTACTGTAGTTCCACCTATAGCAGTTCCCATTCCTATAAGCCAAGCAGGCCTAGCCTACTGGTATGTGACTGCCCCCCGGAATTATACACAAGGCTATGTTTACTGGCCAGGAAGTACAGGAGGCTAAACAAAAAGTACCTGTGTTTTCAGGAGTGTAGTGCCCAGAGAAGGAGGCTGTGACTGCTGTCTCACAAGAACATAGTCAGTGGGATGTGCAGATCAGTCAATTCAGGCAGCAGGCAGACACATTGTCAGCAAAAAGGCAATATATTGGCCAAGGTGACAAGCAGAAGCATGGTTGAAAACTACACTGGTGTGCCAGCAATCAGGAACACTGTTTCTGATGATATTGGTACTGGTGTTGCTAGTGATCAGGAACACGGTCTCTGGTGACACTGTACTAATGCAACAAAGAATAGGGACATTGTTGATGTCTGCATTCGCTGTGGTGACACTGGCACTGGTGTTTCTAGCAATCAGGAACATTGTTACTGGCTGTGCTGGTATGGTGACACCACGATTGGTGTGGCAGTGATCAGCAACACTGTTGCTGGCATACATTGGCCTGGTGACACTGACCATGGTGTGGAGGCAAGCAGGAACACTGTTGCTGGCTCGCACTGGTCTGGTGACAATGTACTGATGTGGCAGTATACAGGAATACTGTTTTTGGCTGAACCAGCTCTTGTAACACTATCACTGTTTTGGCTATTGTTGCTGACTGCACTGGTGTGGTGCCACTGGCACTGTTGGGGTGGTGATCAGGAACACTGCCGCTGGATTCACTGACACTGGCACTGGTGTGGTGGCATTCAGAAACATTTTTCCTAGGATACACTGGCCTGGTGTTGCTGGGACTGGTGTGGCTAGAGATCAGGAACACGGTTGCTGGCTTATGCTGGTTTAGTGCCAATGGGACTGATGTGACTAGTGACCAGGAACACCATTCGTGGCCAATATTGGTACTGGTGTAGTGGCAATCAGAAACACTGCTGTTGGCTGCACAGGTCTGGCAACACTAACACTGGTTAGGGTGGCTAGCGATCAGAGACAATGGCTGACTGCATGAGTTACAATGTGCTGGGGTGGCTTTGTAAAATAAAAAGTGGTGATCGCTGTTTGGAAACACTCTGTTTCCTCTCACAATCGGTATGAAAGGGAACAGAGCACTAGCTGCAATATGTAGCCTTTGTTTACATTTGGGATCACTGTGATTGGTCTCATAGTACAAGGCCATGCTCCCGTGTGCACTAGAGGGCATGCATGAGCACCACAATGGGAGGCCTGAGGAGACAGATGGCTGGATGACAAGGGGTTAAAGAGACCCTGTCACCAGACCAATTATTTCAACAAAAATATTACCATAATATTTTATGAGCATTAAATTTAATATGTATTTTATGTATGCTGTTTACCTCTAAAAACCTCAGTTGTGGACATCCAAAAGCTCTGTGCTGCTGATGACTTGGATGTGATGTCAGCAACACCAGCGGAGCTGTCGCTCAAATGACACTCTATAGTATTCCCCTTTGCTCCTCCCCCAGTAGTTGCATATAAGGGTATGCATGGTGGCAAAGGTAGGGTAGAAGGAACTGGACAAACACATAGAGTTATTAGACACAAAGAAGGGAGGGCTATGACATGCAAGGAGAAAGGGAGCTGAGCTAGGGAATTGACTAATTCAATTTTAAAGTTCAAAGGCATGTTGCAATTGTGTAAAAATGATTTTGGGATCATTAAAACAATGCAAGTAAGCATTTACTTATTTTTCTATGGTCACAGCATACACTTCCATTTAATAACATCAGCATTTGTAACAGGAATACAAACATTAGTTATTTTTTACAATGTAATATAAGATCACTTAACAAAAACCCCTTTCATGTTGTGATTGCTGCTGGCCATCTCTTTCCACAACTTCTTGGCTTCAATGCATGCTTTGCTTCTGTGAAATGTGTGATACAGCATTGCCCACTGACAGGGCATACTGAATATGTATCACAAAATTCAAATTGAAGTGGATTAATAGGAGCAGGCTAGAATAACTAAAAAAAAAAAAAAAAAAAAACAGCCAAGGAAAAAATACATGGAAAAATCCAAGCCCTACTTACCAATCAGCTTGGTTGGTAAGTAGAGCTTGGATTTTTCCTTGGCTGTTTTTTGTCATTTGTTGCCCTCCAATGCTTCTTGCTGTATAGACCAGTTATAGATGGGGGCATCGGCTCACTTTTTGTAGAAATAATTGAAGTAGAATGTAGAAATTATTATATGATTTTAAAAGTTGACCATAGATATGCTTTAAGGCAGGAGTTGGGCAGGTGATGACTAGGTCCCCTTCATGTTCCTGCCTTGCTGAGCCTCAAGTGCTCCTCTCCCAGTATGAAAGAACTGTGCAGGGAAATGTTGAGCTCAGGCATGTTTGTCACACTGATCTCTCAGGTAGGGAAGCTGTTAAAGCCATTCCTAGGTGGAGGAGGCATTCCCTGCCCCACAACATGCTGCTTGCATACATGTGGCTACAGGGTAGGGATTGTCTCAGCTGCCTATGACTCACTGTTGGCTTTGACAGCTTTAGGGCTAGATAGTGCTGGCGGGTTTGGGCTCTTGTCTGAACATGCCTGAGCTTATACCCTAAGTGTAGTGTGTTGATCCCCATGGTCCTCCTCTTCAGTCCATATAATTCGCTTGTGGGTAACATCATGCGGGATAGATGAGAGAGGAGGGGCAGCACGGATCAGTGCACCAGAACAGATAGATCTGCCACAGCAGGTTCTTTGCACTACTCTGCATCAGGAAACCACTTCTGTACCCTCCGGGCCCCAAATGAAGTGTGCCCTTGTGAGGGATATGCATACAAATGCACAGGCACATGATTCCTGGAAGCCCTATTCATGGCCGTATAGCAGGTCCGCATGCCCACAGGTTTACACACATGCGTGAGTGTGTATTGGCACCAGGCGGGCTATTTTAACTGCATTAGTTCCTTGTGTCAATGCTGTTTGGTTTGTTATGTTCCTGAAGCATCTATAAATCTGTATACAAATGTAAGTAGGGTTGGCCTACCTCCAGGCCACCTGCCTTCATCTATCTCATCAGAATGCATGTGCTCCCACTGTGAAGTCTCTCATTAGTCAGAGATAGGGACTAGAGGATACAGGGAGCCTTGCCAGGGCCCTCTAGCTTTCACATGCATTTGCAAATGTGTGTAACCAATCCCCTGTTTTTAACACATACTGTTAGACAGGTTAATTTGGATGGTTTCAAGCTGGTTGGTAAGTAGAGCTTGGTTTTTTCCATGGATTTTTCCTTGCCTGTTTGTTGTCATTTGATGCCCTCCAACGCTCCTTACTATATAGACCAGTTATAGATGGAGGTAGTGGCTTATTTTGGATACTTGATTTTGGTTAGGTAAACGCACTGACATTGTGCCATTGTGTTCTGGGTGTCCAATGCATCCCTGTACCTTTAAGGAGATTGGGCTACCTTCAGGCCACCTGCCTTCATCTATCTCATCAGAATGCATGTGCTCCCACTGTGGAGTCTCTCATTAGTCAGAGATAGGGACTCAAGGATACAGGGAGCCTTGCTGGGGCCCTGTAGCTTATGCATGCATTTGCAAATGTGTGTAACCAATCCCCTGCTTTTAATGCATACTGTTAGACAGGTTAATTTGGATGGTTTCAAGCTGGTTGGTAAAGAGCTTTGGTTTTTTCCATGTATTTTCCCTTGGCTGGTTGTTATCTGTGAATCTGTTCCTGTATTGCTCTGTATTGTTGGCCCAATCTGCTCCTGACTTTGCCTGAACTCCGCCTGCACCAACCCCTGGCATGCCTCTGGACAACACTTCTGCCTTACCCTTCTGCTCATCTGCCTTGCTGTTATTGACCCTGGCCTGACTACTGAGTATTCTTCTGCCTGCCGCCTGTGTCTGATCTGCCTGTGTCAGGAATCATGAATCAGACCAAGACAGAAGTGCAGTAAAATTACACTTTTTAATAAAAAGGTGAAATTATATAAACAGAGTAAACATGGTCAAAACATAGCCAGGGTTCAGTAACCAGAGTGGATAGTCAGAGCAAGCCAGTGAAACAGGAGTGCAGAGATCAGGAAGGTCAACAAATGGCATGCAGGGTCAGGAGCCAGGAGGAGAGTCAGCCGAGCAGGGTCTTGAATCTAGGAACCAGAAAGGAACATCAGACAGGCAAAGCCTTTCACAGGAAAACACAGCAGAGATTTCTCCAGAGATGTGGACCAAGGCGAAGGCATCTGCGATCTGATAGAAGGCAGTTTATATAGCAGCAAAACTGGCTTAAGGAGGCAGGATATGGTCATAAGGTGAGACAGAGTGGAAGCTGAGACTGGCAATTAACCCTCAGCTGAGCAACTTGCTCTGAGAAGGGAGAGCTGAGCCTAGCCCTGACAGCCTGCTAGTTGCTGACCTGGACTGTCTGACCTTTCCGCTCTTCTTCCTGCATCTGAACCAGCTGAAGCTATGCCTGACATCAGTTTCTGCTCTTCTGTAACCAGCCAGCTGCTCCTGCATATCCTGATGCCAGCTGAAGCTGTGACTGACATCAGTTCCTGATCTTCTTTCATGGTGTGTTATCAGCAAAGCTGCTCCTGTGTATTCCGACGCACATCAGCATTCTCCAGGAGAAGTCTTATCAGACAATCATGCCACTCTGTGCTCTGGCATTTCCTATTACTTTACCAAGGCTCCTGAGCCAAAGCTGTAAGAGAGGCCTTCCTCTGCGCTTTTAGCTCCATTACCAAGTACGATACAATACCAAGCAGCCACGACGGATCCTGAAAGAGGGATCTCCCCACTTAACAAGATTTGCCAGCACATTCCGCACTGACTCCGCTATTAAGGATTTGCAAGACGGTTATACACAGATCGTGAGTCATCTTCAAAACCTGCTTGCACCTGTGACTTCTGCAACTACAACCTCCACGGTCTCCTTCTTAGTTCCTTCTGCATCCCGCAAGTTTTGTGCATTCCACAATGCATGCCAACTGTATTTTGCCTGGGAGCCCTGCACCTTTTCCTTGGAAGCTACCAAAGTGGGATTTGTTATGTCTCTGCTACAAGGGGAACCCCAGACCTGTGCTCATCATCTCCTGGAGAGAGAAAATGCCAAGCTGTCTACCCTTAAAAGTTTTTTGACCCCACTGCACAATTATAGAATGACGCTCAGTGCATAGCTTCTGCAAAGACAGCTTTCCATTCTCTCTGGCAAGACTGCAGAGCGGTTGGGGTTAATGAGACTGAGTTCAGATGCTAGAGTTCTGACACCAGTTGGAATGACGCTGCCCTGCATTATCAGTTTTGCCTGGGACTTTCTAAACTCCTAAAAGATGAACTGACCAGAGTAAGGGTTCCAAGGTCACTGGAGGGACTGATCGATTTATCAATCCATATTAACTGGTGGCTCAGAGAGTGATGGCTAGAGAAATCCACTGGCCAAGCCCCTCCTGTGTGGATGTTGCCCAAGGTGCTATCATCAGCCAGTCCGGTGCCTTCAGCCTCACATGCATCCGATGAACCCAAACCTATGCAGTTTGGTCTCCTGCGACCCTCTCTTATGCCAGAAGAACATCAATGTTGGCAACAGAACAACTTGTACCTTTACTGTAGAAAAGCAGGCCACTACATGCGGAATTGCCTGACAACACAATGTAACCGCCTGTCCATCTCTTCTATCAATAAACCACTTGCTCTGTCTGCATTGGTTTAAGTAACTCTTCCTATTTTCTTCCAGCTTCTGGGAAGGGTCCTGCCGTTGTTCGCCATTATTGGTTCAGGGGCCTGCAAGTGCTTCATAGACCTGTCCTTTGCAGCTTAGCACCAGATTCCTTTGCAACCCAAGGCCCAAGGACTTTCTGTTTATCTCGCTGACATGTCTAGTATTAAGTCCAGGACTGTAACAGAGGAAACCATTCCTCTACAAGTTATTATTTCCTTCATGACCATAAAGGACTGTTACACCTATATGCCACCTCTTCACCCTTTCACCCTGTCATCTGTGGTATGCCTCGGCTACAACAACATAAAACAATCCTCCTGCCCTCAGGTGAATTGGACCCTGAAGGGAGATGTAAAAGTCAAAGCGAGAATCTTCCTTATCCACACTTAAGGTCTTGCTGCCCCTCTCAGGACCATGGGTATCCAATGTACTATGTGATAATTAGAAAACAAAAGAAGGGCGCATGGACCTAGTGCAATTCCATTAAAATATGTATTTGAGAGTAAAAATGACAAAAAACATACAAACGTAGATGATAAAAAGGCATGTCAAAGACCACAAAATGAACATAACGCCTCCAGGACCACTGGAATGCTCCGCATATGCAAGGAGACCAGACTGTGTCTGTAGCGGCCAGGCTAACATGTTTCCAGGGCGAACCCACTTCCTCAGAGCTTGGAATTGCACTAGGTTGACGTGCCTTTCTCTTGTTTTCTCATGCCTCATCTACAGTCACATAATCCCTGCATCAACTTGGTCACAGGGAGGTGGACTTTCAGTCCTCTTACTGTCAGGGACATTGCCCAGTCCAGACCTTGACTCTGCTATGTATAGACTCTGATAACAAACTTCGTCTAACGGGTTCCTGAAGTGCATTATGATTTCCTAGAAGTGTTCAACAAGAGAGGACCGGATACTCTGCCACCTCACAGACCCTATGATTGCCCCATCAAACTATTACCTAGAGCTGAAATTCTGTTTGGTTGGATCTTCTCTTTATCTGAGCATAAACTTGAAGCTCTGAAAGAATGCTTGGATGACAGACTCAGCAAAGTGTTCATTCGGCCATCTACTTCTGCTGTAGCGGGGATTTTCTTTGTGGAAGAAAAAGACCACTCCCTCTGGCCTGTGTTGGCTATATAGAATTAAACAAGATTACGGTGAAAAACTGATATTCCCTTCCCTTGATTCCCAAACTGTTCCAGAGGCTCAGATGTGCCGCAACCTTCACCAAATTGGATTTGTGGCGGCCTATAACCTTGTATGAATAGAAGATGATTTTCTGCATGCGGTTTGGCCATTTCGAATACCTGGTGATTACATTTTCAAACACATTTCTGTCCTTGTTTACCTTGATGATATATTGATCTTTTCCGTTTCCCTGGAACTTAACCGTGTGTATGTCAAGAAAGTCCTGGGTCAGCTCCGGCAACGCTGCACGCCAAACCAAAGAAATGTGAATTTTAACAACATAGTATCTAGTTCTTGGGTTTGATAATCTCTACAGAAGGGAGCAAGATGGACTCACAAAAGGTGTTTGCCAACTTGGACTTGCCTGTCCCAACTGATAAAAAGGGAATTCAGTATCTCATCAACTTTGCAAACTGCTATTGGAAGTTCATCAAAGAGTTCTCTGCAGTCATTGCTCTGATTACGCAACTAACCTAGCAAGTTTCACACATTTCTGCTGGTTGTCTGGGGTGAAAACTGCTTTCAAAAAATTGAAGGGACTATTCAACTCTGCATCCATCTTGAGTCATCCTGACCTGGCACTACCATACATCCTTGAGGTAGATGCTTCTGAGGACTAAAGACTTTATTACATCCCATTGTATTTTTCTCACGTAAACTCTCACCTGCCAAGATAAATTATGATGTGGACGACTGTAAACTATTGACAATTAAGTCTTCTTTGGAGGAGTAAAGTTACCTCCTGGAGGAAGTGGCTCACACTATTCTGATCTATACTGACCATAAGAACTTGGAATACTTAAAGACCACCAAGCGACTAAAACCTTGTCAGGCAAGGTGGGCACTGTTTTTCTCCAGATTTGTGTTCCACATCACACACATACCCAGGTCCAAGAACGTTAAACCAGACACCCTGTCACGCATGTTTGATGACCCCAAGCAACCGCTCTCTTCAAATACCATCCTGTCAACTGGGAATTTCTTGCAGCAGGCAGACCTTGTCACCCATATTAAACAGGCATCTGCAGGAGTCTCACCTCCTCTGGGAGTCTATCTTTTGGCAAAGGAGGGGTTGCTGTGGTGGGAAGATAAGATCTTTGTGCCTGAAGTAGTCCATTTGGCTGTGCCAAAGCTGTGCAATGACCACCCACTAGCTGGTCACTTTGGGATCCATAAGACAACTGATTTAATCCAACACCTGTTCTGGTGGCCTGATTTGGTCAAGGATAGAGTTGACCGGACACCTGGATGTTCGGGTTCGGCTGGTTCGGCCGAACTTCGCGGAAAAGTTTGGGTTCGGTACCGAACTTGACCCCGGACCCCGAACCCCGAACCCCACTGAAGTCATTGGTGACCCGAACTTTTGGGCACAAAAATGGCTGTAAAAAAGTCCTGGAAAGGGATAGAGGGTTGCAAAAAGAAGCAAAATGGGGGTAAGGAGTAGGACAAGTGCCCTACAAACAAATGTGGATAGGGAAATAACTTAAAATCACACAAAAAAAAAATGGGAGGAGGAAGTGGATGGGGAGTAGGAGCCTAGAGGTTGACTAGGCCGTGACCATGGCAGTGTAGGTGGAAGTGGCGGTGGTGGAGGAGGAGGAGGAGGAGGTAGCCAACACTGTTATTTGTTTGTTTTTTTTCTAATTGGGGTAACCCCCAAAATATTGAGACATATTAAAAAAAAACAAGTATACCAATGACTGTGTGAGGCCGGTCTAAATGTCTATTCTGCACAAGATACAGACAAGTTTTGTGGGATCCATGCCTGGTTCATTTTAATAAACGTTAGCTTGTCCACGTTGGCTGTGGACAGGCGGCTGCGCTTGTCTGTGATAACGCCCCCTGCCGTGCTAAACACACGTTCAGACAATACACTGGCTGCAGGGCAGGCCAGCACCTCCAAGGCATAAAGGGCAAGCTCAGGCCATGTGCCCAATTCGGAGACCCAGAAGTTGAATGGGGCAGACCCATCAGTCAGTACGTGTAGGTGTTTGCACACATACTGTTCCACCATGTTGCTGAAATGCTGCCTCCTGCTAAGACGTTGCCTATCAGCTGGTGGTGCTGTTTGTTGTGGCGGGCTGCTGACAAAGCTTTTCCACATTTTCGGCCATGCTAACCCTGCCTTCTGAGGTGCTGGCGGTGGCACAGCTGCGTTGGTGACCTCTTCCTCCTCTGCCTTCGCCTTCTACTTGTGCTTCCACAGAGCCCCCTGTGTCATTTGGGAATGCCCTTAGCAGCGAGTCTACCAGTGTGCGCTGGTAGTTGCACATCTTCCAATCACGTTCCAGTGAGGGAATTAAGGACGGCACGTTGTCCTTGTAACGGGGATCCAGCAGGGTGGCCACCCAGTAATCGGCACAAGTTAAAATGTGGGTAACTCAGCTGTCGTTGAGCAGGCACTGCAGCATGTAGTCGCTCATGTGTGCCAGGCTGCCCAGAGGCAAAGACAAGCTGTCCTCTGTGGGAGGTGTATCATCTGTGTCCTCTGTATCCCCCCAGCCACGCTCCAGTGATGCCCAGGAGCTACGTTGGGTGCCACCCTGCTGTGAACACAGTTCCTCCTCCTCCTCATCATCTTCCTCGTCCTCCTCATCCTCCAGAACTGTGCCCTGGCTTGAAAATTTTTTACCTGGCCTATGCTGGTGCAGGAACCCACCCTCCGAGCCACTTGTGAATGACTGGCCTGATAACCATGGAAATGATCCCTCTTCCTCCTTTGCCACATCCTCTTCCATCATCACCCGAAGTGTTTTTTCAAGGAGACATAGAAGTGGGATAGTAATGTTGAGAACAGCGTCATCGGCACTGGCCATGTTGGTGGAGTACTTGAAACACCGCAATATGGTTCACAGGTCTCGCATGGAGGCCCACTTGTTGGTGGTGAAGTGGTGCTGTTCCGCAGAGTGACTGACCCATGCGTGCTGCAGCTGAAACTCCACTTTTGCCTGCTGCTGCTCGCACAGTCTCTCCATCATGTGCAAGGTGGATTTCAACCTTGTGGGCATGTCGCATAGGAGGCGGTGAGCGGGAAGGCCGAAGTTCCACTGCAGCGCAGACAGGCGAGCAGCAGCAGGGTGAGAATGCCAAAAGCACGCACAGATGGCCCACACTTTCTGCAGCTCTGACATATCCGGGTAGTTTTTTTTTAAATTTCTGCACCACCAAATTCAGCACATGTGCCAGGCAAGGGGTGTGCATCAAACCGGCTAGGCCCAGAGCTGCTAAGAGATTTTGCCCATTATCGCACACCACCAGGCCGGGCTTGAGGCTCAGTGGCAACAACCACTCATCGGTCTGTTGTTTAATGCCCGTCCACAGCTGCTGCGCAGTGGGGGGTTTATTCCCCAAACATATCAGTTTTAAAACAGCCTGCTGTCGTTTGCCCCTAATGTGCTGAAGTTGGTGGTGAAGGTGTTACGCTGAGCGGATGAGGAGGTGGTAGAGGAGGAGGAGGAAGCGCAGTAGGAGGAGGAGGCAACAGGAGGAAAAGAGAAATGCCCTACAATCCTAGGTGGCGGAAGGACATGCGCAAAATGTCTAGCCGCCTCAGGCCCACCCGCCATTACATTTACCCAGTGTGCAGTTAGCGAGATATAGCGTCCCTGCCCGTGTTTACTGGTCCACGTATCAGTGGTTATGTGGACCTTGCGACAGATGGCGTTGCGCAGTGCACACTTGATCTAGTCCCCGACTTGTTTGTGCAGGGAAGGGATGGCTCACCTGGAAAAGTAGTGGTGGCTGGGAACCACGTACTGTGGGACAGCCACCACCATCAGGTTTTTAAAACTGTCCGTGTCCACCAGACGGAATGACAGCATTTCAAAGGCCAGGAATTTTGAAATGCTGGCATTCAGGGCCAGGGATCGCGGGTGGGTAGGGGGGTACTCCCTCTTTCTCTCCAGTGTGTGGAAATGCTTGGGGATGGTGGCGGACATGGTGGGGTTGCTGTCACATGCTCTGTTTGCTGGGTGGCAGGTGACACTGGCACTGTAGAGGTAGAGGAAGAGGCCGAGGCAGCTGCAAAAGAGGAAGCAGGAGGAGGCCGAGACCTTTCTTGGATTTTGAGGTACTTATTCCACTGCAGCAAGTGCTTTCAATTTAGATGCCTGGTCATGGAGGTTGTGCTCAGGTTTAGAACATTTGTGCCTCGCTTCAGCCTCTCATTGCACAGTGTGCAAACCACTTGTGTCTTGTAGTCAGCACATTGTCTGAAGAACTGCCATGCTGGGGAACGCCTTTGAGCTGCCTTTGGTGTGCTAGGTCCCTGGGTGCGGTGGGTAGTAGCAGGCATACTGTCTAGGGGATGCTCGCTCCACTTTTGCAACCTGCTTCCTCTTTTGCTGTGCTGGTGCCTCTGTGCGACCACCACCTCTTCCTCCAAACTGCACACGTCACTCGCATGACCTTCATTCCATGTGGGGTCTAGGACCTCATCATCCTCCACATCATCTTCCACCCACCCTTCACCACTGCCCTCCTTGTCAGTCTGCACACTGAGGAAAGTCGCAGCAGTTGGCACCTGTGTTTCGTCATCATCAGATACGTGCTGCGGTGGTGTTTCCATGTCCTCATCCTGCAACAGAAGTGGTTGGGCATCGATGCACTCAATGTCTTCCACTTCTGGGGCAGGGCTATGTGAATGGCCCACGGAAAGCACACTAGCAGAGTCATCAAAAAGCATAAGAGACTGCTGCATGACTTGGGGCTCAGACTGCTTGGCTGATTAACAAGGGGCTGAGGTGAAAGACAGATGGCCATGGGGTTCAGGTGCCAACTCTGAGCTTTCATCAAGGGACCGGGTGGGAGACAATGTGAAGGAACTGGAGGCATTGTCAGCCACCCAATCTAATATCGCCTGTACTTGTTCTGGCCTCACCATTCGTTGAGCGCCATTTGGGCCTACCATATAACGTTGAAGGTTCTGTCAGCTACCTGAGGAAGGTGTTTCACTTGTGCATGTAGCTGGCACAGATCGACTACGTCCTCACCTTGCAACAGGAGCTTCAGCAACACCACCGACACTAGCAGCACCAGCAGCACCACGACCACGTCCCTTATTTGACGCTCTCCTCATTCTGGACACAAATATAATATGTAGCACTATGTATTAATACTAAAAAAATAAAGAATAATAAATTATTATTCTTTTTTAAAAAAAGAAAAAGAAAATTGTAGATGCACTTTTTATTTTTGTGCAAGAAATGCACCGCTCACACTAGCAGCAGGAACCTCTCCACCGCTCACACCAGCAGCACGAACCTCTCCCTACACCAGTATGAGATGATTTTAGAACGATAATCTGTCTTTCACAGCACTGACAGGAACCTGTCCCTACTGCAGTATGAGATGATTTTAGAACAATAATCTCACAGCACCGACAGGAACCTCTCCCTAATACAGTAGGAGATGGTTTTATAATGATAATCTCTCCCTCAGAGCACCAACAGGAACCTCTCCCTAATGCAGTAGTAGATGGTTTTAGAACGATAAACTCTCCCTCAGAGCACCAACAGGAACCTCTCCCTAATGCAGTAGTAGATGGTTTTAGAATGAAAAACTCTCCCTCAGAGCACCAACAGGAACCTCTCCCTAATGCACTAGTAGATGGTTTTAGAACGATAAACTCTCCCTCAGAGCACCAACAGGAACCTCTCCCTAATGCAGTAGGAAATGGTTTTAGAACGATAAATTCTCCCTCAGAGCACCAACAGGAACCTCTCCCTAATGCAGTAGTAGATGGTTTTAGAACGATAATCTCTCCCTCAGAGCACCAACAGGAACCTGTCCCTAATGCAGTAGTAGATGGTTTTAGAATGATAATCTCTCCCTCAGAGCAGCAACAGGAACATGTCCCTAATTCAGTAGTAGATGGTGTTAGAATGATAATCTCTCCCTCAGAGCACCAACAAGAACCTCTCCCTAATGCAGTAGTAGATGGTTTTAGAATGATAATCTCTCCCTCAGAGCACCAACAGGAACCTGTCCCTAATGCAGTAGTAAATTGTTTTAGAATGATAATCTCTCCCTCAGAGCACCAAAAGGAACCTGTCCCTAATGCAGTAGTAGATGGTTTTAGAACGATAATCTCTCCCTCAGAGCACAAACAGGAACCTGTCCCTAATGCAGTAGTAGATGGTTTTAGAATGATAATCTCTCCCTCAGGACAGCAACAGGAACATGTCCCTAATTCAGTAGTAGATGGTGTTAAAATGATAATCTCTCCCTCAGAGCACCAACAGGAACCTCTCCCTAATGCAGTAGTAGATGGTTTTAGAATGATAATCTCTCCCTCAGAGCACCAACAGGAACCTGTCCCTAATGCAGTTGTAAATGGTTTTAGAATGATAATCTCTCCCTCAGAGCACCAAAAGGAACCTGTCCCTAATGCAGTAGTAGATGGTTTTAGAATGATAATCTCTCCCTCAGAGCACCAACAGGAATGTCTCCCTAATAAAAAGGGCAAACTAGTGAAAAGCTTGTTGCGCAGCTATAGAAAAGGTGTCAAAAATACCCGAATACCGAACCCGGGCTTTTTTCAAATGTCCGGGTTCGGGGCACGGACACCCTAAAGTCCGGTACGGAACCGAACTTTACAGTCCTCTAGTCAAGAACTGTAAGCCTTATGTGTAGTGTTGAGCGAACCCGGACTGTAAAGTTCGGGTCCGTACCGAACTTTGGGGTGTCCGGGACCCGGACCCAAACCCGGACTTTTCAAAAAAAGTCCGGGTTCAGGTCCGGGGTTCTGGTAATTTTACTAAAAGTTCTGAAAATTGCTGTAAAAAAGTCCAGGGAAGTCCTAGAGGTCTGCAAAAGGAAGGAAATGGGGGTAAGGTGGGACAAGTGCCCTAAGATGTTTGCAGAACAATAGTATGGTTTGTCCCGGTTTTAGTTAAAGTGTTACACACAGTTTCCAGATGTTTTCAGAACAGTGATATGGTTTGTCCCGGTTTTAGTTAAAGTGTTACACACAGTTTCCAGATGTTTGCAGAACAGTAGTATGCTTTGTCCCGGTTTTAGTTAAAGTGTTACACACAGTTTCCAGATGTTTGCAGCACAGTAGTATGCTTTGTTCCGGTTTTAGTTAAAGTGTTACACACAGTTTCCAGATGTTTGCAGAACAGTAGTATGGTTTGTCCCAATTTTAGCTAAAGTGTTACACACAGTTTCCAGATGTTTGCAGAACAGTAGTATGCTTTGTCCCGGTTTTAGTTAAAGTGTTACACACAGTTTCCAGATGTTTGCAGAACAGTGATATGGTGACGTTTGTAGACCTTTGACACACATTGTGAAATTGATTTTGGCCCTGTTTGGTATGATGACAAGATGTTTGTAGACCTTTGACACACATTGTGAAATTGATTTTGGCCCTGTTTCGTACGATGACAAGACGTTTATAGACCTTTGACACACATTGTGAAATTGATTTTGGCCCGCTTGGGTATAGTGACAAGACGTTTGTAGACCTTTGACACACATTGTGAAATTGATTTTGTCCCTGTTTCG
>BLSH010351984.1:122-31623 GCA_018402905.1 Glandirana rugosa | reverse complement strand
TAAATGTCCACTGATTATTGTATAAATGTCATTGACAGTGAAGGGGTTAACCTGGGGGGGCAGTGAAGGGGTTAACAATGTTCCCTGGGTGTGTTCTAACTGTGGGGGGGCGGGGCTGGTCGGGACATAACAGATCTAACTGATCCCAGTGACAGGGATCAGTAGATCTGTCACGTCCCATTCACAGAACGGGGAACCGCCGTGTTTACTTCGGCGGTTCCCCGTTCCTCCTCTCTGAAAGGAGATCGCGGGTCTCCGGCGGACATCGGGTCCGCCCGACCCGCGGGCACGCTCCCGCGGGCGCGAGCGGCGCGTACACGTGCCGCTCGCGCCCGCGGGAGCGCGCCCAGCACAAGCCAAATGGGAGGACGTCTATTTGACGTCCTCCCGGCATTTTAGAGCCGCGCTGTAGCCGTCATTCGGCTATGGCGCGGGCGGGAGGAAGTTAAATAAGTGGGCACTTCCACGCTTGCAACCATCCATCCATCCATCTGAATGCTTCTTCTCTCTCTTCACAGGTATGCTTTCATTGTTGCCAGCTCCACTCTTCAACTGAATCAGCCTGCTTGTCACTGCTATCTTTTCTCAAACTGAATACTGACTGACCAGATGTATATTTGGTATGCTTTCATTGTTGCCAGCTCCACTCTTCAACTGAATAAGCCTGCTTGTCACTGCTATCTTTTCTCAAACTGAATACTGACTGACCAGATGTATATTTGGTAATTGTGTGCTTGTTACTGTTATTTCACCTACATGTGTAGCCATGTTCACACTATTTTAAAAGTTTATTTAAGCTTTAGGACTCACCTAATTTATGGCTCCCCTTATCTGCACATATTTTGCCCTTCTTGGCCCTTTTGATCATTGAGTGGAAAGGTCTGCTGTGATGCCTGTGTGCTTAATATTACCCCGTAATTGATTAATTGCCCCAATCCACCCCCTCCCATCTCAGTATAAAAGCGAGCTTTGCCTACTGGGGAATCATTGCAGGGGGTTAGACGTTGCAGAGGGGTTCTTCCAAAAAAGTGGGGTTCTTTAAATAAGTGGGCACTTCCGCGCTTGCACTTCAGCGATTTGCACAAAGCGCACACTAACAACAAACTATTTTACATAACATCAGACTACAGGTAACCTCATTTTCTAAACCTCACACATTCCTCTCTGAAACATGCATTCCTTACCTCTCCTTCTCACAATAGCAGCCTCTCTCCTCAGGCTATCTTTTCTTCACCCCTCTCCCCCACCCCACAATCTGTACATATCATCCTCACTTCTCCCCTCTCCCTATTACTGCGCTCATCACCTCTTTATAACTCTTAGCCCACATGCTAACAAAACCAGGAAGCTCAAGCATGTCCCCTCATATAAATCATATTCCCATATTACTTCCCTTTCTCTTCTGCTTCTCCTAGCCTCTGGTGATATTTCCCCAAATCCTGGGCCCCCCTCATTTAAAACCCAACATGCCCATCACCACCACCCCACACCCTCTGGCAGTAGTCGCGATCTACGCAATTTAATCTCCATTCCCCTTCTTCCCAAAACCAACCTCCCCTTCTCCTGTGCCCTCTGGAATGCCCGCTCTGTCTGCAACAAGCTCACTGCTGTTCACGACCTATTTGTCACTAATTCCTTTAATCTTCTTGCGATCACTGAAACCTGGCTCCATGAATGCGATTCTCCTTCTCCTACTTCCCTCTCCCACGGTGGCCTTCTCTGGACTCACTCCCCTAGGCTTAATGGACGCAAGGGAGGTGGAGTAGGATTCCTCCTGTCCCCACAGAGCACCTTTCAGGTTTTTCACTCTCCTCCCTCTCTGTCACTCTCATCATTTGAAGCCCACTGTATACGTCTATTCTCTCCAACCTCCCTAAGAATTGCTGTGATCTATCGACCTCCCGGACCACTGTCAGCTTTCCTTGATGAATTTTCTGCCTGGCTACCCTACTTTCTCTCTTCTGAAATTCCCACTATCCTTCTTGGCGACTTTAACATCCCGGTTAACACTAACACTACCTCTAAACTTCTTAGTCTAACTTCCTCATTTGACCTGAAGCAATGGGTACAGGCTCCTACTCACACTGATGGAAACACCCTCGACCTTGTCTTCTCCTATCTATGCACTCCATGCAACTTCTCCAACAATCCTTTTCCCCTCTCCGACCACCACCTTATTAGATTCTCTCTCTCCCTGTCTTGCACCACCTTTCCCTCCAATCACCAAACCCTCACCCGTAGAAACCTTCGCCAACTCAACACTTCTCTTCTCTATTCTGCTACTGACCACCTCCATGAAAAAATCTCACCCCTGTCCCGCCCCAACCAAGCCACTACCATCTACAATAAATCCCTGTCCTCCACTCTGGACAAGCTAGCTCCCCTTACCACACACAAAATCAGGCCTCGACCCCTACAACCCTGGCAAACAGACGACACCAGAAACCTCAAAAAGCGTAGCCGCGCCCTTGAGCGCCAGTGGCACAAGACAAAGTCTCTCAAAGACTTCAACCAATACAAATCTGCCCTCCATAAATACAATTCTGGCCTCCACACTGCCAAGCAGACCGATTTTACCACTCTTATTAACACCTTCTCATCCAGTCCCCATCAACACTTCTCTACCTTCAACTCCCTACTGCGTCCCCTCCCACTTCCGCCCACCAACACACTCACTGCCCAAGAGGTTGCTAACCACTTCAAAAGCAAGATTGATACAATTCGCGATGAAATCTCCACTCTACAGGCATCTTCTCCAGTTAACACCCCATGTCAACAAGCACAATCGACACTATCCCTGTTCAAACCTACTACTATAAACAAGGTTGCTAAACTCCTTTCCAACGCCCACCTAAACACCTGTCCATTGGACCCTATTCCCTCTAAAATACTACGCTCACCCTCTGACTCTATCCTGCACTCTCTAACTCACACCTTCAATCTCTCCCTCTCTTCTGGCATCTTCCCCAATGCTCTAAAACATGCATTTGTCACCCCCATACTCAAAAAAACATCCCTGGACCCTACCGTTCTTAACAATCTACGCCCTATCTCCCTGCTCCCATTTTCCTCCAAAATCCTCGAACGTCTGGTCTACAACCAACTGAGTGACCACCTTGTTAAGAATAACCTTCTTGACCCCCTCCAATCTGGATTCCATCCTCAACACTCCACAGAAACTGCCCTTCTTAAACTCACAAATGACCTACTAACCGCTAAAACCAATGGACACTATTCTGTACTCCTACTCCTGGACCTTTCGGCTGCCTTTGATACTGTCGACCACCCCCTCCTCCTCAAAAAACTTTACTCCCTCGGTCTCCGTGACTGTGCTCTTCAGTGGCTCTCGTCCTACCTATCCCATCGCACCTTCAGTGTCACGTACAATTCTACCTCCTCCTCTCCTCTTCCTTTCTCTGTCGGGGTCCCCCCAAGGTTCTGTTCTTGGACCTCTCTTATTTTCAATCTACACCTCTTCCCTGGGTCAGCTGATAGCCTCCCACGGCTTTCAATATCATTTCTACGCCGATGATACCCAAATCTACCTCTCCACCCCCCAACTCACTCCATCAGTCTCCTCACGTATCACTAGCTTATTAACAGACATATCTGCCTTGATGTCCCACCACTTCCTCAAACTCAACCTGTCCAAAACCGAACTCATAATATTTCCTCCCCCAAATGCCATTTACCCTGACTTCTCTGTCAAGAGCAATAGCACAACCATCCACCCATCCCCACATGTTAGGGTGCTTGGTGTTATCCTGGATTCTGAACTCTCCTTTCGGCCACACATCCAATCACTTTCTAAGGCTTGCCGCCTCAATCTTCGCAACATCTCTAAAACACGTCCCTTCCTAACCAATGAAACCACAAAGCTCCTTATTCACTCCCTGGTCATCTCTCGCCTCGACTACTGCAACTCCCTCCTCACTGGCCTACCTTTAAATAGACTAGCCCCTCTCCAGTCCATCATGAATGCCGCTGCCAGACTCATGCACCTTACAAACCGTTCAACGTCTGCCACCCCTCTCTGCCAATCCCTCCATTGGCTGCCACTCGCCCAACAAATTAAGTTCAAAATACTAACCATGAGCTACAAAGCCATCCACAACTCTGCTCCCAGCTACATCACCAACCTAGTCTCAAAATACCAACCTAATCGTCCTCTTCGCTCCTCTCAAGACCTCCTGCTCTCCAGCTCCCTCATCACCTCCTCTCATACTCGCCTCCAAGACTTCTCCCGAGCCGCTCCCATCCTCTGGAACTCCCTACCCCAATCTGTCAGACTATCCCCAAATCTTTCCACCTTTAGGCGATCCCTGAAAACTTTTCTCTTCAGGGAAGCCTATCCTGCTGCCACCTAACAAATGCACTTTTTATTCTCAATCAACCCATCCCCCCACAGTTATTTCCCTCTCGTATAATTTAACCCTCCCTCCTAGATTGTAAGCTCTACCAAGCAGGGCCCTCTGATTCCTCCTGTATTGAATTGTATTGTATTGTACTGTCTGCCCTAATATTGTAAAGCGCTGCGCAAACTGTCGGCACTATATAAATACTGTATAATAATAATAATAAAAAAAAAGATTTAGGTGGCTATTGGTGAGTAGTTTACTTTAGAATGTTTTTAGAAATTCCACAGGAAACTTAGTCCTATTGGTATTTGACATTATTACTTTAGCTACTAACAATGGTCTGACAGAAGTGAGTAAACTGTGTAAGACTCATTTATTATAGAACTCTATTCAAATTTTTTTTCTTTCGCTTCCTATCTCAGTGCTGGTGGGCACTGATATGGGAAGTGAGGAGAAATCTCTCCAATGGTAAAACAGTAATAGCAATTTATAATAAGGGTATGAATACATTACAGAAAAACATAATGAAGTTCTGATCTTGTAGACTAGACAGAGTAACCACAATGACATAGATGAACAGCTTAAACTGTGTCTGGCCACATACATTACTCTGTTTGCCTAAGTACAATGCATTATCTTCAGCAATTCATTCCAGTGGTGAGTGTTTTCCGATTCCATCACTATTTCCAGTTGCTAGTTGTAGCTGTATGCTAAAAAAATACACAGTATGGGCGTAATGTATGGTTGCACTGCACGGTTGTAACGTGAGCCTAGATAGAGGGGTGTCACAGAAGGACAAGAAACTAGCATTCATGTTCCCCCAGTTGCAGCATACTGCCAAGTTTGTTCCAGTGATGAGGAGGGAGGGGATGATGAGGACACGGACTGCACTTGGGTGCCTGAGAGAAGAGAGGAGGAAAGTGAGAAGGAGGAGGCACAACTCAAAAGCGGCAGGATGTCCTCCAGAGGCCAGCTTAAGAGCAGTCACCCAATTGCATCACACCACAGAGCTCCACAGGTGCAGGGCACTGCTGACTTCCAAAACTTCAATGGTGTGGGCTTTTTTCAGCACTTGTGCAGTAGATCGCACCGTTGCTATTTGCAATCTATGTCTGAAGCGGATCAAGCATGGCCAGAACAGCAGCTGCTTGGGCACTACATGCTTGACAAGACATATGACAACCTGCCATGCAGTCCATTGGCAACAGCACCTGAAAGACCCACATCATAAAACAAGGTGGACTTCTCCTTGCTTCTCATTCATGACCTCATCCCCTAATATACCTCCAGTCCTCTCAAAAGCCTGCACTGAGAGGAATGAAGGTCTAGCAATGGGTGCCACAAGTGCAGCCAATCTGCTAGCAGTACACCACCAGTTGATGTCAGCAGGCAAATTTCCCTACCCCAGTTGCTGAACCATAAAAAAAAAATACTGTCCGAGCCATCCACATGCTCAGTGTTTAAATGCTAGATTGGCCAAATTGCTAGCACTCCAACTGCTGCCTTTTCAGCTGGTGGACTCTGCCCCCTTTCGTGAATTTGTGGAATGTGCTGTACCACAGTGGCAGGTTCCGAAAAGACATTTCTTTTTATGTAAGCCCATTCCAGCACTCTACTGTCATGTGGAAGGCAATGCTTTGGTCTCCTTGGACAAGGCGGTCAGCAACAAAATACATATTACCACTGACTCAGGTCCGGCAGACATGGTCAGGGACGTTACCTTTCCTTCATGGCACACTGGGTAACTCTGCTGGCAGCTGGGAAGGATGCAGGACAGGGTTCGGTGTTGGCTAGTTCTGCCACCACACCTCCAAAAAGATGGTACTGTTTCTGCCACATCTGCTTCCTCCACCCCCTCCTCTTCTTCTTCCTCTGTGGCATCTTCTGCAGCGGAGTTGGTCTGCCTAGGGGATAGGAGCCACACAGGGGTAGAGATTCTGTTAGCTCTGTGGGGGGGCAGGCTCAGAGGTGGTTGACGCCACGTCAGCTTGATACAGGAATGGCTGTATACGACAATAGCACCAACCTTCTCTCTGCCCTCCGACAGGGACACTTCAGAAGTTGTTCCAAGCTTGGCACACATCCTATTCTGAGGCAGGCCAGAAAAGTCTGTGGTCTTTTCCGCCAGTCATACAATGCCAGTGCTCGGCTGACTGACATTCAGCGGGAATTGAACCTGCCCGCCAACCGCCTAATTTATGACATACCCACTAGGTGGAATACAACATTGGCAGTGCTGCAGCGGCTGTACACAGAGCAGAGGGCCATCAATGAGTACCTCTGTGAGTATGGCACCAGGACAGGCTCAGGGGAGCTTGGTTTTTTTCACCATGCCAGTGGCTACTGATCAAGGATGCATGCACTGTCCTGTCACCTTTTGAGGAGGCCACAAGGATGGTGAGCAGTGACAATGCATGCATCAGTGACACTGTCCATGTAGACTTCCTGCTGGAGCACATGCTTCGTGGAATCATGGACAGGGCACTTGAGGCAGAACAGAGGGAGGAAGAGGAGGACTTCCTTTCCTCTCAAAGCCCCCTTTATGCAGATAGCATTCCTGAAGGGCCACCAAACACACAGGAAGAAGAGGAGGAGGAGGATTGTGTCAGCATAGATGTAGAGGATAACACACAGCAGTCTTCAAGGGATGGTTTTCAGTCCCTAGAAACCCAAGAAGTCGCACGTGGCTGGGAGGAGGTAGTTCCTGACAATGTCATCCTCAGTGACCCAGAGGACTCTCAAGTCTGCTCAAACTTACGGTGCATGGCCTCCCTGATTCTGAATAGCCTGCGAAAAGACCCCAGGGTTTGTGTTATCAAGGAGAGGGATCATTACTGTCTGGCAACCCTTCTTGATTCACGTTACAAGGGTAAAGTTGCAGAGCTCATCCTGCCTTCGCAGAGAGAGCAGAGAATGAAACATCTTAAGGATAGCTTGAAGAAAAGTTTGTGCAATGCTTTTTCGAGACCCTGGGAGGTTACCATTTCCTGCTGCTGGACACAGTGTTTCTGAGGCTTCCATCAGTCAGAGGAAGAGTGATGGAGAAGGTGACTGGCTGACCGATGCCTTTAAACAATTTTTCAGTCCTCAGTGCCCAGGGCTGATAGGTTCAACCAGCCATCGTCAGCATCTGCATTATATGGTGCAGGAATATCTAAGGACAAGAGCTGACTTGGAGACCTTTCCAACTGAGCATCCACTGAGTTACTGGGTGTTGAGGATGGACCACTGGCTGGAACTTGCTCAATATGCAATCAAGCTACTGGCCTGTCCTGCATCCAGTGTGCTTTCTGAAAAGACATTCAGTGCTGCCGGAGGGTTCGTAACGGATCAAAGAGTGCGTCTGTCCACAGAGTCTGTTGATAGGCTCGCATTTATAAAAATGAATCAGTCGTGGATCATCAGCTATCAAGCCCCTGATGCTGATGCAACTGATTGAATTTACTAGGGATCTGTGATTCTTTGAAGACTGTCTATGCTGCCTATCCTATTCCTTCTGAATTCTTATGATGATGCTAGCTTCCAACAATATTTTGGGTTTAGGGCACCACCAACACCCAAGGCCCAATTTTTCTGCACCTGTTTTACATGGGCATGTCATTACAATTTTTAAATAAATTACAACAGCAGGGCCCATTCCTGCACCCAACAAGAGTAACTGTGAGGGGTTACAGTGTTCTGCCACCACCACCAACACCCAAGGCCCAATTTGTCTGCTCCTGTTTGACTGGAGCATGTCATTACAATTTTTTACATAAATTACAACTGCAGGGCCTGTTCTTGCGCCCAACAAGAGATACTGCAATGGGTTACAGTGTTCTACCACCACCACCAACACCCAAGGCCCAATTTTTCTGCACCTGTTTGACTGGGGCACGTCATTACAATTTTTAAAATAAATTACAGCTGCAGGGACTGTTCCTGCGACCCACAAGAGTGACTTTGATGGATTACAGTGTTCTGCCACCAATACCAACACCCAAGGTCCAATTTTTTGCATATCTTTGGCTGGGGCATGTCATTACAATTTTTAAAATAAATTACAACTGCAGGGACTGCTCCTGCGCACAACAAGAGTAACTGCGAAGGGTTACAATGTTCTGCAACCAACACACAAGGCCCAATTTTTCTGCTCCTGTTTGGGGCATGCCATTACAGTTTTTAAAATAAATTACAACTGCAGGGACTGTTCCTGCGCCCAAGAGTAAATGCTAGAGGTTTCGGTATTCTGCCACCACCACCAGCACCCAAGGCCCTTTTTTTTTGCACCTGTTTGACTGGGGAATGTCATTACAATTTTATAGAGTGCAGTCCCAGTAGTATATATAATACATTTCAGACCATATGGTGCAGTCAGTGTAGTATATACAGTTGTGCTCATAAGTTTACATACCCTTGCAGAATTTATGATTTCTTGCCCATTTTTCAGAGAATATGAATGATAACACAAAAACATATGTTTCACTCATGGTTAGTGTTTGGCTGAAGCCATTTATTATCAATCAACTGTGTTTATTCTTTTTAAATCATAATGACAACAGAAACTACCCAAATGACTCTGATGAAAAGTTTACATACCCTGGTGGTTTTGGCCTGATGACATGCACACAAGTTGACACAAAGGGGTTTGAATGGCTGTTAAAGGTAACCATCCTCACCTGCGATCTGTTTGCTTGTAATCAGTGTGTGTGTGTATAAAAGGTCATTGAGTTTCTGGACTCCTGACAGACCCTTGCATTTTTCATCCAGTGCTCCACTGACGTTTCTGGATTCTGAGTCATGGGGAAAGCAAAAGAATTGGCAAGGGATATGTGGGAAAATGTAGTTAAACTGTATAAAACAGGAAAGGGATATAAAAAGATATCCAAGGAATTGAGAATGCCAACCAGCAGTGCTCAAACTCTAATCAAGAAGTGGAAAATGAGGGGTTCTGTTGAAACCAAACCACGGCCAGTTAGACCAACTCAAAATAAGGCTTAAGTCGTGGACTGCAGACATATCTTCTAAGTCAAACTGGTGTGGATGTTCAGTTACTGTACAAGATGGAATCAGCATTATATAAGTAGGAATTAATTCCTTATGTTAGTTGGTAACCCCCATTGGGTGAACAAAAAGCAAGGGGATGAAAGATTAGAAGGTGTTATGAACTTAGGCTCGATTCACATCTTTGCACATCGATGTTGCTTTTGAGTATTTCTGCAGTGCTTTTTGCTGTGCTTTCCACATTTTTGTACACACATTTTTGATTGTTTTTGATGTGTTTTGCATTTTTCCTTTTTTAAAGGACCAATTGGAATACATCACTGTTTATATATCACAGGATGTCAGGTGGCATTTGGACTACCTGTTGTCTCCCTTTCCTTGGTGTGTGTTTTTGTGTGGATTATCATGGCTGCAATGTTGTTTTCTCTAGCTGCAGCAAAAGCTACTGCTGCAGTTTTGTTTGAAGAGGAAGCTGAGGAAGAGGAACAGAGGAAAAAGAGTCGATTTTGGGTGCAACCACTGATTGCCAATAGGGAGCAAAGAGGGCAATTTTGAGTAATTTACAACGACCTCCAAAATCCCCAAAGGTTAAAAGGTGAGTTCATGATTTTGTAACATTACCTAACCCTATTCTCAACCCTAACCCTAACTATTCAAGTGAATTCCCCCGACTAAGTTGGCTTATTGTAGGTGCTTGCATAGGTCACATTGTGTTTGTGGTTTTCTCAGCCCCCTTTTTCCCCACACAGTTTTGCTGTTTTGCTTTGTTTACTCAGCAGCAAGCTGCAACGTCAGAACACATCCTTCAGGGACAGCATTCCATCAGTTGAAAGGCTAATTATTACATTGAGGTAAGTTTTGGTTGTTTTTTTTTTTGGCCCAATCTCTTAACCAACAAAACTGTAATCAATGATGCAGTTTCCAAAATAACTTAATTTGTTTTTGTTTTTTTTTTGTTTTAATAAACATATAATATCTATAATTTTTTTTATTGTTTAACAAACAAATATTTATTTGTTCCCAAAATGTGTGATATTCTTTTTTGTAATGAAACAAGCAAAATAGGCTCTTCCCTCTTTAAATTGGTGCAACCAAACTTTTTATGTTTCCAACATATTTAATTTTTTTTTTTTTAGACAAACAGAAAACAACAGAACTATGTTCTGAAATCCAACAAATATAAACTATGGTATGTGAATAGCTCCTGTGATGCTTCAGGTTCCTGTGAGAACATAGAATGAACACTTTCTCCAAAGTGATCTTCCTGAGCTCTACATGGAGCATGTTGGAAAGTGTAGGGTGGCCCCCTATTTGCCACATCTTGCGCTACAAAACTGGATACTGGAGCTGGCTTTGAATCCAGCTGTCTAAGCGGCAGTCTGTAGGGATAGGGGTTCCCAGCCCTGTAAGTGGCTGCATAGACAGCTAGTAATATGATGAAGGGTTCTGATAAGGAGCATAAGTGGCCACCAGTGTTGGTTGCTGTGGGATAATTATGTCTGTCTGGGTGTCATGGGCAGCACGTATCAGCTCGGACGCGTCAGCGTGTTCCGGCACGAAGGAGATCACAGATGCGCATGCGCGCACGCATCGGAGCAAGGCAACGAACGTACGGACGCAACAGGCGGGTACGCAACGTCCAATAGGATCCCTTGGGGCACTATAAAGGACTGCTCATTCTGCCCCTTAGTTGCTGGATCGTCTTTAGCTCTCCTGAGTTCCTGACCTGTGTGTTCTTGTGTTTCTGCTTGATTCCTGTTGTGACCCGGCGTGGCTCTTGGACTTCCCCTGCTCTCTCCTGTGCTGAACCTTGGCTTGCTCCCAGACTGCTTCCTGTGTATTACCAGTGTTTGACCCCGGCTTGTTTACTGGACTCTGCTATCTGCCTGATTCCTGGTTCTGACCCTTGGCCTGGCTTCGCCTTATAGAAACATAGAAAAGTGACGGCAGAAAAAAGACTGAGTAGTCCATCGAGTCTGCCCCTTTTTATTTATTTATTTATTTTTTATTTATTTTTTTATTTTTATTTTTTTTATTTTTACATTAACCTTGTTGTCTGACTACAGATTTATGTTCATCCCAAGCATGTTTGAAGCCATTTACTGTTGACTGTCTCACAACCTCTGTTGGTAGTTTATTCCAATCATCAACCACCCTTTCAGTAAAATAATACTTTCTAAGATTAGTTTTGGACTCCCCCCCAGTTAGTTTGAGGTCATGTCCCTGTGTTCTTGATTTTGCTTTCATATTGAAAAGACTGCCCTCCTGAACCTTATTCACTCCCTTGATGTATTTAAAGGTTTCAATCATGTCTCCCCTCTCCCATCTTTCCTCCAGACTGTACAGATTAAGTTCCTGAAGTAGCTCTTGATATGTTTTATCCCCCAGACCTTTCACCATTTTTGTTACCCGTCTCTGAACTCGTTCTATTTTATCAATATATTTTTGTAAGTGTGGTCTCCATAACTGGACACAGTATTCTAAGGGAGGTCTCACTAAAGATCTATGTAGAGGAATCAGAACCTCCTTCCTCCTGCTGGTGATCCCTCTACTGATACATCCCAGAATTCTATTTGCTTTTCCCACTGCCTGGTTACACTGTTTGCTCATTTTGCAATCATCTGAAATAAGCACCCCCAAATCTTTTTCTTCTGTAGTGCTGGCTAACACTGTACCCCCAATGCTGTACTCTCTAAGCGGATTCTTTTTCCCTAGATGCATTATTTTACATTTAGAAATATTGAACTGCAGTCTCCACTGCTTTGACCAATCCTCCAGCAATGCCAAATCATGTTCCATGTTACAGACATCTCCAGGGATATCAACCCTATTAGACACCTTTGTATCATCAGCAAAGAGACATACGTTGCCCAGCAAACCTTTAGTTATATCACTTACATATAGGTTGAATAGAACAGGACCCAATACAGAGCCTTGTGGTACCCCACTAGTGACTGGTCTCTGCTCTCCACACCTGGTTGGCGACCTACATCTGGAACTGTTCCTGTCTTTACCCGTGTTTCCAGATTTACCCTGCTTGCACGCCTCATCCATTGATCTGGTGACCCGTGCTTCTTTGCGCTTAGTACTCTCTGTTCCCAATCCAGGGGTACTCTGCGTTCAGCCGCAAGGGGAGCCTCTCTCAGCACTTCAGCCTCGGATCAGGTACGTGACAGTACGATCCAGCCATGTCAGAGGCTGACAGAGACGGCTCTCCTTTGGATGCTCTGTGCCAACAAGTCACTGCCCTCACTCAGGTCGTACAAAGACTTCAAGATGGGTACTTTCAGCTGGAAGGTCGTCTGCAACATCTTTCGGTATCCTCTGCTCCTAGCGACCCCGGATCACCATCCAGCAGTGCAGCAAGTAACCCTTCAGCTCCTGACCGCTCAGCAACCGCGCCAATCATGGTGATGACAGCTCCTGAACCCAGAGTACCTACGCCTGAGCGTTTTTTTGGAGATCGTAAAAAATTCAAAGCCTTCAAGAATGTCATATTGCTGTACTTAGCTCTTCAGCCCAGAACTTTTGCCTCAGAGACTGTGAAAGTAGGTTTCATCATCTCCCTACTCAGTGATGATCCTCAGGCTTGGGCTCATCATCTACTTGAACAGAAGAGTCTGCTACTAAATTCCGTGGATGAGTTCTTTGAGGCCATGAGTCAACTATATGATGACCCCCAACGTGCTGCCACAGCTGAAGCCACCCTGCATAATGTCCTTCAAGGTAAACGTCCGGTGGAAGATTACACTGTAGATTTTCGAAAATAGGCTGCTGATACTAACTGGAATGAGGCCGCCCTCAAGTATCAGTACCGTTTGGGACTATCAGAGACTGTAAAAGATGAATTGGCTCGAATTGATGCACCCGCTACCCTGGAAGGCTTAATCCAGTTAGCCATTAAACTGGATAGGCGCCTTAGGGAGCGACGGTCATAACGTCTCCGTGCCTTGCCTCCTACCTGGATGCTACCCAGGGCTCTACCCACCCCCGCTGCACCACCCATTCCTTCCACGAGTGCATCACCAGAAGAGGAGCCCATGCAGCTAGGCCTGGTCCGGGGCAGATGAAAAACAACGCAGACGCAAGATCAACTTATGCCTATACTGCGGTGGAGCCGGTCATTATCTTCACAACTGTCCCATTCGGCCCAGTAAGTCACGGCCTTTTCCTGCTATGAACTTTCAAGTGGCTGGTCCCTCCATTTCTCACATTAGTCTCCCTGTCTCTCTACAGGTGGCGGGAGAGGAGGTCCGGCTACTGGCAATCATTGATTCGGGAGCCTGCAGCTGTTTCCTGGATGAAGCCCTGGCCAAGAGACTGTGCCTACCCCTGCAGAATAAGAAGACCCGCTTGCAGATCCACCTGGCGGATGGTTCCTTACTCTGCTCTGGGCCAGTTACGCAGGAAACCCTACCCATCCACACCACCACAGACTCTGGTCATCTAGAGTACCTCAGTTTTGACCTAATCTGCTCCCCCATATTTCCTATCATCCTAGGACTTCCATGGCTGCAAGCTCACAACCCCCAAGTTAATTGGGTGAATAAAGAAATTACTTTTGCTTCAAATTATTATATCCAGCATTGTTTGTCCTCAGCAAGCAACCCCACAACCTGCCTGACGCTACAAGCTCAGCTCAACGAACACTCCGTGGTTCCCTCAGTTTATAGAGAATTCTGGGATGTGTTCGACAAGAAAGGGGCCGATACATTGCCCCCGCACAGACCATACGATTGTCCTATCGAACTGTTGCCTGGAGCTGAAATTCCTTTTGTCTGAGAATGAACTTGAGGCCCTACGGACTTACATAGACGAAAATTTGAAAAAAGGAATTATCCGCCCATCCTCTTCTCCTGCTGGAGCCGGCATCTTTTTTGTAGAGAAAAAGGATGGAACTCTGAGACCTTGTGTGGACTATAGAGACTTAAATAAAATCACGATTAAAAAACGCTACCCCCTGCCCTTGATTCCCGAACTCTTCCAACGTCTCAGGACTGCCAAAATTTTTTCAAAATTGGATCTGAGGGGAGCTTATAACCTCATCAGAATCCAAGAAGGGGATGAGTGGAAGACGGCTTTCAGAACCCGATTCGGACACTTCGAGTATTTGGTCATGCCTTTAGGGTTATGTAATGCACCAGCTACATTCCAACATCTGGTGAACGATATCTTCTGAGAATTTCTTGATCACTTTGTAATCGTTTACCTAGATGATATTCTCATCTTCTCCGCCACATTGGAATTACATCACACCCATGTGAAAAGAGTTCTGGTCACCCTCGGGGAGCATGGCCTATATGTTAAAGCGGAGAAGTGTGACTTTGAAAAGACCACTATACAGTTTCTGGGCTTCGTGATCTCCACTGGGGGGATAGCAATGGACCCCCAAAAGGTGAAAGCAATCTTGGAATGGCCAGCTCCTGTCGATAAGAAAGGGGTTCAAAGACTTATTGGCTTCGCCAACTTTTATCGGCGATTCGTGAAAGGATTTTCAACCATCATTGCACCAATAACTCAATTGACGCACAAGCAAGGGCGTTTTCAGTGGTCCTCAGATGCCCAGAACGCCTTTGACAAACTTGAAGGGTTGTTCATCGCAGCTCCTGTGTTACAGCATCCAGACCCTGCACTTCCCTTTGTTTTGGAGGTTGATGCCTCTGAAGTGGCAACAGAAGCAATCTTGTCCCAACGTCAAGGACCCAAAGCCCTCCTTCATCCCATCGCCTTTGCCTCCCGCAAAATGAACCCTTCCGAAAAGAATTATGATGTGGGAGATTGAGAACTTTTGGCCATTAAATTTGCTTTAGAAGAATGGAGGTAACTGTTAGAAGGAGCAAATCATCCCATCATGATCTTTACGGATCACAAGAACTTTAAATATCTCAGGACTGCCAAGCGGTTGAGGCCCCGACAAGCCGTTGGGCACTTTTTTTCTCCAGGTTTAACTTCCATATTTCTTATAGACCGGGATCTAAGAATGGCAAGGCGGATGCTTTGTCCAGGATGTTTCCAGAAACTCCCAAAGTTACAGAACCAGGGAAAATTCTATCTGCACAGAACTTTTTACTCATCCAACCTGATCTAAAGACGGCCATTAAGCAAGCCTCCGATCAATGTGTGGAGCCCGAAGTGCCATCCCTAAGAAAGCAGGAGGGACTATTATGGTTCCAAGATAAGATCTTTGTTCCTCAACAGATCAGATTACAAGTCCTCCGTACCTTTCATGACCACAAATTGGCAGGCCACTTTGGGATCCAAAAAACCCTCGAGTTAGTACAACGCTCCTTCTGGTGGCCTAAGATGAGGCAGGACTGTAAAGCATACATAAACTCCTGTACGGTGTGTCAACGGAATAAGGGGTCCAATTCCAAGCCCTGGGGTCTGTTAAGACCACTGCCTATTCCTGATCAACCGGGAAAGAGATCTCCATGGATTTTATTGTTGAACTACCTTCCTCACAAGATTTCAACACCATTTTTATAGTGGTAGATCTACTTTCAAAGATGGCACACTTCCTGCCCATGCTGGGCACACCATCCGCTTTGGACACAGCCAACATCTTCATTAAGGAAATCGTCAGACTTCATGGAATACCCAACAGTATTGTGTCTGATCGAGGTGTCCAATTTACCTCCAGATTCTGGAAGGACTTATGCAAGATTTTGTCTATTGAAGTATGTCTCTCCTCTGCCTACCATCCACAGAGCAATGGGCAGACAGAGAGAACCAATCAGACCCTGGAGCAATATCTCTGATGTTTCTGTACGTTCTCTCAGGATGATTGGGTCTCGATACTTCCCTGCGCAGAATTTGCGCATAATAACTCGGTACACACTGCCACGAACCAGTCTCCATTCTGGGCCAATTACGGGTTCCATCCGTCCTTCTTGCCCAACATAATCCCCGAAGCCTCAGTACCTGCAGTTCAAGATCGTGTCGGATCCATCCAGAGTAACTATCGTCGGCTTCAGGAAGGCATGCAGCAAGCTCAAAATCTGTACAAAAGGCGTCATGACAGGGGCAGAAGTGACAACCCGGCATTCAAGACAGGAGATAAAGTATGGTTATCCACTCTGAACCTTCGGCTGGCATGCCCCTCACGGAAGCTTGGGCCCAAATTCATTGGGCCTTTTGAGGTAAAGAGGGCGATCAACCCAGTGGCTTTTGAGCTTGCACTTCCATCCGGTCTTTCACGCCTCCCTGTTGAAACCGATGATTCCTAGTCCTTTTTCAGGAAGAGAGGAACAACCTCCACCACCAGTACTGGTCAAAGGAGAACCGGAAATTTGAGGTCGAGAATATCTTGGACTGTAGGAGAAGAGGTAGACAAATACAGTACCTTATCAAATGGAGGGGATACCCCCCGGAAGATAATTTTTGGGAACCAATCGGCAACATACACGCCCCACGGCTGATACAGGCCTTCCATAAAAGCTATCCCGAAAGGTCAGCTAGTTTGGGCACCCGGAGGTTGCCCCTTGGGGGGGGGGCACTGTCATGGGCAGCACGTATCAGCTCATGCGCGTCAGCGCGTTCCGGCATGAACGATCGCTCCGGTACGGGCGATCGGAAGGAGATCACAGATGTGCATGCGCGCACGCATCGGAGCAAGGCAACGAACGTGCGGACGCAACAGGCGGGTACGCAACGTCCAATAGGATCCCTTGGGGCACTATAAAGGACTGCTCATTCTGCCCCTTAGTTGCTGGATCGTCTTCAGCTCTCCTGAGTTCCTGACCTGTGTGTTCTTGTGTTTCTGCTTGATTCCTGTTGTGACCCGGCGTGGCTCTTGGACTTCCCCTGCTCTCTCCTGTGCTGAACCTTGGCTTGCTCCCGGACTGCTTCCTGTGTATTACCAGTGTTTGACCCCGGCTTGTTTACTGGACTCTGCTATCTGCCTGATTCCTGGTTCTGACCCTTGGCCTGGCTAACGGATTTGCCTTCTCTGCTCTCCACACCTGGTTGGCGACCTACATCTGGAACTGTTCCTGTCTTTACCCGTGTTTCCAGATTTACCCTGCTTGCACGCCTCATCCATTCATCTGGTGACCCATGCTTCTTTGCGCTTAGTACTCTCTGTTCCCAATCCAGGGGTATTCTGCGTTCAGCCGCAAGGGGAGCCTCTCTCAGCACTTCAGCCTCGGATCAGGTACGTGACACTGGGTACTTGGTTGAGCACTGGGGATACAGGATTTTATGCATTGCATCACTGCAATTTTCATTCAATTTTTTTCTCATCAGGCTCCTGGTCAATATAGGGAACAAGCATATTAGAAAACTGTTGCAAGAGTAACATTTGACCTGTAAACCTATCAGACAGCTATTTTAATAAAGCCAACATTTTGTCACTCTGTTTTTCAGGTGACCGTTTTGTGCCACCTTCCCACTTGGATGTGGACCATTTGGGCACTGGTGCAACAGCCCCCCTCTCCTTCCGTTCCCTTTCTAAAGCCTCCTCCGCCATTTGTGAATTTTGAGACCCTGTATTTTGAGGGTACTGTCTTGGTGTTGAAGGGTCTTCTGCATCAGGTTTGTTGTCCCAGCAGGTGTCTGTGCTGCAAATCCAAAAACAAACCAGACCATTGTTTTTTTTGAGGTGGGTAATAATTGTAAAGAAACAAAGATTCAAGATAACCTTTTATCCTAAATTACCTTCTCATCTCGAGAATGGGCTTCAAAAATTCAAGGTCCTTAAAGTACGTGTAGGGTGTGAAGAACTTTGAGCCGAACCACTGCTCACGCTCCGTTCTTTTTTCAAATGATTGTTATAACTATCTTTGGCGGTCCACCATCTGGTTTACAAGGCTTTTTCTACAAAATATAAAATCACATATTTTTGTTTTATTTTCAGATACCTGGCAACTGGACACTCAATTCTAATCTGCATTTTCAGTTCTCAATTGGGAAATCTACTGCGAGCTATATTATCCGGTACACATGCACCATCATTTGGGAGGATCTCTTCTGGCAGCACTGCAATTTTCCAAATTGAATGGGTGCTATTGATGGAAAGTATATCTGCATCCTGAGGCCAGTAACCAGTGGTAGCAGCTTTTATAACTATAAAAAATATTTTTGTTTGTGCTTTTGCCATGGCGGATGGCAATTACCGTTTTGTATATGTAGATATAGGGTCCTATGGCAGAGGTTCCTAATCTAGTATATTTGCCCACTCAATCTTTGGACATCTGCTGCAAGAAAATAGGCTGAGACTACCAGCCAATATGGAACTAGTGGGCCTGCAACGCTATATGTCTTTGTAGCTGATGCAGTGTTTGCACTAGGGGAACACCTCAGACCCTATTCAAGCCACTCTTTGAACACCAAAAGAAGGGTGTTCAATTATCATCTCACTAGGGCCAGAGTTGTTGAATGTGCTTCCGACACACTGGCCAACGAATGGTGTTTGTTGCACACCAATATATCTTAAAATGCAACATGCTATACAGGCTGTGAAAGCTACATAATTTTATTTGGGAGCATGACAGGTTCCAATTTGAGGACACCCTTGGCAATCAGGCAATGACAAGAGCAGAACTGAGATCCACTCGAGGCAGTAGGAGTGGTGCTGCTATCCGAGATACTTTCTGCTCATATTTTAGGTCTCCGGAAGGCCAGCTGCCAAGGCAGCTAGATGCAATAGCCTAAATAGACAAAATTAGACTGATAATCTTTACATTGTGGATCTGTATTTCCTTAATAATATTTATTTGTTAATTATTTCTGGATATGCTCTTATTATTTTACTTGTATTGGAATATTTGTATCTGAACTGAAGTACTATTAAAAAAATAGCCTAATTTGGACTTGAGTTTTGCTTTTGGTATTTTTTAACGAACATTACTAGTAGCAAACAGAGAAATCCAGCTGTTATGGAAATACAAGTCCAATGAAGCATTGCAAGGCTGACAGTTCCAAGCATCACTGCCAAAGGCTGAGGCACGATGGGACTTGTAGTTCTACAACAGCTGTGGGACCACAGGCTGAGCACACATTATGCAGGGGCCTCCTATTTTTCTTTCCCCTCTTACAACCCACTTTATTCCCACCAAGGTTCCTTGGAACAATCAAAGCTCCATGCTCTATGCACACATTACAAAATGTTGTTACAACAGAGATGCATCTTTCCAGTTCCTGTCCAGAAAAGATTTCAAGGTTTCTATTCTCCATTGTTAGTAAAAACAAAAAAAGAAGAAAAAGAAAAACAAAGCCATGAAGCAGAAGGTAGGAACAAGGTACAAAAAATGTAATATGGAGTCATTGTGGCCACTCACACAAGCTGTCAATTCAGGAAACTGGATGACGTTTCTAGCTGTGTATAAACACATTTCTGTATATCCACGCATCTGCAAATATCTTCACTTGGGCTTTCAGAGTTTCACGTCAAGTTCATTTGACAGCCTGTGACCTTTCCACATACCCTAGAACATTTTCCAGAACATTACCTGTTGTTGCTATCTTGCATGTGCAAGGCTTTCAGGTGTTCCTTAACTTATATAATATCTTGTTGGTAGCTTTATGTCCTCAAGTTCTTGTTAATATGGTTAGATAGCAGATTCTGATCAGACTGGATGGGTTGTCAATTGGGAAAAGCCAACTCATTTCATTACAATAATGACATTTCGGAAGCAGTCCTGGACACTCAAGAGAATAGTGTAGAGTTTCTATCAGAGAAAGCTACAGTATTTGTATCCCACAAGTTATGGTTCTGTCCCATCTGCCTGCATCCTGTGGTTTCAAAGTAATAAAGAAGTTGTGTGCAACAATTCATGTGGTCAGATGGGTTCACTGGGGATTGAGAGCTTCATAAACAGGATTTATAAAGTGATGGAAGAGTTGGTTCCTGCACCAGAGAATCAGGTTTATCCAACATATGAGACAGTCTCTTTGGTGATTGCTAAAGCCAATTAATCTTTTCAGCTGTCTGCAGCACCCTGACCTACCAATCATCACATCTGGAATTTCTTCAGTTTACTGAGGTACTCTCCTCTAAGACCTCCTAGTCAAGGTCAGTGATGAGATTCAATGGTAGACAACGTGTCCAACATTTTAAAAGTTTAGCATGGCTTTTTAGGCATTGAAAGCATTCGAGAACAGGGGAGTTTCAGTTATGCTTTGAATAGACAAGATTGTGATGTCCTATCTTTGCTGTCAAAAAGGGATGCAAGGCTGTTTACTAAAGATGGAGGTATCTCCCATTCAGGTTTGACAACAGTAGAACCTGTCTCAAATCAATGCTCTCTACATTCTGGCTTCCCATAACTTCCTGTTAGACCAGCGGTTCTCAACCCGTGGGTCGCGACCCCTTGCGGGGTCGATTACCGATTTCCAGGGGGTCACGGCATTCTCACAGCTGCAATCCACAGGGTCAGAAAACAGATATATGCCTTTAAGAGCGCCACTCTGTGCTCAGATGACTCACCGTGTCTCTCCTACTCCCCTCCTCCCCTCCTGCCTGACGTCATTTTTGGGCCTGCACGCTGCAATTGCCAGACAAGGAGAGACGCAGCGAGTCATCTGAGCACCAAGCAGCACTCTTAAAGGCATATAGCTGCATTTGTATTAAAAATCACTGAACCCCCTCCTGTGCTCAGCCACCTCTGTACCTGCCCCTGTGCACAGCCACCTCTGCACCCCCCATGCATAGCCACCTCTGTACCCTTCCATGCATAGCCACCTCTGTACCCCCCGGTGCATAGCCACCTCTGTACCCCCCTGCGCATAGCCACCTCTGTACCCCTATGCATAGCCACCTCTGTACCCCCCTGTGCATAGCCCCCTCTGTACCCCCCTGTGCATAACCACCTCTGTATCCCTCCTGTGCATAGCCAACTCTGTACCCCCCCCCGTCTACAGCAATGAAGGAGCAACAAAAATAACTATACTGTTGGGGGTCCCCACAACTTGGAAAATTTTATCAAGGGGTCACGGCACTAGATGGGTTGAAAACCACTGTGTTAGACACTTTAAGACGCAAAGCCTTGGATGTGTAGGAATGATCTCTAAATCAAAAATCCTTTCAGTGAGTCTGCAACAAAGATTATTGGGATCTCAGCCTGTTGGTACAGTATCTGACAAAAGTGTGTACACCCGTCACATTTTTGTAAATATTTTATTCTATCTTTTCATGTGACAACACTGAAGAAATTACACTTTGCTACAATGTAAAGTAGTGAGTGTACAGCTTGTATAACTGTGTAAATTTGCTGTCCCCTCAAAATAACTCAACACACAGCCATTAATGTCTAAACTGCTGGCAAAAAAAGTGAGTGCACCTCTAAGTGAAAATGTCCAAATTGGGCCTAAAGTGTCAATATTTTGTGTGGCCACCATTATTTTCCAGCACTGCCTTAACCCTCTTGGGCATGAAGTTCACCAGAGCTTCACAGGTTGCCACTGGGGTCCTCTCACACTTCTCCATGACAAAATCACATAGCTGATGGATGTTAGAGATCTTGCGCTCCTCCACCTTCCATTTGATGTCCCAGAGATGCTCAATAGGGTTTAGTTCTGGAGACATGCTTGGCCAGTCCATCACCTTTAACCTCAGCTTCTTTAGCAAGGCAGTGGTCATCTTGGGAGTGTTTGGGGTTGTTATCATGTTCTAATACTGCCCTTAGGCCCAGGGAGGAGATCATGCTCTGCTTCAATATGTCACAGTACATGTTGGCGTTCATGGTTCCCTCAATGAACTGTAGCTCCCCAGTGCCGGGCCGGCAGCACTCATGCAGCCCCAGACCATGACACTCCCACCACCATGCTTGACTGTAGGCAAGACACACTTGTCTTTGTACTCCTCACCTGGTTGCCACCACACACGCTTGACACCATTTTAACCAAATAAGTTTATCTTGGTCTCATCAGACCACAGGACATGGTTACAGTAATCCATGTCCTTAGTCTTCTTGTCTTCAGCACTCATCCATCTATTTCCCAAAGACAACCTCTGGATATGACACTGTGCATGTGCACTCAACTTCTTTGATCGACCATGGCGAGGCCTGTTCTGAGTGGAACCTCTCCTGTTAAACCGCTGTTTGATCTTGGCCACCATGCTGCAGCTCAGTTTCCAGGCCTTGGAAATCTTCTTACAGCCTAGGCCATCTTTATGTAGAGCAACAATTCTTTTTTTCAGATCCTCAGAGGGTTCTTTGCCATGAGGTGCTATGTTGAACTTCCAGTGACCAGTATGAGAGAGTGAGAGTGATAGCACCATATTTAACACACCTGCTCCCCATTCACATCTGAGACGTTGTAACACTAACGAGTCACATGATACCGGGGAGGGAAAATGGCTAATTGGGCCCAATTTGTACATTTTCACTTAGGGGTGTACTCACGTTTGTTGCCAGCGATTTAGACATTAATGGCTATGTGTTGAGTTATTTTGAAGGGACAGCAAATTTATACTGTTATACAAGCTGTACACTCACTACTTTACATTGTAGCAAAGCGTCATTTCTTCAGTGTTGTCACATGAAAAGATATAATAAAATATTTACAAAAATGTCAAGGGTGTACTCACTTTTGTGAGATACTGTAACTCCTATGAACATAAATGGCAGTCGCTTCCTGGTGAGAATGAGCTCCCCAGAAACAGAAACAGTGGATGTGCTGACATCCAGCTGGGTTTGCAGCTTAGCCTTTATATATTCAACAGTTATAATGATTTTACGGGTCCTCAACAGAATCTGCATTCTTCCAAATGTGGTAATTACATTCATTTTCCTATGGCCTTGGAGACCGTAGTATCCTCAATAGTAGGCTCTGGCCCTGAAACCTCTTATTCTTCTTCCTAGGGTTCCAGACCAAAACTCTGAAAATCTTTCCAAGTTAGGGCATTGTGGCTGATTTACTAAAATTGGAGTGTGCAAAATCTGATGCAGCTGTGCATGGTAGCCAATCAACTTCTAACTTCAACTTGTTCAATTAAGCTTTGACAAAAAGCCTGGAAGCTGATTGATTTCTATGCAGAGCTGCACTTTGCACTCTCCAGGTTTAGTAAATCAACCCTATAGTCCTTCCAGCATGTCCAAGAGATAATATCTGAGTTACCACAAGCATTAGATGTGGGTGCAATGTTGAAGAAATACATGGAGGTGTCCTCTTATTTCAGAAGGTTGGCTCTTCAGGTCTGGCAGTGTCAGAAGAGGGCTTTCACTGTACACTAGGACGTCTACCAGACGTATTGTGTCCTGGTGGCCAGAATTCAGAGGTCCAGAATGCAGGGAAGCAGTCTGGTCCATGTAAGGCATATTTCTAGCCTATTATAAACCATATCTAGGTTATTACAAAGTTAATCAAGCAAAATTGACAGTGGTTGAGGTTTGCTTCAGTTCTAAACGAATCTCACGATATGTTGACCATAATACGTGTGGTTGCTTCCTTTATAGTATGCTGTCATGCTTACAGTTTTGTTGTTGAAGTGGAAAATGTAGATGTGAACTATTTTGCCTTACTCTTATTAGAGACATTTTTTTCAAACCCAGGGGAGCATGTGGTCTTTGCATATCTACTCTTTTTTATTATTTTTTGTTCACAGGGCTATTTTTTTTAATTTGTGTGATAAATAAAAGGATATTTTCTTTACCATCAACAACCCAGAGACATCATCTCACTATATTTGTCTTGTCTGGTACCTAAAAAATTATAGCTTTAGTATGGCAAAAATGACTTTGTGACTCTTCTGTACTTTTGTTTACCACCTAGTTAATGGCTGAATAGGTCAAAACTCAACAAAAGGATTATGCATTTTAAGGACAGCAACACAGATGGCATTCTCTGCCAAGGCAATTTTTGTAAACAAATGTGTCATTGAAATTGAAAATATGGGAAATTATATTTTTTGTAGCCATGTGCTCCCTTGAGAGTGGCTTGTATTAGTGGTTCATCTGATAGCTGACCTCAATTGCACCATATATCACCCATCTAGAGACACTGACCAGACCGGCTCTTGTTTTTGTTGTTTTATTTGGGGAAATAACTTAAATGGGGATAAGGGGTAACTGTGGGATGCCCAAAGAATTATGGTACAGGGATTCCATATACAAGCCGGTATATTCACACTTAATTGCAGACTCTCCCTCTGCAGACTATTGCTCCTCTCAACCCTGCAGCACTTCACTTGCTGACAATTTCTCTTACAGTTCTCTCACTACACAGAACTCACAGCTTTACGCTTCTTTGCTTCTCTCCGGATCAGAACTTAGTTTCCAGCCTGAAGGGAAATTTATCATTTACCAGGCCAGGGATCACGGGCCCCTGAATGTGCAGTAAATACTTTAATGCTAACCGGGCTTTGATGGACTACAACTCCCAGCCAATCCTCTTCCAGGTCCCATCGACCTGCTCACTGGTAGTGACCCTCCTTTCCCTTGACTGGCTCCCAAAGCTCCCACAGACTGTCCACCATTCCTCTCCCAGTCTGTTCCAGCACTTCCTCCTCCAGGCCAGGGACTGTCACTCACTGCACCGGTGGATACTTTAAAGTCTCTCACTCCTCCTGTAGCACCTCCACTGTTCTTCTGTTCCTCTTGTGCCGATCCAGGAATCACTCTCCTTCCTGGTTGCACCTGAATCCCCAGGCCCCAAGGTCACTCTCCCCAGACTGGGGGCGACCTCTCGGGTAGGGGCCTGCACCACAGCGCCTCTGCAACATCTCCAGACTTCCACCCGTCACTACTCCTCTCAGATTGGGCTGACCCTGAGTATTTAAGGAGACCTGCCCCTGCCAACCCTGCTTGGGGATTGGTCAGGGCTCCTTAGAACACTCCAAATGGCTCCACCCATCTCCCAGCTCTCTGACAAGAAAACCTTTCCTAGGTTACTAGAAAGAAGTGGGAGGTTCTGGTGACCTCATCTTTTAAGTCCACCCAATCCTCCCTGAGCTTCTCCTCCTAGCCCAGATCAAAACATTCGGGCCTGCACATTACAGTCAGGACTGACTAAATTTACCTCTCCTAACCAGGAAACTTTGGATGCATGGGTGAGCACGGATGCATGGGTGAGCACGGATGAGGCTGGATGGGTGAGCACAGCTGGATGGGTGAGCACAGATGCATGGGTGAGCACAGATGCATGGGTGAACACCGATGCATGGGTGAACACGGATGAGGCTGGATGGGTGAACGCAGCTGGATGGGTCAGCACTGATGCATAGGTGAACATGGCTGGATGGGTGAGCACGGATGCATGGGTGAACACGGATGCATGGGTGAACACAGATGCATGGGTGAGCACGAATGTGGCTGGATGGGTGAGCAAGGCTGGATGGGTGAGCACGGATGCATAGGTGAGCACGGATACATGGGTGAGCACGGATGCATAGGTGAGCACGGATACATGGGTGAGCACGGATACATGGGTGAGCACGGATGCATGGGTGAACATGGATGCATGCGTGAACACGGATGCATGCGTGAACATGGATGAAGCTGGGTGGGTGAGCATGGATGAGGCTGGATGGGTGAGCATAGATGAGGCTGGATGGATGAGGCTGGATGGATGAGTGCAGGGTCCATGGGCAGACTGGCACATAGCAGTGCCGTGGGCTCTTCAGATCCTGCCCACAGCACCGCTGCATCTCCTCTCTCCCACTCTCCTCTCACACTCCTCTCACACTGGGGAGAGATAAGCCGGATATCCTCTGGATGGATCGATCACGTGGTAAACAACCAATGCGAACGGGCATTTACCGTAATCTCACAGACCCGGCGGTCATGGATACTCCCGGGTGCACGCCCCAGGGGGCGAGCGGGAGCGGGATTCTGGGAGAACGTTATAGTACGCCCTCCCAGAATAATGGATCCACCTTGCGGCCATGTATTTACATTACACGGTCGGCAAGTGGTTAAGACCAACTCAAAGTTGACGCATAGGGGGAGGTGTGGGTATTATATTAATTGGCATGTTTAAATGTGTTTTACACATTATTGGTTGGATGTTACAGGTCACACTAAGCTGATGGTATGCTAAATCTGACGGGGAACTATGAGAGACTAGATCCCCATTAGGTCCGCCAGTCCTGCGATTAACAGCGCACATCAGAGGGTGCATTGATAACCTCTATTCAGTCCAATAGCAGCTTTTGAATCTGCCCACTGCTGATCACTGTCAATCACAGGAAAGGTAAACCTGATGGGAAATTAATCTCAGAGTTCCCCATCAGGCTTTGCCCACACGCCAACTAAAATTCATGGCTGCTGCATCTGTTGGTAGGAGGAGCCTGATGAGGAACTCTGAGACTAATTCTACATCAGGTCCACTTTGCTTGCGTTTGACTGCACGTGACAATGTGAGGATTTGAATGCTGCTGTTGGACTGAGTACTGGCTAGCGATCTGACCACTGCCATGCACTGTCAATCAAAAGTAAAGCAGAACTGATGGGCAACTAGTCTGAGAGTTCCCTGTTAGGTTCCGCCCACCCCCAGTATGTAGAGACCTTGATCGTGTGCCTGTCAGTGTGCCCCAGCTGATTTTGTTAGGATGCCTGGAACACCTATTATGAATTCCTGAGAGAGTTTCTATCTCTTAGACTTCAGCATTACATCAGTGTTTTGGCAGTAGACCCTATACCTGATTGAGTTTTTGCTCAAAGTACCCAGTCAGCTTTCTTCTGTCATTCTCTGGGGAAATTAAGTAAGAAATGTCATTAGTTGCCTAATTTTGTTCCAGGATTCTTTTCACCAGTTTTATATGTCTCAGCTCATCTGTGAGTGTTGTCTAAAACATGAAGTGGCAGATGAATTTGGTACATTTACTGTGGCAATTAATATGAATTTGATCTTGTACTGGACCACTGAAATCTGAATGTAATGAGCTTATATGTTTTTCTTTTTAATACCAAGTACTATGTCCAATTATGCATCATTAGGGAATACAGATTTAACCACTTCAGCCCCAGAAGGATTTACCCCCTTCCTGACCAGAGTGTTTTTTGCAATTCAGCACTGTGTCGCTTTAACTGGCAATTGTGCGGTCGTGCAACGCTGTACCCAAACGAAAAATGATGTCCTTTTTTTCCCACAAATAGAGTTTCTTTTGGTGGTGATCACCTCTGCAGTTTTTACGTTTGTGCTATAAACAAAAAAAAGGGACAATTTTGAAAAAAAAACTATATTTTTTACTTTTTGCTATAGTACATATAAAAAAAAAACCGCCGGCCCCCAACCGGGAGGACGCCAGCTAACAGAGTGGAGTGGACAGCGGTGCGGTGAGAGTGCATTGCTCACCTCAAACCTGTCGCCCCCTATTTTCGGCAGAAAGGAGCGGAGAGAACGTTTTGGTGTCAGAGGGGACCTGTGGTGGAGCCCAACCTGGGAACCTGGATGAGACCAATCTTTTATATGATAATACTATAAGTCTCCTGTGCTGTATAATAGGTACCAATATATGGACACCAGAAACAGAAGATACTAGATCTCCACTTGTTAGCTTGCCCCAAAGACTTATTTTGGGACATTACTTGTGCCTATAAGGCATCTATTGGGCCACAACCAGGACCCCTTAACAATAACTGCATTCTATCTTTGCGCAAAGGGCCGTGTTGGTTTGAAGTGGAACGTTGCTTATCCTGCAAAGTAACCACTGGGTTGAAGTCAGGATATATCAGTAAATAAGTTGATACAATTCCTATTCCTGTGCAAATGGTTCTGACACTTCCATCTGAAATAACATTTGTATCTGCAAAGCAACCACAGGGTTACAGCCATGTTTTTTTTTTTTAAAGCACTGAGGATTGGGTGTACTGGTAAAACAGTTCCTTGTATATAACCAGGGTTCCCCAATAAAAATAAAAAGAACCTGACGCAATTTCCTCTGCGGCAGTCCAGTTGGACCACGTTGAAACACTGTCTGTGCTTACAGAGCAAATAGAAAATAATTCTATACATCAATCTGCCTTAAGAATTGCCTAAGTTTAACTGAAGCTATCGGGGTCTCTCTCTGTGGCTGACTATATAAACGGAGGACAAGCTTCCCACTATGTTCTTCTCTGTATACCCCATGGATAGCTACACCGAAGACAATATAACCTGCTGAGACAAGCTGTTTGATATAGCAGTACCAGTAATACATTAAAATTCTTAAATTTCACTATCTGAAAGTTCTGGAATTCAATTTCAATTAGCAACTTGGCTTGAGGACTGTTTGTTTATGAAAGAGGCTATGAGAGCTCCCTCTTGGGGCTGACCATCCTAATTATAAAACGGTTCTCCTGCTTGGTTCTGTTCCTCATGCCACTTCTGCTGCTGTATTAAGCACTGTATAAACTGTTACAAAACGTGAATGGATACAACAACATCAGTAATACGCAAGTATCTCCCTTGGGTGGAGTAATATTGAAAGGACAGCTGAGAGGTTATAGTAACTGTGCTGAAGGTGTGTCTGCTGCACTCATGGAAGAAAGGCCCCAGTGAAGGAGAGAAAAGTGCGGGGAAAATGACAAAGAAAAAAGGCGAGGAGGTAACCCAGCAAGAAAACACACAGGCTCACTCTTCAGTAAAGGACAAAGGGAAAGAAAAGGGGAGACAAGCAGCAGTGAAACTGGAAAAATTTGTGCACTCCCCAGCAAAAAAGGGGCAAAATTCTACCATACAGCCTAAAAGCCAGACAGGAGAAATTAGTGGAAGGAAAAGCCAAGGGGCAGCTGCAAAGACAGACCAAGATGCAGAGGAATACATGACCTTCTCAGGAAGATCAATTGGGAGGTATCACAAGTTACATTTTTAGGCCACTACACAAGCCCCTGGTGTGGGACCAAGAAGGGTCAGAGATGGGAGATGAAAGAGGGGGTCCCCCTTTCCCCTGGACTCCATGACTCCCCCCCCCCCACCAATGGCAGGGGGAGGAAGGGGAGAAAAGGGGTAAAGGATTGACCCAGAAATGGAAGCGAAAAATTGTATTTATTAGAAATATAAGCACTTTAGGAGTGAAGCAAGTGAGAGTGAAGGAGAAGAAGATACAAAAAAGTGAGAAATGTAATATATCACATATATTACGTATAACACAAAATGGTCACAAAAATAGGTGGTTTCAAGATATAATTTGGGAATTTCTTTTTTTTAAAAGATTGAATGCAGACTAGAACTATGAATGTATGCTCCTGGAATATTAGAGGATTGGGAAATGGGGAAAAAAGAAGCGCAATATTTTCCACAAAGAAAACATATGATGTCGCAATAATCTGTCTACAGGAGACACACTTAACAAAAGAGACAATTGTGTATCTGAAACATTGAGGATTTCAGACCCAGTACCATTCCGTATACACCTCTTACTCTAGGGGAGTAAGTATTCTGATTGGAAATAGAGTGGCGTTCTCCTGTAGAAGAGTAGTAATAGACAATAAGGGACGATATATCTTTTTATACTGGACTATGGGAAGCTTGGAATACATCCTGGTCAATATATATATCCCACCATATAAGCCAGAGATAATATATAATCTAATAGCATTTGTCTCAGAGAAGCCTGATGTCCCAATACTGATAGTCAGGGATTTTAATGCGGTAGTAGATGAAAAGAGGGACAGATACCCAGAAAAAGGAGGGGATCAAATATCTATCAGCAAATTGGGCCAGCTGAAATAGATCTGAAGGACATCTGGAGACTGCAAAATCAGACAGAACAACAGTACTCATACCACTCCAAAACATATAATACTTTTTCCAGAATTGACTTGACATTGGGGGTGAAACTTTGTTAAACTTTGTTAAAATATGTTGGGAATATTAGATATATGCCCAGAGGTCTCTCAGATCACTCGCCAATGGTGATACCGTTATCTCAGAAAGAAGATAGTAAAAGGGGAGAATGGAAGATAAATCCATTTTTGTTGGAATTAATAGGACACCCTGAAGAAATAAAAACCCTAATTAAAGAATATCTGAATTGAAATGTGGGATCCACATGCCTGGGAATAGTTTGGGACTCCCTGAAAGCCTTTTTAAGGGGGATATTGATGCAAAGAATAGCTAAAATCAAAAAGCTAACAAGAGAAAAGGAAAAAACAGCTATCCGAAGTGTAGCGGAGGCTGAAAGGCAATATATAGCAACCCCAGCCTCAATAAAACTGTCAACTTGGATAGAAGAACAACAAAAATATAAACAACTACTCTTAAAGAAAGTTTCAGAAACAAAACTTGAGGAGGGAGAGAATGTGGGCCATGTACTTGCTATAATAGCGAGGGCTAATATGCTAATATGCCTGCAATGACAATATTAGCAATTAGAGCGAAGGATGGGAATATAGTATTAAATAACTTTGAAATTATCAAGGAATTCCAGAATTTCTTGGAAACTTTGTACAGTACCCAAGGACAAGATGTAGAGGGACAGATGTGGGATTTCTTCCGCGATTTAGAGATCCCTGTCCGAGGAAGATAGGAACAGGCTAGATGCCCCCTTAACCCTTGAGGAGCTACAGAAAACAATTACAGCGTTAGCAAATCAAAAATCTCCAGGGCCGCATTGTCTTCCGGCAAAAATATACAAAAAATATGGAGATGAATTAGCTCCAACACTGTTGAAGGTCTTTGAGAGAGCAAGGAAGGAAGGTAAACTGTCAGATTCTATGTTGCAATCCACGATAATAGTGTTGCCGAAGGAGGGCAGAGACCCACTTGACCCCTCTTCCTACAGGCCGATATCCCTGTTGGGAGCAGATGTTAAGATCCTAGTGGGGGTACTGGCCTCTAGGTTAAGAGAGGTCATAACTAGAGTTGAGCGAACCTCTGGAAGTTCGGGTTCTGCTGGTCCGTCCAAACTTCGGGACAAAGTCCGGGTCCGGGTCCGGACGGAACCCGAACGATCGCACGGACAACGGGGGTGATCCTAGAATTGTAGACGAGGGTTGTCCCTATAGCCGGACATCCTTCTCCCCAGTTCACCCAGAGACGGGAGGAAGCCGTTGTGATAATAGCACCTAACGTTGTATCTTAGACTGTCAAATGGAAGGAAGGAACGAGAGAGTTTCTGGAAGTTGTCACAACCTCGATTAAGTAGAGGTATAAAAAACATATAAAAACGGCCTTCTGTTACGCCGGGACCTCTAAAAACTAAACGATTGCGACATTAACAAAAGACATCGAGGAGTTCCCAATTCCCCCGTAGATCGGACAAGGATAGAAGGAGCCTGTCCCTAGAGATTTAGCGCCTT
>BLSH010351978.1:47280-58333 GCA_018402905.1 Glandirana rugosa | reverse complement strand
TCTCCTGTAGTATGCCCGCAGTCTCTGACCGTCTCCTGTAGTATGCCCGCAGTCTCTGACCGTCTCCTGTAGTATTCCCACAGTCTCTGACCGTGTCCTGTAGTATGCCCACAGTCTGACCGTCTCCTGTAGTATGCCCACAGTCCCTGACCGTCTCCTGTAGTATGCCCACAGTCCCTGACCGTCTCCTGTAGTATGCCCACAGTCTCTGACCGTCTCCTGTAGTATGCCCACAGTCTCTGACCGTCTCCTGTAGCATGCCCGCAGTCTCTGAGTATCTCCTGTACTATGTCCACAGTCTCCGACCCTCTCCTGTAGTATGCTTACAGTCTTTGACCCTCTCCTGTAGTATGTCTGCAAACTCTGACCGCCTCTTGCAGTACGCCCACAGTCTCTGACTAGCTCCTGTAGTATGCCTGTAGCCTCTGACGTCTCCTGTAGCATGTCTGCAGTCTCTGATCATCTCCTGTAGTATGCTCGCAGTCTGACTGTCTCCTGTACAAGGTCTGCAGTCTCTGACCCTCTCCTGTAGTATGTCCACAGTCTCTGACCGCCTCTTGCAGTATGCCAGCAGTCTCTGACCAGCTCCTGTAGTATTCCCACAGTCTCTGACCATCTCCTGTAGTATGCCCGCAATCTCTGACCGTCTCCTATACTATGTTTGCAGTCTCTGAATGTCTTCTGTAGTATGCCTGCAGTCTCTGACCAAGCTCCTGTAGCATGTCTGCAGTCTACGACCCTCTCCTTTAGTATGTTCGCAGTCTCTAACCGCCTCTTGCAGTATGCCCACAGTCTCTGACCAGCTCCTGTACTATGCCTGCAGTCTCTGACCATCTCCTGTACAATGTCTCCAGTCTCTGACCATCTCCTGTAGTATGCCCGCACTCTCTGACCAGCTCCTGTAGTATGCCCGCAGTCTCTGACCCTCTCCTGTAGTATGTCCGCAGTCTCTGACCGCCTCTTGCAGTATGCCCGCAGTCTCTGACCATCTCCTGTAGTATACCCGCAGTCTCTGACCATCTCCTGTAGTATTTCCGCAGTCTCTGACCATCTCCTGTAGTATGCCCGCAGTCTCTGACCTGCTTCTGTAGTATGCCCACAGTCTCTGACCATCTCCTGTAGTATGCCCACAGTCTGACCGTCTCCTGTACTATGCCTGCAGTCTCTGATCATCTACTGTAGTATGCCCCCAGTCTCTGACCCTCTCCTGTAGTATGTCTGCAGTTTCTGACCCTCTCCCGTAGTATGTCTGCAGTCTCTGACCATCTCTTGTAGTATGTCTGCAGTCTATGACCCACTCCTTTAGTATGTGTATTAATGTGCCACTTTACTTACTTATTTGGGATTGCTCCACTGCTCAGTAAGTGGTAATGATGAGCAGTAACTTTTAGCAACCAAACAGTGAACAGTAGCGATCTGCTGCAATATCTAGCAACCAATCAGTGAGTGGCAAAGATGTGCTATAACCCCTAGCAACCAATCAGTGAGTGGTAATGATGTGTCTGTAACCCCTAGCAACCAATCAGTGAGTGGTAATGATGTGCTGTGACCCCTAGCAACCAATCAGTGAGTGGTAATGATGTGCTGTAACCCAAAGAAACCAATCAGTGAGTGGTAGTGATGTGTGGTAACCCATAGAAACCAATCAGTAAGTGGTAATGTGTTGTAACCCCTAGCAACCAATCAATGAGTGGTAATGATGTGCTGTAACCCCCTAGCAACCAATCAGTGAGCGGTAATGATGTGCTGTAACCCATAGAAACCAATCAGTGAGTGGTAATTATGTGCTGTAATCTCTAGCAACCAGTGAGCAGTAATAATGTGCTGTAACCTATAGAAACCAATCGGCATGCAGGAATTATGTGTTGTAACCTCTAGCAACTAGTCAGTGAGTGGAAAGATCGGCTGTAACCTCTGGCAACCAATTGCAATCGGGGCCTCGTGTCTAAGTTTTGCCTAAGGCCTCACAAAGTCTAGAGCCGCCTCTGCCCCCCATGATGCATATTACAGAAATTAAAAATAGGTAGCATTGATAATTAATGTCCCCTCAGCCAGCTCCCCTCCCCCAATCGGATTTAAACCGTAAATTTATGAATCTGCAGATGGCATGGCATTTGGCAACATTAGCAGTGCTTAGTTCTTTTGTGTGATACACACACTTTGTTGGTTCCTCCTCGGTGGTAACTCTAGTATGCAGTCGCAGGTTCAGCAGCAGCTGTGTACGCTGCTCCAATCCCACCTCCGGCCGTGAGTGACGTCACACAGCCGGGACGGGAGTACGAAGCAGCGCCTTCATAGGGGGAGTGAAGTGCTGACAGGGAAGGGGCTGGTGCAGTGACCATCTGTTCAGGCTTGTGCCGGTGTTCTGCCAATTACAGTCCACTGCCAAAAAGCATCCGCGCATGCGCAGATCGCACAGGCAGAACAGCTGATTTCCCGATCAGCTGTTCTGCCGCATGTACAGACAGAGGACACTGATAGCCCCGAGTGGTAGAACAGCTGATCGGGAAATCGGCTGTTCTACCTGTGCGATCTGCGCATGCACGGACACTTTTTGGCAGGGGACACTAATTGGCAGAACACCTGGTGCAGGAGCGCACTCGGCACATTACAGTATAGACAGTACAGGGACGATTAGCGGCGCCGGCTAGTGTGTACTTGAAGCACACTGCCAGCACTTTACCTGCACTCCCTCTAGCAAACTGTACTGATTAGGGCATCTGTCTCTGGAGACACAGGCACGGCCACATAGTGGTAGGTGAGCAGCGGCCACGGTTGTTAACCCTATCCAGGCCGTGGTTGCCACTTACAACCCGCTGAGCAGCCTGGACATGTGTTGCCATTTTGCGGCGGATCGCCGCCATTTTGCCGTAGCCATGGCCGTTTTGTGGCCTATTTTGGCCTCTAGGGACGGATCGGCGGCCATTTTGCCATAGCCGCGGCTTGTGTAACAGGCTTTGGCCTCTTGTGACCGCTCGGCGGCCATGTTTGATGTGCCTGTGGATGAAAACGTGTGGCCAACGCCGCTTCTTCCTCTTTCATTCACTCTGGGACAGCGTGGATGGCACAAGGCGGCGCAGGCTCCTGACTGGCAGCAGGCACTCCTACTGGGACGCAGCGCTTAAAGGGCAATCACTAACAGCAAGTATAGCTGGGCTCTCCCTGGGGTGCTGGTAGCGGTGGGTGCAATCCTCCTGCGTGTCTCCCAGTTGATCTGTGGGGCAGTGGTGGGGCTGCATTGTGGGGGTGTCAGGGCCTTTTGGCCTGTCAGTGTCCGGTGAAGCAATGGCGGCTGAACCTGCGTGTCCTTCCAAGGAGGAGTCGGCTGAAGTGCAGCCTGCGCTGGGGCCTGTGGTTCCCCTGGATCAACTAAGATCCGTATTGAGGGAATTCTTTCCCCGGGAGGTGCCGTGTCGTGCTAAGGGGGTAAGCGCAACTGTTTTTTACTATTTTTTAACCATTTGTGTTATTATCACACGATTTGTTGCTGCTGCACTGGACACTTTAGCGCAATACTGATTTTTATTTACCGTGCTAAGGGGGTGTCTAAAGAGCGTCCACCCCCCTCCTTCATCGGGGGAGGATTCTGAACCGGAAGGGGCCTCGGTGGTCACGGGGACCCCGTGGAGCTCTCAGATGGTGAACTGGAGCCCTCGGATGGCGAGGAAGACCAGGGGGCCTCGGTAGCGCGCAAGCGGGCTCTGGTGGCCACCCTGATCGCCAATATCCGTGCGTCCCTGCGACTGGACTAAGCCGGGGAGTCTGCATATGTTTGTGGGTCTTTTAAGCCCCATAGGTCCCCTAGGACTTATCCCTATGATCAATTCTTTGACCAGCTGGTCTATAAGGAATGGCAGTGTCCACAGAATTCCTTTGTTTTGCCCAAATGCTTCGCTGTACGCTATCCCTTTGAGGATAGTTTTGTGAAGAAGTGGGCATCCCTCGCAGTGGACCCTCCGGTGGCTCGCCTGAATAAGGCAATGACCATCCCCATGGAGGGGTCTCCCTCTTTTAAGCATCCGTCCGATAGGTGGATGGAGGCGGTATCCTAGGCACTGTTCTTGTTGGCGGGGTCGGCCATGAGACCGGCCCTGGTGGCGCAACACCTTACCAAGTGTGCGACTGAGTTGCACAATGAGTTGAGCTGCGGGAGCTCGCTTGAGGCATCACGGCGAGCAGACCATCTGATACAGGGTCTTCGGTACCTGTGTGACGCAGCTTTGGACCTGCTTCCCACGCTGTCTAAGATGTCTGTTTTCGCAATCATTATCAGACGGGTGCTGTGGTTACGCTGTTGGTCGGGTGAACACGCGTCCAAGAAGGGCCTCACGTATCTCCCCTTTCAGGGTGGTCGGCTCTTTGGGGCACGATTGGATAAAATCATTAAAGATTTCACCGAAGGGAAGAGTACTTTTCTCCTGGAGCCCAGCCGGCAGGAGTTCTGCCGTAAGCAGTGTCCTGCTTCTTCGGGTCAGAAGAGGTTTTTTCCTGCGCCCGGTGCAGCGCCCAAGGGCTCGAGGCCCGGCAAATCTGCCTCGGGATCCGGTAAACGGCCCTGGCAGCGCAAGAGCGAAAAGGTGGAGGATAAGTCCTCCTCCGCATGATGGGGCCGACTTCTGGGGTTCGCAGACAGGGTGCACTGCCCGCATTTCCGACCGATGGGTGCAGGAAGTGGTGTCCTCCAGATATAGGATCGAGTTCAGCACTCTACCCCCAGACAGGTTCTTCCCATGGAACTTGAGACTCCCTCAGGGGCGTCAAGAGGCTCTCCTAGGGGCTGTTCAGATGCTCTCCAAACAAGGGGTGATTGTGCCGGTACCTCTGTTGGAAAGGTTCCGCGGCTTCTATTCAAACCTCTTTGTGGTGCCCAAGAAGGGTGGGGTCAGGCCAGTTCTGGACCTGAAAGTGCTAAACCACTTTGTGAAGGCGCGAAAGTTCGGGATGGAATCTGTCCGTTCGGTCGTGGCCGCCCCGCACCAAGGGGACTTCATGGCGTCTCTGGATATCAGGGACGCGTATCTTCACATTTGTCCTCGGCACCAGCGCTTTCTGCGCTTTGCGGTGGGGGATCTACATTATCAATTTGTGGCACTTCCCTTTGGTTTGGCCTGGGCTCCTCGGGTGTTCTCCAAGCTGGTGGCTCCGGTGCTGGCGCTATTGAGGCAGAGAAGCATTGCAGTAGTAGCATACCTTGACGACTTACTCCTGCGAGCGGAGTCTGCTTCGGCCCTGGAGGAGAACGTGGCTATCACCATGGCCTCGTTGAAAGACTTCGGCTTGCTGATCAACCTGCAGAAGTCGACGGTGACCCCGTCCTGTCGACTGGAATATCTGGGTCTAATTCTGGACACGGGGCAGACGAAGGTGTTCTTACCTCTGGCCAAGTTACTAACACTACAAGCAGCGGTGCGAACCCTGCTGTCACGCCAGTGGTCCTCCTTACGGTTCTGTATGCGGGTGTTGGGGCTCATGATTTCAGCCTTTGAGGCGATACCTTACGCCCAGAGTCAAACTCAGCTCCTACAGCGAGTGATTCTGTCAAGGTGGGACAAGTCTCCGCTGTCTCTGGATCGGCTGATCAGATTGGATCATCAGACCAGAGGATCGTTGACCTGGTGGCTTCGGGCCCCTGCTCTAACGTTGGGGAAGTCATTTCTTTCTCTGAACTGGTCGATAGTCACGATGGATGCCAGCCTATTGGGCTGGGGGGGTCCTGGGGCAGCTGTCTGCTCAGGGCCGTTGGTCGGCGCAGGAATCCCGCCTTCTGATAAATGTGCTGGAGCTGAGGGCAATCAGGCTCTGCCTCTCCCACTGGACGGTAAGGCTGCGCAGCCTCCCAGTTCGGGTTCAGTCGGACAACGCTACGGCTGTGGCGTATGTGAACCATCAGGGCGGAACGACGAGCTCGGCAGCGGCTGCGGAAGCGGCTCTCATTCTGCACTGGGCAGAACTTCACGTGCCGGCAATCTCCGCCATTTACGTTCCGGGCGTAGAAAATTGGCAGGTGGACTTTCTCAGTCGCTGGAGGTGTTCCGCCAGATTTGCCACAAGTGGGGCATGCCAGACGTGGACCTCATGGCGTCCAGGTTCAATCACAAGGTGCAGACGTTCGTGTGCAGAACAAGGGACCCGTTGGCGGCCGCCACGGACGCCTTGGGGTCGGTATCGGCTCCTGTACTCCTTCCCTCCCATCAAGCTTCTACCACGGCTACTGCGCAAGGTAGAAGCGGAGGGAATCCCAATAATCCTGGTAGCTCCGGATTGGCCTTGGCGCCCTTGTTACGCCTACGTGGTACAGATGGTGACAGATGTTCCCTGGCGTCTGCCGCTGCGAGAGGATCTGCTGTCACAGGGACCCATCCTGCACCCTGCTTTACCCTCGCTGGCTTTAACGGCTTGGCTATTGAGTCCCGGGGCTGAGGGATAGGGGTGTCTCTGACTCCATGATCCCTACCATGCTTAAGGAGCGCAAGTGTACGTCGCGCAAGATTGATCATCGCACCTGGAAGGCCTATATTGCCTGGTGCGAGGCGGGGGGTTAGAATCCCCGCTCTTACGTTGTGTCCCGGGTGCTGGCTTTTTTGCAGCAGGGCCTGGATAACAAGTAGGCATTGAGTACTCTCAAGGGTCAGATTTCGGCTCTGGCGATTCTCTTTCAGCAGCCTTTGGCGTCACATTCGTTGATACGTACATTTGTACAGGGTGTACACCATGTGGCTCCTCATATACAGTCACCTGTGGCGCCGTGGGATTTGAATTTGGTGCTTTCTGTACTGCAGAAACCGACATATGAGAAAATCAGGGATATTCCCCTACAATTGCTGTCGCAAAAAGTGGCTTTCTTGGTGGCCATTACATCCGCTAGGCGGGTGTCTGAGTTGGCAGCGTTGTCCTGTAAGTCTCCTTAGTCCTTCATAAGCACAAGGCGGTCTTGCGACCTTCCCCTTCATTTCTACCGAAGATGGCCTCCTCTTTCCACATTAATGAGGATATTGTTCTCCCTTCATTATGTCCGCACCCGTCGCATCCCAAGGAATTTGAGTTACATTCTTCGGATGTCGTGAGGGCTTTGCGGGTGTATTTGGCGGCTACAGCTTCCTTTCGGAAGTCTGATGGTTGTTTGTGCTGACAGAAGGACCGCGCAAAGGGTTGGCGGCCTCTTCGGCTACTGTTTCCCGTTGGATCAGACAGACCGTGACTCATGCGTATACTGTTCGGGGCAAAGTCCTTACTTTTCCAGTCACGGCTCATTCCACCAGGGCAGTTAGTACTTCCTGGGCTTTCAGACACCAAGCTTCGGTGTCCCAGGTGTGCAAGGCGGCTACTTGGGCCTCAGTGCACACTTTTGCTAAGTTTTACAGAGTTGATGTGTCAGCATCTGTGGAAGCCTCCTGAGAGGATTCTGTTGGGTACAGTAGTTGTTGTTTACCTACCCCTCTTGAATGACACTGCTTTGGGACATCCCCACTTGTCAATGAAGGGCTGCCTCTGTCAGTGAACGTAAGAGAAAAAGGGATTTTATTAAGAACTTACCGTAAAATCCTTTTCTCTGAGTTCACTGACAGACGCAGCACCCACCCCTCTGTGTTGCATTTGTACGGCTTGTTATGAACTGATATGCTATACAGAGCAGGGGGGTTATATGCTGGAGTGAGGATGGCCCCCTGGGAGGGGTCAGCTTGCTTTTTTCTATTTGCCTAGTCTACTCCTGGTAGGATGTGCATAAACCCCACTTGTCAATGAAGGGCTGCCTCTGTCAGTAAACTCAGAGAAAAGGATTTTACGGTAAGCTCTTAATAAAATCCCTTTTTTTGGACTCTGTCTTCTATGCATTGCACCCAGCAAGCAAGCAAGGAGACCGCTTCTTTCTTACCCTATTCAGCCCAGCGAAGATCTTGTGCATGCACCGTATGAGCTGTGGAGCAGGTTGTTGTTCATTAATAAACCATTCCACAGCTTGTACTGTGATTGCAGCAGCCCAGACACACTTCTGCACATATGCCGTACTGGCTGAGGAGCGGTTTGATATGATTTTATAAAGTGTGAATAAATCACCAGAACCTGATAGCTTACACCTGAGAGTTCTCAAGGAACTTAGCCATGTCATTAATTAAAAATTAATTTTTAAAGCAGTATTAAACAAGAAACATACATTTGTTATATTGCCCCTTAACAATTCTTAGATGTGGTATCTGCATTTGTTTTCTTTTTTACGCTTTCTTTCCTTTTTCACCTGGTGGTCCAGCTAGTAAGTCTGTTTTTCAAAATTACAGGCTCTCTTGCATATTGTATCTGCAATAAGACTACATGATGAAACAAACCATTTACCACTGGCAGGGGTGTTTGCAATGATTTGCTTTTATTTCTTTATGTAACACCTTTCACCTTTATCCCAAACGTAAAAACCTGTTTGCTGTAACAACCTATAAAGTATTAGCTGGAGTTTGGCTTCAATTTATTTGTGTATTTAAATCTGTTAGTACATCTAACACTCTCCTTCCCCAGGCTGACAATGCTGCTGCCCACAGGTGCCCCCTGAGCTCCTTCATTCAGAGTCGGGTACTCTAGTACAGGGGTGTGTTATAGGCTGGATCACCAGGTGAAAAAAGTGGGGACTAAAAAGAATAGAAAAACCATGCAGCCACCACATCTACCAGGGACATGCAGTCAGGGGAGCCAGGTGAGGCAGAGCCTTGCCTGCCATGAACATTAAAAAAACAAAACAATCGAGGGTTGCAGCTCGGCGACCTGGCGAATTTAGGGGGGGGGGGGGGTAGGCAGCCGAAGTCCTACCCCACCACTGGTCAAAATTTGGGGCTCCTGGCACCTAGGGTTCCAGAGCTATAGGGTTCCTTGCACAGCCTGTCAGGGTGCCAGACCCATGGATTCCAATGGTGAGGGTTTTTGTTTTTGAAGCATGTGATTAGCTCCAGAGGCTCTAATAGGCTTCAAATAAGGGTGGGCTTGGGGAGCAGAGCACTGCTTCTGGTTCTGGCAATAGGATATCCCCAAAGTTTTTATAGAGCTCTATTGGTATGCCATCATTCCCTGGAGCCGTGGAGTTAGGGAAAGAAGCTAGTGCTGTTTGCAGCTCTTCTAGAGTAATTGGTCTATTCAAGAGCACTCTATCTGCACTCCCAAGCTGTGGGAACTGAATCCCATTTAAGAAAGCAGATAATCTCTCGCTTGATATGCTACTTTAGAGGAGTAGAGGTCTTTGGAGAAGGTACTGAAGCCCTGCATAATGGAGGTAGTGTCTGTAGCGACCTGGTTTGGGGAGATTTGCAATCTATGAACAACCCTTGGTTGTTGAGATCTGGCTATCGTGGCTAACATGTGTCCTGTTTTCTCCCCCTCCTCAAAATACGTTTGCGAGGTAAAGCAGAGTTTGCTTTCTGCCTGCTGATGTTGTACAATGCGGTTAACATTTTGTGCATCTAGCCATTTTTCCTCACTCTCCTACGTGGGGGTGCTTAAAGTAGAGTTCCCCCCAGAATTTTTTTTTTACATCATACAAGTCCTTTGCCTATATAGACTTACCTTTGAAGGAAAAAACATTTTTATACTCACCCGAAGTCGCTTGTTGCAAGGTGGTCTCTGTATTCTGCCCCTTTTAGGTCCTAGGCTCTTCTCCTCACTTCCTTCTCCTGGCCTCCAGGGAGACGTGACTCATCATTTCCCAGGAGTCAGTGGGCTTCCCTGTACTGTAAAATTGTGTTATTTCCAAACAGGAAATTACGTGATTTAAGGAGGACTGAGATTGAGGAGTGCATGTTGGTTACCCAACATGCACTTCTTTCAGGACGAGATGCCAGGAGACCCAGGATGGGCTTCAGATGCCCTCACCTAAAATGGAAAAGTCCAGCAGTGAGAGAAAATAAATTGTGAGTAAAAAATGTAATTACTAGGCGGTTTGAAAGTAAGGAAACAAAAGGTTACATCTATTTAGTGTTGAGTGGGTGGAACTGCGCTTTAAGAACTTTTCCTTGGCTTTATCTACTGCTTCACTGGCATCTTTGGCCCATTGTCTTCTGTTGGTTTTAATTAGGGCTATTTCTCTGATACACAATCCCCTAATAAATGATTTTAATGTATCCCACACAACACCAGAGTTGGCTGAGTGTTTATTATCAACTAAAAAGTTTTTAATTTGCAACTGGATCTGGGCGTTATTAGTAAAAAGTGTTAACCAAAAAGGATTACATTTCCAGTGTATTGGCTGTTTAACTGTGGGGAACCGAAGCTGAAATGTTACAGGGGAGTGATCTGACAAGCCCCTGGCAAGGTAGGAGACTTTAGGATTATAAATGTGTCAGCGAGTTACCCAGTGCTCAGTCTATACGTGATAATGTGGAGTGTCCGTGAGTGACATGAATACTGAGCTTTGAGAGGAAATTTGCACCTCCAGAGATCCACTACTCCCAGCTCTAAGGCAGATTTTTTTTTTGTTTACAAAAGATTTTATTGGAAGATAAACAGATAAGGAAGTACATTGTCATATGGCATATATATTGAGTCATGAGTACAGCAATAATGGAGAATCAATACAAAAAATACATGAAAAAAACAATGTTGTCAGATACATATATTGATATTGATATATCTATTGGATTGTTCTAGCATTCTTGTTTAAGACTAAATTATTGTGGTTGCCAAAATTTCCATTTATCATGAAATATATGCATGGTGCCGTTAATAGTGTGACTGAGACTGTGGAGTTTAGACGGACGATCTAAAGAGTTATGGTCTGTGAGGAGACGGTTACTACCTTGAGTAAGTAAGGAATTAATCAAGTTATGTTACCTGATAACGAATATTAACCGACTGTGGTTTGGAAGATACCTTGGACCAATATAGAGCTTACCTCAGTCAATTTTGATGTCTTGAATAATACGTGTGATAATTGCCGTGGTACGTATATAAAGTACTATTTACCTTTAAAACCGTTGGTGTTATTAAATCAGAATTTGTTCTTACGATCTTGTTAGGTTATCTATATAGTTATAGTTATATACATAGACTGTTGTAACAAAAAAAGTACATAAAAAACATA
>BLSH010351927.1:84277-107641 GCA_018402905.1 Glandirana rugosa | reverse complement strand
AGGGGATCGTTGGGTTTTAAAAGTTTTAGGTTAATAGTAACCCTGTCCTTCACTCCACTTTAGAAGACTTGTCTTTGTATCTGTCGTTTTCTTTGTAATGTCTCCACAATGGGGAAGGGATACTATAGGTTTTTCGAATTTTTATCAAAAAAAACCGACCTCGATGTGAATCTTTACATGGACTAGGGTGAATGTTTGTTTAAGTTGTTCTTTTTTTGGATGTCTGGGATAGAACAAACATTCGGTCCCTGTCCGTTTACCGCCGATGTGACACCGACCGATCAAGACCTTCTGGCAGTATGACGTCGACACACGGGCGACACCCCACATCCGCCGTGCGGGACACTTGAAGACTCCTGTGACGACTCGTGTCTATATCCATTTCTTGGTTAGTCGTCATTATCCCAACTATAGGGACCTCCACAGCCATTGTACCTTGTACTAAACCGTAACGACCTTCTAACCAGTTTCGTCACCTCTGACTTTTTTCTTGTTGAATTTGTTTGTAAGTGGGATCAGGTACATTTCTAAGTGTAGCTCCAGCCAAAAAAAACTATTTTTAAGCTTTTTGGATATCATAGGGAAGGGGTAACACCTCTGTAATGTTTCTTTTGCTGTCTATGTTTCTGTTCAGAAGATTTCACCTCACTTCCTGTCCCAATGATAATTGGATTTTGAAAATTTTGGGTTGCTAGGGGAACAAGGATTGGTGATGAAGCTTCAGTGGAGACCTCTTTTTCCCATGAGAATTCTTACAGGAGTAAATTTCCCTTTCTAGGGGGAGATTTCCTCTCACTTCCTGTTGTCTCCCTCCGTTTGTAAGTAGGAGTCGTTTGTAACTAGAGGACCACCTGTAGCGTGGTCGGCAAGTGGTTAAGATGTTCAGTAGGGTTGAGGTCAGAACTCGAGTTCCCCCACACCAAACGGGTCACACCTTGTGTTTATGGAGCTGGCTTTGTGTTCAGGATCGTGTTGGAACAGAAAATGGTCTTCCCAAATTGTTATCACAGACCAGGAGGGCACAATAATCTCATATGACTTTGTATGGTGAAGCATTAACCATCCCTTTCACTGGAAACACCTGAACCTAATAACATTGAGGGGATTCCACATACATTTCACCTTATCAGTACAGTAGTTACAACGTTCAAAGATCTGTATAGATGTCCAACATGTTTTGCCTAATAAGGCTTCTTCAGGGACTATAACTTAGTCCTAAGTTACATGTACTGTACTTGTGTTTCTGTATATTATGTGGTTCTCATTTTTTGTTTTTTCCACTAGATTTTTAAAACGCTCTGGTTTGTTATAGTCCCTGAAGAAGCCTTATTAGGCGAAACATGTTGGACATCTATACAGACCTTTGAACGTTGTAACTACTATAACTTACCACTCTGTTCATTTATGTGTCTAAATGAATTGCCCTATTACTTTTTGTTGCTTTTAATCACCTTCTAAGCACCTCGAAGTGCTTTTTTACATGTACAATGAATACATTTATATTTTTTAATATATGCACTCTTGAATTTATCTTTGCACCGTGATAGTCCCATCATTTCCCGACATCCTTTCCTTTTTCCGTTCCCACTTCCCCCCTCCCTTCCTTCCTTTTGACTTTCCTTACCTTCCTCCCATCTCCTACAGATACATGGCACTCGCGGAATGGCGACAAAGCCCGGTACTTAAAAAATTCCATAGGCGACATTTTAAACATTTTTATCGGTTACCAGGTTAGAGGTGCAGAGGAGGTCTTTTGCTAGAATTGTTGCTCACACTCTGGCGATCACGGCGATACCTCACATGTGTGGTTTGAACACCATTTTCATATGCGGGCGCGACTTGCGTATGCGTTTTCTTTCCTGTGCGAGCTCGCAGGAATGGTGGCGTTTTATTTTTATTTTTTATTTATTTATTTTTAACACTGTTCCTATAAAAAAAAAAAATTCTGATCACTTTTATTGCTATCACAAGGAATGTAAACATCCCTTGTGATAGTAAAAGACCCCCCCATCCCCCCTTTGCACTTCACAGTAAAATGGCGATTCTTAATACTGTCATTTTTTTTAAATTGGCGCCGTTAGCCGCCGAGTAAAGCGGAAGTCACGTTGTGACATCGCTTCTGGAATTTGCCGAAGGAGACCCGATCTGAGCCGATTCCGGCGGAGGCGCCGGATCGTCGCTCCGGTCTCCCGGTGGGACGGGGGGCCGGAGAAGAGCGGCGGAAGGCGGGAGGGAGGGGGGGGGGGATGTCCCCTCCCGCCCCCTGGGATAACGACCGAGCGGCTCCGCTCTAAAAACGATACCGGGATATAGCCTGCAGCTGCATACTATATCCCAGTACAGCCACTCAAAACCAACCGCCGCCTATTTACGGCGCTGGGGCTAAACCGGCTTAAAGGGTTAAGCACTAAAATAATTTTATAGAAAAAAAATCAAAAATTCCTTTGTGATAAATTTAATAAAACAGCTGTATACTAGATCTGCACAATTAATCATTAAAGGATCGCGATCTCGATTCAACCCCCTCACAATCTTAACCTGACATTTCCTCTTTAATGACAGTCTGCTCACATAATTTGTAATAAAAACATCTTTGCCATTCTGAAGCTTCCCTCCAACCACTTTGCATATTATTTTAATAATATACTGTGATTCTGTACTTGCCAAATATTCTGCAGAAATCTCCCTCCACTAAGTCTGGCTGCATCCATTTTAACTGTGGGCAGCTGAAGCTGCTGTCTGTTCACTTCCTGGATTTACACAGACACACCTCTAGCTCTGCAGCTCTCATTGGCCCTCTTATGACTCGCCCCTCCCTTCCTGGCAGAAAGCGGTGCATGATGTCAAATGCATTTTTCTGGCCAAGAAAGAGGAAGTGGGCTGTATAAGGTATTTACTGCAGAAAATAAATGTTTTACTATCCAAAGTTAAAACAACAAGAGCAGAGGATTTCATAGATGGAAAGATGAAAAAATGATTGAAGTTCCGCTTTAAAAACCAAACCTTTTTCTGGCACTTGTTGATTTCAAGGTAAAATTTGTCTGTTTTGCTAAAAAAACTACTTAGAACCCCCAAACATTATATATATATTTTGGGTTTTTTTTTTAGCAGGGACCCTAGAGAGTAAAATGGTGACACCGTTGCAATATTTTATGTCACACGGTATTTGCGCAGCGGTCTTTCAAACGCCATTTTTTTGGGGAAAATTACACTTTCATGAATTAAAAAACAAAAACGAAACAATGAAGTTGGCCCAATTTTTTGCATAATATGAAAGATGATGTTACGCCGCGAGAATCGTGATCTTTATTCTAAGCAAAAAGCATTTTGGCCAGAATGGTGCAGCTCTACTGTATAGAATGTTTCATCTCAGATGAATGTGTTATCCCGCGGGATGGCGTTCTCATCGATAGTGACAATTAGGAGCCTCTAATACCCAACCAGGATGAACACAATCCCATTTCCCTTTTATAGGCAGTTGCCGGCTGCCCTATAGCAGTTTTATTGTTACAGGGTGGCTGCACTGCGCAGGATCACACATATATATATATACATAATCCTGCACTTCCGGGTAACGGGCGTGAGTGCCTTGTTTACATAGCAAGACTGTAGAATCACAGCGAGAGCCAATCAGTGGGTCCCGCAGACTCGATGTCCGCTGGCACCTGCCGATCATTAGGCATAGAGACAGAATGGTGGTCTATCTATGTAAACAAGGCAGATCGCCGTTCTGTCAGTAAGGAAGGCATAGATTCTGTATCTCTGCAAAGCAAGAACATGGATCAATGCCTTCCTCTAGTAAAACCACCTCCCCCACTACACTAAAACACTGGCTAGGTATGCAATTAACCTTTTGATCGCCCCTTCCCAGCCAGTATCATTAGTACAGTGACAGTGCATATTTTAGCACCGATCACTGGTTCCCAAAAAGTGTCAGTTAGGTGTCTGATTTGTCCACTGCAATATCGCAGTCCCACTATAAGTCGCTGATCACCGCCATTACTAGTAAAATAAAATAAATAAACATTCCATAAAAATATCACAAAGTTTGTAGACGCTATAACTTTTGCGCAAACCAATCAATATTCGCTTATTGGGATTTTCAAAAAGTCAAAAAATGTTTTTGTTTTCATAATTGTTGGTCATTTTTTGTTTATAGCGCAAAAAATAAAAAACGCAGAGGTGATCAAATACCACCAAGAGAAAGCTCTGTTTGTAGGGAAAAAAAGGACGTCAATTTTATTTGGGTAAAAGCAAAAATTGTGGAAGCACTGCTTCAAAAATTAATAAAAAATAAAAAATAACGAGTGGCAATAAATAACTGCAAAGTTCTCAGTAAGAATGGCATTAGGATGAGTGCTACAATGGAAAAAATGTGCAAAATAAGCAAATGAGTGAAAGTGCTTGTGCTAAAGTGCAATAAGGTCCCAAAGCATAGGTGTGCGCAGCCTATTGCATTAGGGTGTGCACCACAAAGCTCAAACACATGGTACTGATCACTCATTGTGTTCATTCAGAAAGGTAAGGAGCCGGTCCCTACTCATTCTAACCCCCCCCCCCCCCCCCAGCAGCCAGTGGGAGAGAAGGGGAAGGAATCCGGCAGCACTGCAGGGGGAGCCAGGGCAGTAGAGGGAATCTGCTCTGCTCAAGGTGATTAGGGTGTTCCCAGGCACACCTGGCACACCCTGTGCGCACGCCTATGTCCCAAAGAAAGTCAGTCCAATTGTGTGAAGGATGGGGAGGGATTTTTAATCTTCACAATCAATCCTGCAAGGCAGATAGTCCTCAATTACTTGAACTATAGACCACCAGAAAACCGTGCTCCCTCCACCAGGTGAAATGAAGGCTCACCTCAAAGGTTGACCCCACCAGGCCAAATCGCACAAATATGAGAGCGTGTTATCCAGCAGTGCCGTCTCCTTTGAGGGTAACCGATGGATATCCAGTGAATGACATTCTGCAGCTCTCTGCCCATGGAGCTGTGAAAACCGAGCCATCGGCGGTGTTCGATCGCTCAGTTTTCAGTGTTAGAGGCACTGGGGGACAGATGTAGGGTTGCCACCTTTTCTTCAAACCAAACCCGAACACTTTATTGGCGCATGCCAATTTTTTTTTTTTTTTAAGGGGGAACGCTGTGTAAGAGGGTTTCTGCTCCCCAAAGCCCCCACATACATCAGAGTTCCCAGCATCCCTCCTTTAAATCAGGGTTCCCAATGCCCCCTTTACATCAGAGTCTGCAAAGCACCCCTTAATAGTGTGTCCGGGTTTCATGTGGTCTGAAACCTGGACACATAATTCAAAACCCAGACAGGTGGCAAGCCTAGACAGATGCAGCATCAGACCGATGCTACACCCACCTAGGTAAGTATGAATAGGGGGAAAAAATATATATATATACTTCTCTTTTAAAAACCTCAGACATGAAATATGAACAAAGCTTATCCTTCTATAGTGTGTACTTGTCTCCATCCAGAGCACTAAAGGCCCATTCACACCAGAAACTGCACATAACTGCATGTTTTTTTACTGCGCATTTAAATGCATTCTAAGCACGATTGACGATTGCCTTGCATGCGTTTGTCATTTCTGTCTGCTGCCTTCTTCCTCTGCTATCAGCATAGAAGTCACTTCTGAAAAGTTTTCCTGACACCAAGAGATAAATGGTGACAGGGGAGGGATCTCCAGCTGATTGGCAGCCTCAGCTCTGTTCCTGTGGGCTGTGTGAAGGGGGGGGGGGGGGGTGTCCCTTTCCTCCAATCAGCTATCAGAGCTCTCCTCACTGATCTCTGCAGAGTAACTTCAGCTCTCTGCCCCCTTTTTTCTGAACTGTCAGGCAAGCTTATAAATGCTGGGCTTTGAATGGATGTAGAGAAGAGAGAGCTGCAGATAGACAGGTACACCTTATGTAGGGGGGTTTGTGCTATCTCTGTGTATCACCCAAGGCCAGTCACTGCACTGGGTATATGTAATGGTTTGCAACCACTTTAACCACATCTGCCCATCGTCATTATATGTCGGCCCTTTGATGCTGAACACCTAAACTAACTTTACGTCCTTTTTTCCCACCAATAGAGCTTTCTTTTGGTGGTATTTGATCCCCTCTGCGTCATTTCTGATTGCCGCTATAAACAAAAAAGTACGGCAATTTTGCAAAAAAATATTTCTTACTTTTTGCAAAAAAAAAACAAATCCAAAAAAAAATAAATAAAAAAACATTTTTTTCGTCGGTTTTGGCCGATTTATATTCTTCCCCATATTTCTGGTTAAAAAAAAAATCGCAATTGCGTTTATTGATTGGTTTGCGCAAAATTTGCTGCGTTTACGAATGATGAGAAATCATTTCTGGGGTTTTTATTTATTTTTTACTAGTAATGGCGGTACTTCGATATTGCAGCGGCCATTTTGACACTTTTTTGGGACCATTGGCATCTATACAGCGATCAATGCTATGAAAATGCACTGATTACTGTGTAAATTCCATTGGCAGTGAAGGGGTTAACCTGGAGGGGGCGCTCTAAGGGTTAACTGTGTTCCCTCAGTGTGTTGTAACTGGGCTGGGCTGGCTGGGGGAGGGGAGTGATCACGGCTCCCATATACAGGAAGCCTGTGATCACAGCCCTTCCCCCTCTGCCAGAATGGAGATCCATGTTTACATACACGGACCTCCGTTCTTTCACTGCGGGGGGCCATCGTGGGTAGTCGGCGGAGATTGAGTCCACCCTACCCCCTCCCTGGCCCCCAGAACACAGTGAACACACCTCCGACGAAGTGCGTCTGGTGACGGCGTTTCGCGATAACGAACCAAGTTGTCGCCGTCAAGCCCAGCGGGCGGTCGGCAACTGGTTAAAAAACAAAAAACAAACAGCACAGAGCAGCCCAAATCCCTCGCCAGTGCTCCTGGGCCCTCCCTCCTGCCCAGTGCCTCCAGAGCAAACAGCGTGCTGCCGGCTTGCTCCCGAGCCACTGCTCTGTGTCTATTTAGACACACCTTAGCCCCACCCCCTTTCTCTTTTCATTGGCTCACTAGCTGTGATAGACAGCAGCAGGAGCCAATTCTCTGTCAGCCAATGGGGAGGGAGAGTCCCCGGAGAGTGGAGGCTCTGGTGCACATCGCTGGATCAGGATGGGGCTCTGATAAGTATTGGGGGGGGCTGCTGCACACAGAAGATTTTTTATCTTCAAGCACAGAATGCATGAAAGTAAAAAAAACCTTCAGCCTTTACAACCACTTTAATTTTGAATACAAATATTAATAAATAGACTTCATTTCCGGAAATGCAGTTTTTACAGCTTCTTTGTTGTAAACTGATATGACTCTACTACTGTATTTGTTTCATTTCGGCTTATTGGATACTTTAACTTTTAAATGAAGAATTTGAAAAAATAAATAGACTTGAGACTTTTTAGGTGGTAAGAATGAGGTGTTCTTCCATGAGTAGACAAGAATGGACTAGGGCCTCATCCGAAAAAATACAGACAAAAGTATTAGGTAAATATTGGGGTAAAAACCCCCATATCCTACAATGATGGACTATAACAGCCACAGAGAGGAGACATGATAAATAAATGTACCAAATTTTATTGTACAAATTTAAAAAGTTACAAAGAACGAGTGCCCCACTAAGGGGGAAGACTTAGCGCATAGGACATACAAAATGTAAAATCAATGTAGAAAGTTCAAATGATAATGTAGTCTGTTGTTGTCTGTACAGTCAACGTTTCGGCACTAAATTGGCTTCTTCAGGACCCAGACACATAGTTGGTTTTAAAGTAGCCTAGCGCAATACATTATAAGTAACAAGTATCTAGTACACCGAGCAATATAAATCTTCAAACCAAACAACAAGTCCTACATTCCTACCAATGAGACCCAGCAGCAGGCCAGCCAACCCAGACACCTAGGTGTTGGCTTCCACATGGCAGTCATTTTCAAAAACTGATTACAAAGGCTCAGCATCTACAGAGCAGTGTTGCCAACCTCCAACAGCATTTTTTACTGGCAAAACATGGAAAATTTACTGGCAGAGCACATTTTTTACTGGCAACCTGAAAAATAACTGACCTCCTATTAAAAACTAAGACAATTGATATTTAAACACAACATGGAAACACTGACAATACCCATATCAAGTAGTTTGCCCGGTTTACACTTAAAAAGTCAGCACAGCATGACAAATTATCAGACCCTGATATTCATAGACAGTTGTAAAAATTACTGATTTTTACAAACTGTCAGTAAATTTACTGGCGGTTGGCAACACTGCTACAGAGCAGAAGCAGGTAAAGAACTGTACTTTGCAAAAATAATATTTCCTTACCTATTCTTAATATTTCTCCTTGCGAGAATTTTTTCTTTATTTTAATTGCCACATAACCAGCCCATTGGTCCATAAAGGAGCACAAGAACAAAATGCTGCACAATTCAAAAGGTCTGGCACACGGCTACACCAAATCAATACACTCATAGACAAAGAACATAATAGAAAACTCATACAAACATACTTTTTTCATATAAATGTATTCAAATACATAACAATTCATTTTAAATTGTTTAAAACGTTTAAGATCTAATAAGGTACATTTAAAATTTGCATTGCTACAACGGTATCCCTGAGAAAAATAGAATTATACATATTAGCCCTGTATGTGTTGTATTATCCCTGAAAACTATATTTCAAACACAGCGGCTCTTTAGAAAGCCTTGCTTCTTTCCTGGCGATCAGTCATTACAGATTGCTGAAACACAATGAGGCGGGTAATCTCCCCAACAGAGAAATAGACAACAATAAGAGCAAAAAAAGTGTTGGCCATTGGAATACAATATACTAAAGCTGAAAGTGCAATAGTGCTATTAAAATGTCTAATCAAGGGAACCTTATACATACAGTTGTGCTCATAAGTTTACATACCCTGACAGAATTTGTGATTTCTTGGCCATTTTTCAGGTAATATGAATGAGAACACAAAAACATTTCTTTCACTCATGATTAGTGTTTGGCTGAAGCCATTTATTATCAATCAATTGTGTTTACTCTTTTTAAATCATAATGGCAACAGAAATTACTTAAATGACCCTGATCAAAAGTTTACATTCCCTGGTGATTTTGGCCTGATGACCTGCACACAAGTTGACACAAAGGGGTTTGAATGGCTATTAAAGGTAACCATCCTCACATGTTTACTTGTAATTAGTGTGTGTGTATAAAAGGTCAATGAGTTTCTGGACTCCTGACAGACCCTTGCATCCTTCATCCAGTGCTGCACTGATGTTTCTGGATTCTGAGCCATGGGGAAAGCAAACGAATTGTCAAAGGACCTGTGGGAAAAGGTAGTTGAACTGTATAAAACAGGAAAGGGATATAAAAAGATACCCAAGGAATTGAGAATGCCAATCAGCAGTGTTCAAACTCTAATAAAGAAGTGGAAAATAAGGGGTTCTGTTGAAACCAAACCACGGTCATGTAGACCAACTATAATTTCAGCCACAACTGGCAGGAAAATTGTTCAGGATGTAAAGAAAACCCACAAATAACTTCAGCACTCTCTGAAAACATGTGGTGTGGCTGTTTCAAGATGCACAATAAGGGAGGCACTTGAAGAAAGATGGGCTGCATGGTCGAGTTGCCAGAAGAAAGCCATTACTATGCAAATGCCACAAAGTATCCCGCTTACAATACGCCAAACAGCACAGAGACAAGCCTCAAACCTTCTGGCACAAAGTCATTTGGAGTGCTGAGACCAAAATTGAGCTTTTTGGCCACAACCATAAACGTTACATTTGGAGATGAATCAAGGCCTGTGAAACACGGAGGTGGATCGCTGATGTTTTGGGGATGTGTGAACTACAAAGGCACAGGAACTTTGGTCAAGGAAGCTGCGCATGGGATATACTTGGACATTCCAACATGACAATAATCCAAAACACAAGGCCAAGTCGACCTGTCATTGGCTACAGCAGAATAAAGTGAAGGTTCTGGAGTGGCCATCTCAGTCTCCTGACCTCAATATCATTGAGCCACTCTGGGGAGATCTCAAACGTGCAGTTCATGCAAGACAGCCCAAGAATTTCCAGGAACTGGAGGCTTTTTGCCAAGTGGAATGGGCAGCTTTACCATCTGAGAAGACAAAGAGCCTCATCCACAAATACCACAAAAGACTTCAAGCTGTCATTGATGTTAAAGGGAGCAATACACGGTATTAAGAACTGGGGTAGGTAAACTTTTGATCAGGGTCATTTGGGTAGCTTCTGTTGTCATTATGATATACAAAGAGTAAACACAGTTGACATAATAAATGGGTTCAGAATACAACCCTCATGCCCTATCCACCCTACCCGCTTGGGCTACAGACCATGCATCGTTACTTAATTGATATGCACCATTGTTGTTGTAATTTTATACGTTGATTACCCATCTTCTATGTAGACCATTTTTTGCCTAAGGTTGATACTTTTCTTTTTTCCTCTGTACTACAAGATCTCCCCTGCTGTATGTCTTATATTTCATCTCCAATAAAATATTTCAGAATGATAATAAATGGCTTCAGCCAAACACTAACCATGAGTGAAGAAAAGTTTTTGTATTATCATTCATATTCTCTGAAAAATGGCCAAGAAATCATAAATTCTGCCAGGGTATGTAAACTTATGAGCGCAACTGTACGTTTAATCCCTAGACCATGTCTATGTTAAATACAGAACTAAAACTAATTGGCAAGCAAAATGGGAAAAAAAGCTTATTGGAAATCCTAATAAAAAACCCTGGCCATGAATCTTCTAAGAAGGTAAGGCAAAAAATAATCATGAAAAAAAAATGATAAACTTCAGAGGGAAAAAACATGACTGGCATGGGATGTTTCTCCCAAGGTTCCAAAAGTTCTTGGCCAGAACGGAATGGAAGTGTCACTTCTCAGATTTGGAGTTGGAATTTCACAGTCAGGAATGGAAGCCCCACTTTCATGATATATACGTATATATACAACAGCATTTTCAGTAGGCAGGCCAAGCACCATATTGGACATATTAACCCCTTCCTTACTGGGCACTTAAACCCCCCTCCTGCCCAGACCAATTTTTGGCTTTCAGCGCTGTCGCATTTTGAATGACAATTGCATGGTCGTACGACGTTGTACCCAAATAAAGTTTGTGTCCTTTTTTTCCCACAAATAGAGCTTTCTTTTGGTGGTATTTGATCACCTCTGCGTCATTTCTAATCGCCGCTATAAACAAAAAATGAGCGACAATTTTGCAAAAAACAATAATATTTTTTACTTTTTGCTAAAGTACAAATCCATTAAAAAAAATTCATCAGTTTTGGCCGACATATATTCTTCTACATATTTTTGGTAAAGAAAAAAAAATCGCAATCGGCGTATATTGATTGGTTTGCGCAAAAGTTATCGCATCTACAAACTGGGAATTGATTTATGGCGTTTTTATTTATTATTTTTTTTTTACTAGTAATGGCGGTGATCTGCAATTTTTAGTGGGACTGCGATATTGCTGCAGAAATGTCGGACATTTTTTACACATTTTTGGGACCAATGACATTTATACAGCGCTCAGAAATGTAAATATCCACTGATTACTGTATAAATGTCATTGGCAGTGAAGGGGTTAACCAGCAGGGGACAGTGAAGGGGTTAACAATGTTCCCTGGGTGTGTTCTAACTGTGGGGGGGCAGGGCTGGCCGGGACATAACAGATCTAACTGATCCCAGTGACAGGGATCAGTAGATCTGGAATGTCCCCTGTCACAGAACGGAGAATCGCCGTGTTTACAACGGCGGTTCCCCGTTCTGAGGCTCCCAAAAGAGATCGCCGGGTCTCAGGCGGACATCAAGTCCGCCCGACCCACGGGCACACTCGCGCGCGCCGCCGCTGCCTCCAGGGGGCGCGCCAGGAGCGCGCACAGTGGACGACGTCCATGGACGTCATCCGGGCATTTCAGATCCACGCTGGAGCCGTACTTCGGCAATAGCGCAGATCTGAAGTGGTTAAGCAGCTTGTTGGAGGCCAACAATAAACAAATGAAAAGAACAAGCAAGCAAAAAATAAAGATTTAGAATAAAGCAAAAGTGACAGTAATGAGAGATTCCAGTCCCAAAAGAAGTATATTCACCTGAACAACATCATAATTGAAGCTGAACTCCAGGCAGAGACAAAAGACACACAAGGCAGCTCTCTGAATAAATAAAATATTATTATTATTATTATTATTATTATTATTATTACTATTATTCATATAATACCATGTGGAAGAGATGTGTACATTTCAAGTGGAATTCAAATCCTTTAGCTCTCAAATATATGTGTATTTAATCTTAAAATTTAGATTTTTACCTGGAGTTTAGCCTTAGTCAAACTTGTTGAATGGTGTAATGTAGGGGTCTCTAAACTACGACTTGTGGGCCATTTCAGGCCTGATACAAGATTTGATCCGGCCTGCATAGCCTAAATGTGCTCTGATTGAGGATTTGAGTCAGCGGAGGCTGCCTATGATCTCTGCTTCCTTTTGTAAAGGGGGCTCTGATGGGGATCCTGATATAAAAGGGGAAATGTTAATGTAGACTCTAATGTAAGAGGGAACTCTGGCGACCCTTATATAAAGGGGAACCTTCTAAAGTAGACTCTGATGTAAGGGGGAACTCTGATATGGACCCTGTTATATAGGGGGACTCTGATGGGGACCCTGGTGTAAGAGGGTACTCTGATGTAAGGCAGGACTCTGATAGGGTCCTGATATAAGGGGGGATGCTGATGGAGATCGTGATGTAAAAGGGGACTGTGATTGGGGACCTTAATGTAAAAGGGAACTCTAATGGGAACCCTGATGTAAGAGGGGACTCTAATGAGGACCCTGATGTGAGGGGCGCCCTGGTGTAAGATAGGACTCTGATGGGGACCCTTATGTGGGATGGAACTCTGATGAGGACCTTAATGTAAGGGGGGCTTTGATGTAAGGGAGGAATCTGATGTGGACCTTAATGTAAGGGGAACTCTTAAGGTGACCTTAATCTAAGGAGGATACTGAAAAGTTTGGAGACTCCTGATCAAAAGTAAGAGCTACCATGAATAAAATTTTAATCTATAAATTAAACAAAAAAGTGTCTTGGGAAACTTTTTTTTTTAAATATCATAAAAGAATCCCTTCCCAATGTTGGTAACACTCAATGGAATATTGCTTGAATGTTCTCAAGAGGACTAAAATGAGTGCACACTTCACAGTCCTGAATCCGGTATGTTGTTGGTCTTCATATATAGTAAACTGGTTAGGCCATCTTCGGTAATAGATGAATATATTTCCTCAGTATGACATGGCATTGGACAAATCTTGAATGGCTGTTTCTCAGGGCAGCTGGGACTAAAAGTACCTTAAACAGAAAGGGTAAATTTTAATGAAAAATGTTCAAAGGTTAGAGATATGGATCCATTTCTGTTATAGGTGGTTAAAGTCAACTGGTTTCTTGCATCTCTTGGGGACTCCAGTGGAGGAACCCCTTGCCGTAGGTCCTGCCTATATGCCGAGCTTTGCCTATTCCAACCCACCTGCATAATATAAAATTCAATAAAACCATTCACAATGATTGAGCCAAGGCTTCAGAGCTGCAAACATAATGTAGACATCTCAGCTGTGGCTTAATTAAATACTAAAAGGTCTCAGTGTTAAGTCCTGACTGGGCATGCCATTCTTCTCCCACCTTTTACTATGTACCAATGGCAAAAAACACCCTTTTTATGGGTTTCTTCTCCTCATTCCCTCTCCCCAATTTATCTCTACTAGCTGAGAGCCATTTCAGAGAAGACTCTGCAGGGAGCAGTCTAACAATATGGAGGATCAGGCGAGTAAGTCTACTTTTTCATGCCCCGTAGACCTTAATGAGCAGTTAACGCTTGTAGTGTTGTTTCTTGGTATTCAGCTTTAATAATAATTAATACAAAATGTTTTTTTTATTTTTATTTTTTTATCAGTTAAAAAAAAATGCATAATTATCTCCTTTACCTTTCACATTAAGGGGATTAACCATAGACCTAAACCAGGGTTGCTCAGCATTTTGGAGAGCAAGGGCTACTTACATTAAGTGATTTGGTAACCGATCACTGGCCCCAATGAACTATGGGGGTTTACTGCCCCCCAAACTGAAAATGTTAACAAGCCCTTACTGCCCTACACCCCCTATAAGGCTGCTTTCACACTGATCAGCAGATGCAATGCAGTGCTCCTGCGACTTTCCTGTAGGTTAGCTGCGATAAGCCATAACCTTCTATTATATCCCGTGGGTAAACTCCTATAATCAGTGCGCCACCTTCATAATATGTAATAGAAGTCTATGGCTGTGCGCTGCTAACCCACAGGAAAGATGCAGGTGCACTGTGCTACACCCCCTGGGGCGGGTAAACCACAGCCCAACAGTGTGAAAGCAGCCTTATAGGGGGATAAGTACAGTAAAGAGCAGTGTTTTGGGTAGTAAAACCCTATAGTTCATTGTGGCTCATGACCCGTTAACCAAATCACTTAAGTGGTCATCGGACTTCAAAAGGTTGAGCACCCCTGATCTACAACCTATATACTACTATTTATGTGATTGGTATCTTCCTCTGATTCACCGCCCTCCCCACACACACACACACACACACACACCGTATTTAGTGCTAGTTAGTTCATGTCTATGTTCCCTTAGTCCACATGTGTCAAACACAAGACCTGCAGGCCAAATGTGGCCCACCAGTCCATTTTATGTGGCCCTTGCACCTCATCTTTACCCCCACCTTGTCTCAGTAGTCGGGAGCAGTGAGGAGGACAGAACTCCTCCACCAGATCCTGCACCTCTCTGTGCAGCTGCAGAGAAGCTCAGCTCTGTCAACTCCCCGTCTCAGCAGTCAGCAGCAGTGAGGGGGGCAGAACTCCTCCTACAGATTCTGCGCCTCTCTGTGCAGCTGCAGCACCCCCTCTTCTCCATCTGCCCTAGTCTCAGCATTCAGCAGACTTCAGCAGCTACAGTAACTCCAGTCTTCTTCTGGGCCTCCTCCAGACCCTGCATTTCTGCTTCCCATCTCCGCCCCCAACTTCTTCCTGGCAGCAGCACATGGTAAGGGGGGTGCACTGTGATCTAAGGGAGGATGCTTGATCTCTGATGGTGGAGGGGGAGGGTGCACTTGACATTGGATGTAAAGAGGGGAGATGCTTTGGACATCTAGGCTTACAGATACAACCGACCCATTGAGGGCAATCATAATGCTGATGCGGACCGAGATTAAATTGAGCTTGACACCCCTGCCTTAGTCCCACAGTGAGCGGTAGTACTTTGTAGAGACATGGTCTTCTTAGATAGTTCTGTCCTAGATAGGCCCTCCTTGTTTCTTCCAAGTTTCCTCAGTCAATGTTAGCACTTCTCAGAGATAGGGCTTAGGAAAGGTATTGTCTTCTTACACGCTAAACAACTGGAAAAACATCCTCTGTCCTGCAAGTAAAATTGTGTTGGGTTCTTACTGAAGAGCTAAGCTGTCTATCGATGGTGCCAAGTCAGCAAATGATCATACCGTCTGGACTGACTGGGTCTATAGGGCATGTCAATGCATAAAATGGCATTAAAAAAAAACAATATATTCTATCTATCTAGCTAGGTAGCTATCTATATTACCAAAAGTATTGGGACACCTGCCTTTACACGCAAATGAACTTTAAATGGCATCCCAGTCTTAGTCTGTAGGGTTCAATATTGAGTTTGGCACTGATGTTGGAGGAGAAGGCCTGGCTCGCAGTCTCTGCTTTAATTCACCCCAAAGGTGTTCTATCAGGTTGAGGTCAGGACTCTGTGCAGTCAAGTTCCTCCACCCCAAACTCACTCACACATGTCTTTATGGACCTTGCTTTGTGCACTGGCGCGCAGTCATGTTGGAACAGGAAGGGGCCATCCCCAAACTGTTCCCACAAAGTTGGGAGCATGAAATTGTCCAAAATGTCTTGGTCTGCTGACGGCTTAAGAGTTCCTTTCACTGGAACTAAGGGGCCAAGCCCAACCCCTGAAAAAGAACCCCACACCATAATCCCTCCTCCACCAAATGATTTATACCAGTGCACAAAGCAAGATCCATAAAGACATGGATGAGCGAGTTTGGGGTGGAGGAACTTGACTGGCCTGCACAGAGTCCTGACCTCAACCTGATGGAACACCTTTGGGATGAATTAGAGCAGAGACTGTGAGCCAGGCCTTCTTCTCATCCAACATCAGTGCCTGACCTCACAAATGCGCTTCTGGAAGAATGGTCAAACATTCCCATAGACACTCCTAAACCTTGTGGACAGCCTTCCCAGAAGAGTTGAAGCTGTTATAGCTGCAAAGGGTGGGCCAACTCAATATTGAACCCTATGGACTAAGACTGGGATGTTATTAAAGTTCATGTGCGTTTAAAGGCACGCGTCCCAATACCTTTGGCAATATAGTGTATCTATCTATCTATCGATCTATCTGTCTATTGATCTATCTATCTATCTGTATAGTGATAGATTACCATTATGTGTAAATAAATGTCGAGCCCTGCAGGCTCCCGATTAGAGGCCGTGACTGAAGGCTTCTGGTGAAAGCTTGGTCAGTGTTCCTCTTTCTTCCTGCTGCCATGAAGATATGTGTGTGGTGGCTGGGCACCTTTCCTGCCACGGCATATATGTGTCACATGTTGGGACTATAGTGGAACACCATAGGTTAGCTTTCTGATGGCTATGTTAGTTGGCTGAGTCTAGGAATTTTGGTGGTAGTATCTGATTGCTGGGGTCCAAAAGAGATATAAAAAACCAATAGCATTCTATTATCTACCCAAAGAAAAGTATATATTCTTATGCATAAACCAGTTCATATTAAAAGCCCATTTAATAGGCCAAATAATATTAATATTTACTTACCACCTCAGTACCAGAAAGTTACAGCGAGGACAAGACACCAGCAGAGAATGGTGAGAGCAGTAAGAGGACTGTTCGACAAGGCGGCATTGCTGGTAACACCACGTACAGGGTCTGGTGAAGAATACATTTTCACATTATGAAAAATGACTTGGACCAAAACTACACAGCTAACGAGTCATTATAAGAGCCATATACAGAATCCTGTGCTCGAAAGTCTTCTTTCAGATTTTTCAGCATCTGGTTAGTGATGAGATTAGGTCTACCATTGCCTCCAGGCCTCTCATTTTTTTATGTGGGTTGGTGTTGGGTGTGTGACCTTGAGTCTAGGTTCACATCATGGGTGGCACAGTGGTGTAGTGGATAGCACGTTTGCCTGGCAGCAAAAAGGTCACTGGTTTGCATCCCAACCACAACACTACTTGCCTGGAGTTTGCATGTTCTCCCTGTTCCCGCATGGGTTTCCTTTGGTTGCTCCGGTTTCCTCCTGCACTCCAAAGACATGCTGGTAGGTAAATTAGATCCTGTCTAAATTGGCCCTAGTATATGAATTTGAGTTGGGGACCTTAGATTGTAAGCTCCTTGAGGGTAGGGACTGATGTGAATGTACAATGTATATGTAAAGCGCTGCGTAATTTGACAGCGCTATATAAGTACCTGAAAAAAATAAAATGCAGCTGCACTTTATGCGCTTTTCCAGAATGTTTTGCAGTGCATTTTAAAGTTTTCATGCATGTTGCTTTTTTTTTTCTCTTTAACACGCTGGTTGCTAAGGAGCAGGCTGGGAAGTTGGCCGCCGTGTCCTTAACAACCGGTACGTCAGAGCTGACAGTTGAATGTAAAAAAAAGAATTGCAAGCATACAAAACGGCGTGGGGTCCCCCTCGAAATCCATACCAGACCCTTATCCGAGCATGCAGCCCCGCAGGTCAGGAAAGGGAGAGGAGGAGCGAGCCCCACCCCGGACCATACCAGGCCACATGCTCTCAACATGGGGGGGGGGTGCTTTGGGGCAGGTGGGCTCTGCCCCCCCCCCGCCTCAAAGCACCTTGTTCCTATGTTAATGGTGACAAAGGCCTCTTCCCCACAGCCTTAGGCTGTATTTGCAGGGGTCTGCGGGCGGGGGGGCTTATCAGAATCTGGAAGCCCTCTTTAACAACCAGGCCCCCAGATCCCAGCCCATGTTCCAGCCCAAGAAATGTCACATGGTGGAGCAGGCAGATCGTCGGAGTGTTTGTTGTGAGCCAAGCTTTTTTTTTTTTTTTCTTTTCTCGGGTCCAGCGGTGGGGATGAATTGATGATGGATCTACATCGGGGGACATTGTTTCTTTTATTTTTTTTTAATAAAGGACTTGTTAAAAACTCTTGTACTGTCTTTATTCACTTTTACGCTTTTTTGGTGAATGGATAGGGGTACTATGTACCCCATACTCATTCTCATGGGGGGCTGGGACCTGGGCCCAGGGTTGTGGGGAAGAAGCCCTTGTCCCCATCAACATGGGGATAATGTGATTTGTGTTGGGGGGGCCTTGTATTATTCAGGAGGGGGGGCACTCGCTTGTCCACTTCCTTTCCTGACCGGCTGTATGCTTGGATAAGGAGCTAGTATGTATTTTGGGGGAGGGGACCCCACACCATTTTTTTCTTAAATTTTGGTTTGGGGTTCTCCCACAAATCCATACCAGACCTGAAGGGCCTGGTATGGATTTGGGGGGGCACATCATTTTTTTCCCATTTTCTTTTTGTTTTTTCCGGCAATTTTTTTTTTACATTCACCTGTCAGCAGGGAACCCCGCTGACAGCTGATGACTTATCGGTTGTTAAGGACGTGAAGACCGGTATCCAGCAACCGGCAACACACATTTTTGGTGCGTCTATTACACGCAAAATGCAATTAGTTAGAACCCCTTAACATTATATATTTTTTAAAGCAGAGGATCTAGAAAATAAATTGGTGGGTTTTGCAATTTTTTATGTCACACTGTATTTGTGCAGTGGTTTTTCAAACGCAATGTTGAGGAAATAATACACTTTTTTAAATTTCAATGCATAAAAACAGAATACATTATCCAATTTATTTGTAAAGTATAAAAGATGATGTCACGCTGAGTAAATAGGTACCAAAGATGTCACTCTTTAAAATCGCATGTGCCCCCACAAGGGCAACAAACAACATAGATTTTACTATTCATAGGCGATGCTTTAAAAGCCTATACAGGTTACCACTTTAGATGTACAGAGAAGGTCTGGTGCTATAATTACTGCCCATAATCCGACGTTTGTGGCAATACCTCACATGTGTGGGACGATTGTGGTTTGCGTGCATGTGGGAGCGATGCACGTGTTCGCCTTTGCGCGCCAGCACAGGGGGACGGGGGCACTTTAATTTTTTTTTGGATCACTGTTATTGCTGTCACAAGGAATGTAAACATGTGACACATACTCTTTATGGAGAGATCTGGAGTCTATAATACCCTTAATCCCTCTTCTGCACTTGAAAGCATTCAAAACGCCAAGATCTGCATTTTTAAATACTTTCGATTTTCAAAAAATGGCGTAATTAAGATGCACAACAGTTTTGCTATCATAGCTGTCCCTTCTACATTTTCACACTCTACTCTTATTTTTTTATTATTATTTTAAAAAGCCACACAATGTCTAAACTTCATTCTCTTTATAATAATCATGCAGACTATAGCAATAGACTTTACTGCCAGGTAGAGCACTGTAGTCCCTTATTCAGCTTTACTGCTTCATGGGTGGCCCCCCCCCCCCCCTGTTCATTGGACAGAGGGGATGATACCTACCTAACCAGAGCCATCTTTAATATTGATTGGTCCCTGGGCAAATATTTTCTTGGGCCCCGTCCCCATGCAATTTCACTCTCCACCTGCTCTGAGACATACAATAAATAGCAACTAGACTCAAAATCAATTTACTGAATCAGATCAGCAGTGATTTTGATTGGTTGCCAGAGGCTACAGCATATCATTGCCACTTGCTGTCTGGTTGCCAGAGGTTACAGCACACATTACTGCTCACTGATTAGTTGCTAGAGGTTACAGCACATGCTTTCTGCTAGTTTGGTTGCTAGAGATTACTGTACATCAATACTGCTCACTCATTGGTTGCTAGAGGTTACTGAACATCATTACTGCCCACAGATTGGTTGCTGGAGGTTACAGCACATCATATCCTCACTGCCTGCACACTATGAACTGGGGAGCACAAAGTCGCTTTCCTGACGCCACAGAAATGTGCTGCCCTTTAGCAGATATACAGCAGTGCCATCAAAAGTACAGGTGTTCTAATTCCTCTTTAACCTATCCAAAACTAAACAAAACATTTTTCCTTTAGTTATGCTTTAAGGTCAGCAGAGGCTGCCAATGGTCTCCATTTTTTTATGTAAGGGGGAATTCTAATGGGAACCCTGATGTAAGGGGGGACTCTTATAGGGACCCTGATGTAAGTGGGGCTCTAATGGAGACTCTGATGTAAGGGGGGACTCCCAAGGAGGAAACTGACGTGAGGGGATGCTGATGGGAAACCTGATGTAAGGGGAGACTCTGATGGGGACCCTGATATAAAGGAGAACACTGATGGGGACCCTCATATAAAGGAGAACACTGATGGGGACCCTGATATTAGGGGGGACTTTGTTGAGGACCCTGATGTAAGAAGGAACTCTAATGGGGACCCTGATGTAAGCGGAACTCTGGTGAGGACCTTAAAGTAAGGGGGACTCTGATAGGGACCCTGATTTTGGGGGAATGCTGATGGGGTCTCTGATATAGGGGAGGACTCTTATAGGGGCCCTGATGTAAGGGGGGCTCTGATGGAGACCCTGGTGTAAGGGGGGACTCCTAAGGAGGACTTTGATGTAAGGGGAGCTCTGATGGGAACCCTGATGTAAGGGGGGCTCTGATCGGGACCCTGATGTACAGGGGAATCTTATGGGGACCCTGATGATTTCCCCTCTATTACTTTTCTAGGGACAACCCAAAATTTTGAGATTTTCTTTTACTTTCAATGATAATGGTAACCAGGGCAAATAAAAAGGCTGAATATCCAGCAATAAAACCTAACAGGGGTTTTAATCCCTCTCTACTCTATCCAAAACTAAAAGAAAAGTTTTGCTGTTAGTTATATTTTAAGCTTTATATGTTAAGTGTTAACTGACTCACCATCGATGAGGACCTTGTAATGCACCTCATTAGAAGTAGGTTGATTATTTCCACCATTACGTAGTACAATAGATGTGAAGCTCAGGCCATCTGCCATTGCCCATTTACTTAGAATGATAGTGCAGGAATCTGAAACGAAATGGAGGCGACCTTGGTATCCATTGAGGGCCTTTAGGCCATGGTGAAAATTCCCCATATGTTTATCTCCACTGTAGAGATCCAAAAATACTTCTTTGTCATGGTCACACAATTCTGGCACCGGAAAGTGGAGATCAGAACCATTCTTGGCAGTTACAAAGCTTGTTTCTGAATAGGCAATGCCTGCAGGGGGAAATACACAGAGAGATATAATATTTAGAGGGCCCTGGAAATTGACTAGCAGTGGTACTTGTAGCATGTACTAAAAGATGTTCATCAGCATGCAGAATTGGTACATTCTTTAGAGGATATCCACTTGGCCAAAGTTCTTGAAACAAAGGAACAAAAAAAAAAAAAAGATACACTATATGACCACAAGTATGTTCACACCTGGCACCTACTGTGTATGAACATGTGGGACATCAAATTCCAAAACCATTGCCATTATTATGGAGTTGTCCCCTTTTATGGCGAAAGCATCCTCTGCTCTTCTGGGAAGGCTTTCCATAAGGTATTAGAATCTTTTCATGTGACAACACTGAAGAAATTACACTTTGCTACAATGTAAAGTAGTGAGTGTACAGCTTGTATAACAGTGAATATTTTCTGTCCCCTCAAAATAACTCAAAACACAGCCATTAATGTCTAAACCACTGGCAACAAAAGTGAGTACACCCCAAAGTGAAAATGTCCGAATTGGGCCCAATTAGCCATTTTCCCTCCCCGGTGTAATGTGACCCATTAGTGTTACAAGGTTTCAGGTGTGAATGGGGAGCAGGTGTGTTTAATTTGGTGTTATAGCTCTCACTCTCTCATACTGGTCCCAGGAAATTCAACATGGAACCTGATGGCAAACAACTCTCTGAGGATCTGAAAAAAAAAGAATCGTTGCTCTACATAAAGATGGCCTAGGCTATAAGAAGATTGCCAAGACCCTGAAACTAAGCTGCAGCACCGTGGCCAAGACCATACAGCGGTTTAACAGGACAGGGGGGGGCGTGGCCAGCAGCTCGCGGCGGCGGACGTGTCTGAGGAGAGCTCCGACCAGACAGGAGAAAAGCCAAAGACATCCGAGCGTTTAAAGACCAGGTGAGACTGGAAACATATCTTGAACACTCACCCATACAACCACCGACATACTGAGCCCCATATCGGGTTAATCCGACAAGCGGACGAGGTGCACGGAAGGCCGTAATTGAGACCGCAGGTCTCCACCCGACCAGGCCGCAGAGGCCCCGGGCTAAAGTTTGGGACAGTGCAGGCAATCCACACCAAGGAGGAGGTTTACCATCCCTGTTTGGCTTCGGTGGAGCCACCGATAACACCCCGGTGAAGGCCGAGCGACTCCGGACGCATTTCGGCTCATCAAAAGTTGCGGCCCACCAAAGACCTCCGGACACCCACACCCTACTTGAAACGGAGGTCCTACCATTAAAACATTATATAGTCCCCGCAGGCCTCTTACCACAACAGGTGGAAAAGCTGGGGAGACAGGGCTGATCCCCACATAAACGCTCCATTATTCCTAGATAGGCCTGAAGCCGCGACCTGGAGTGAGCTATAGACGGATCAGAAACCGCCGCCCCCTGGTCTACATATACACAACCTACTCAAAGAGGAAAATCCCAGATATCCCTTTTTGAAATTATACTTCCTAATTCACAGAGACCTAAGTAATTTTACAAACACTAACACCAGCAGGAAACAACCTCCACTGCATAAAGCATCAGCTATACAGATCCATCAGCTATACAGACTCAAAGCTCTCTTTATAAAAGCATTCCACATCCTGCTGCACGCATATAGGTGACTGCAAAATCACTTTCTCTGGGCCTGATTTGACACTAACAATATTCAAACACCCAAAGGACTTCAATACATTTCTTCACAACACCAAACTGGACAATAAGATGGCATCCTCCTAAACCAAGACACTGGGAAGCCACATAGCTTTAACAGAATAGTTGGGAACAAGATGGGCAAACCACAAAAAGTTATACCGCAACCAGGATCACAGACCAGATACCAACGCTCATTGGCTGGGTCTTCAGGCCCTGACATCGCAGACATCTTCAAAAGCCACTCTCAAAAAAATAAAACAATGCCAGGATCTAAAACACAAGAATACACAGATGATGAGGACTTTGA
>BLSH010351927.1:59930-80342 GCA_018402905.1 Glandirana rugosa | reverse complement strand
ACGCCGAGACGGTTTGGTTCTTTTAACAAATCATAAGGTAAAAAATTCTAGAAGAAGATAAAAAAAGTCATTTCCATCCTTCAACATAACCATATCTTCAAACCCCGAAGCGCAATTAAACTAAGGGTTCATAAATTCACTCAAAAGAAGGGTAGACACACCTGTCAAAACAAAACACTCCAAGAGATCAAAAACCCCTTCTCTGTCTAAGTAGAATCAATAATGGAACCAGGCAGGGATGCCCCTTATCCCCATTACTATTCATCATCACACTTGAACCGCTAATAAGAACAATAAATAACAACAAGAACATACATGGGGTCAAAATAAACAATAAAGAATTTAAGATAGCAGCCTACGCTGATGACTTACTCCTTTTCATTTCCCAACCCCATATTTCAATACCAAATATTAACCAGATACTAAACCATTATAAAGTTATCTCCAATTTCAAAATTAATAATAACAAGTCTGAGGCGATGAATCTGTCTCTTCCCCAAAAACTAGAGAACCTCACAAAACAAAACTGTCCACACAGATGGGAAGAAAACTCACTTAAATACTTGGGAATCAAATTAACGCGAAGCCCCAAACTTCTATACCAATACAACTTCCTACCTTTACTGAAAAAAATAGAAGAAGATCTTAAAAAATGGAATACTAAACAATTTTCTTGGTTTGGCAGAGCCGCAATATTAAAAATGGCAATTTTGCCTAGACTGCTATACCTATTCCATGCCCTCCCTATAACCATCCCCCAAGAATTTTTCAAAAGACTAAACAAAGCCAAAAGAAACTTTATCTGGGCACACAAAAGACCCAGAATACAGTCAAAACCACTAACCCTTCCCAAAGAAAAAGGAGGACTCGGGATCCCAGACTTCCAAAAATATTACTACGCAACACATATCACCAGAATAATAGACTGGCACTGCCATACAAATAACAAGGAGTGGGTAAAACTAGAAGAAATAGATTCTCATATTCACACAAAATTTCTCCCATGGACACACCCCAAATTCCACCCTCTCAAAATAAAATCCCATCCCCTACTCAATACAACACTAAAAATTTTTCAAAAAACCGCAGGCACCCACCTCCTATCCACCATAACAAGCCCCTTGACAGCGATCACGGGTAACCCCGAATTCCCACCAGGATCTGACAACATCCAAAAGATTAAGTCTGAAAGAGATACCCCTCTATTGGCATACGACTGCATCCAAAACAATAAAATCCTAACATTTCACCAACTTAAACAAAAAATCAAAGGGCAACCTCTAAGCCTCTGGACATATATACAAATCCACGATTTTGTCCAAAATAATAAAAATAGGAACCTCATGACGAGACCACTAACTACACTCGAAAAAATCATTCTTGATCAAACCCCAATACGGGGTGCCACCTCTCTAGCATACAAGTGGATTACAAAACCTAACCCAGACTTCAACGATAGATATAAATCCATTTGGGAGACAGATCTCCAAATCACAATTTCAGAGGCACAGTGGGAGAAGGCATGTGCATTCACCCATAAGTGCTCCATCAGCACTCGAATGCAGGAGACATCCTTCAAAATACGCAATCAATGGCATATCACACCAGTGAAACTAAAGAAATGGTCTCCTGCAAATTCGGACACTTGTTGGAGATTGCAGAAACAAACTTGACTTTGGATGCCGCCCTATGCCTACTCCACATAAGCAACCTTTCATACAGGAAATACAAAAAATCATTAGTCAGACACCTGTTAAATGCAGCCAAAAAACATCCCAAATCCCTACCATTAAAGAATGGATCCTTAAGGTAAACACGATACACGACATGGAAGAAACACTGGCAATTAAGAGAGAGAATAACCTATCTTTCCACAAAATTTGGTACAAATGGACCCTTTTTAAAACATCTGAAAATTACAAGAACTTACTAAAATAAAAATTCTGAACCATCTGCTCACTAACTTTTACGGTTTCGAGACCATTCCCCACAAAAAACATTAAAGGGAAATACCCTGTATACATTCTACAACCACAGTCACTAATAATAATTGTAAGTATAAAATCCTTTTTTATATATGTTTGGGCATATATGGATATTATTATTATTATAATTATATGATTGTTGTATGTATATATATGTGTATTTACGTATGTGGATATATATATATGATATATATAGTAGTATATATATCCTTGGATATATGCTAACTCAACGATAACCTGCTATTGTAATACTTTACCTAACAAATCTTGTTGACACTGCCATGTAATAACGATATTGTTAACAGTTATTTGCATCTTAGTAAGATGCTAAAAATTCTTTTTTTCTGTTGTATTTTGCATTATTTCAATAAAGCCATATTGAAAAAAAAACAAAAAAAAAACAGGACAGGTTCCACTCAGAACAGCGCCTCGCCGTGGTCCACCAAAGAAGTTGAGTGCATGAGCTCAGCGTCATATCCAGAGGTTGTCTTTGGAAAGTAGATGTATGAGTGCTGCCAGCATTGCTGCAGAGGTTGAAGGGCTGGGGAGTCAGCCTGTCAGTGCTCAGGCCATATGCCACACACTGCATCAAATTGGTCTGCATGGCTGTCGTCCCAGAAGGAAGCCTCTTCTAACGATGATGCACAAGAAAGCCCGCAAACAGTTTGCTGAAGACAAGCAGGCTAAGGACATGGATTACTGGAACCATGTCCTGTGATCTGATGAGACCAAGATAAACTTATTTTGTTCAGATGGTGTCAAACGTGTGTGGTGGCAACCAGGTGAGAACTACAAAGAAAAGTGCGTCTTGCCTAAAGTCAAGCATGGTGGTGGGAGTGTCATGGTCTGGGGCTGCACGGGTGCTGCCGGCACTGGGGAGCTGAGCTACAGTTCATTGAGGGAATCATGAATACCAACATGTACTGTGACATACTGAAGCAGAGCATGATCCCCTCCCTCCGGAGACAAGGCAGTATTCCAACATGATAACGACCCCAAACACACCTCCAAGATGACCACTGCCTTGCTAAAGAAGCTGAGGGTAAAGGTGATGGACTGGCCAAGCATGTCTCCACACCTAAAACCTATTGAGCATCTGTGGGGCATCCTCAAATGGAAGGTGGAGGAGTGCAAGGTCTCTAACATCCACCAGCTCTGTGATGTCATCATGGAGGAGGGGAAGAGGACTCCAGTGGCAACCTGTGAAGCTCTGGTGAAATCCATGCCCAAGAGGGTTAAGGCAGTGCTGGAAAATAATGGTGGCCACACAAAATATTGACACATTGGGCCCAATTTGGACATTTTCACTTAGGGATGTACTCACTTTTGTTGCCAGAGGTTTAGACATTAATGGCTGTGTGTTGAGTTATTTTGAGGGGACAATAAATTTACACTGTTATACAAGCTGTACACTCACTACTTTACATTGTAGCAAAGTGTCATTTCTTCAGTGTTGTCACATGAAAAGATAGAATAAAATATTTACAAAAATGTGAGGGGTGTACTCACTTTTGTGAGATACTGTATATATCTTGTAGTAGGTTTCTTACATTCAATCGGACTTTTGTAATGTGGAGGAAGCTCCTGTCTCAGTGTATTTCCGACAGAAGCTTGTACATCCAAAAGACCTAAGGCACAAACACAAGTGAAGTAACTTGGTACAGCGCCTTGAAAAAGTATTCATACCCCTTGACATTCTCCACATTTTGTCATGTTACAACCAAAAATGGAAATGTGTTTTATTGGGATTTTATGTGATAGACCGCACATAATTGTGAAGTGGAAGGAAAATGATAAATGCTTTTCAAAATGTTTTACATATAAATATGTGAAAAGTGTGGCGCAAATTTGTATAGCACCCCCCTGAGTCAATATTTGTAGAACCCTCTTTCGCTGCAATTACAGCTGCAAGTCTTTTTTGGGGATGTCTTTACCAGCTTTGCACATCTAGTTCAGTGTTTCTCAGCCTTTTTTCAGTCAAGGCACACTTTTAAATTAAGGCCAGTCTTGATGCACCCCATTGTAAAATATAAACATCCATTGTAATAGTTCAGCGTTCAGCCAGGAAGAGAAGCAATGGCCTGACTCTTCCTTACCCCTGCCTCCTAAGGTCAGTCCATCTACTGCCAGGGGGGGGGGGGTGCTAGCAGTGATCACCACCTTCCCGTTCGTCATCCGTCTCCCACGAGGAGGTGTGGGGGGGGGGTGCTTGCGGTGTGTTCAAAGCTTGGTATACTTTTTTTATAACCTAACCCTGCTTTAAACTTTTCTACAACTTTATCCCTGACCTGTCTGGTCTGTTCCTTGGCCTTCATGATGCTGTTTGTTCACTAAGGTTCTCTAACAAACCTCTGAAGGCTTCACAGAACAGCTGTATTTATACTGGGATTAAATTACACACAGGTGGACTCTATTTACTAATAACGGGTATGAATACTTTTTCAAGGCACTATATATGCAGTGTTGTTTAGTGGGGAAAAGCCATTGGAGAGACAAAACAACTTCTCAACCAACAAATCCAAATGACCCAACCTCAAGATTTACAGTCAACTGTATATGTTTAACCACTTGCCGACCGCCCGCCGCAGCGTGACGGCGACAAGGTGGTTCGTTATCGCGAACCGCCGTCACAGGTCAGCGGCCGCGATAACTAGCATTGTGAGCACGCGCGCGCCGCCGGGGGCGCGCACGCGCGCTCACTGTGTTCGGGGGGAGCCAGGGAGCGGGTAGGGCGGACTCGATCGCCGCCGGCTACTCGCGATGGCTCCCCCGCACTGAAAGAACGGAGGTCCGTGTATGTAAACACGGACCTCCGTTCTGTTGAAGGGCGATGATCACAGCCTTCCTGTAAATGGAAGCTGTGATCATCCCCTTTCCCCAGCTAGGACAGCCCACACACAGTTAGAACACGCCCAGGGAACACAGTTAACCCTTAGAGCGCCCCCTGCAGGTTAACCCCTTCACTGCCAATGGCATTTACACAGTAATCAGTGCATTTTTATAGCACTGATCGCTGTATAAATGCCAATGGTCCCAAAAAAGTGTCAAAATGTTCCAACATGTCCGCCCCAATATCGCAGTACCGCTAAAAATTGCAGATCGCCGCCATTACTAGTAATAAATAAAAAAAAAAATAAAAACCCCAGAAATGAATTCTCATCATCCGTAAACGCGGCAACTTTTGCGTAAACCAATCAATAAACGGCGATTGCGATTTTTTTTACCAAAAATATGAGGAAGAATATAAATCGAACAAAACCGATAGAAAAAAATGTTTTTTTATATTTTTTTTTTGGATTTGTACTTTAGCAAAAAGTAAGAAATTTGGGTTTTTTTGCAAAATTGTCGCTCTTCTTTTGTTTATAGCGGCAATCAGAAATGACGCAGAGGGGATCAAATACCACCAAAAGAAAGCTCTATTTGTGGGAAAAAAAGGACGCAAATTTAGTTTGGGTACAACGTCGCACGACCGCACAATTGTCAGTTAAAGCGACGCAGTGCCGAATCGCAAAAAGTGCTCTGGTCCTAAAGTGGGAAATCCTTCCGGGGCTGAAGTGGTTAAAAATAACGGGACGTTCTTTTAAGACCGTGTGGAGCACATTTTGGGCAGAGCAGCCACTTCATTCCCAAGAGGTATAAAAAGGTGCCATCTACATCAACCCTGAACAGTGGTGGGGTCCTTACACACCATCTGTTCTCCACATTGAATGCTCTTTCAATACCTCTACTCCATCAATTACAAAATGTAATCGATGGAGTAGATCATATCGCTGAAGGGTACTCCTTCAGCCATATGAATTCAAGGCTTAACACTATGAATTCTCCCTGACACCAATCATGGGATAATATAACTAAAACCGGAGGTTTTGCAAACTTTCACACCTCCCGTCCTGTTCCTGGCCAGTCAACATCTGCTTTGGCATATTCCACGGTCGTTCGATTAGGTGTCTGTGTTTTCTGCCTGGATTTAAATGACACATATTAGAACTGAAGAAGTGGCTTGGAGAAGCTAAGAAAAGTCCAGTTGAATGGCTAACTACTACTAGATATGTGATGCCCTAAATCAGGGTTTCTCAACTAGGGTTCCTCCAGGGGTTCCTTGAGCAATGAGCAATTTCTACCTCTCAGATAAATTCCCACTGACACCACTGATCTTTTTAGCTATCTGTAAGGGGTAATTCTTCCCCAATGACCACAAGTGTAAGGAGCATTCTTCCCATTGACCATCACACGAATGTATCATGAGCTGAAAATATAGTCATTTTTAGCAGAGGTTCCCTGAGACCTGAAAGTTATTTTAAGGGTTCATCCGTGTTGAAGTTTGAGAAAGGCTGACCTAGATAAACCAAAACCTTCAGGGGGACAATGGTAAAAACATTTTTCTTTTGGTAGGGTGCGAAAGGGGTAAAACTTTCCTATTATTTTCTGTCTGTGTTGTCAGACAGAAGAGGAAGTGAAGTGACGTCTCCCCAAAAGGTGCAATGCTATAACTCTGTCACGTATCTGGGTATCATTGAACAGGAATGTTCCTGGTCCCACAGCTGTAGCCTTACCAGTTATGCCACAGGGGAGCGCTAGACTTCTTGCAATGTTCTCCCAGCCTGATGCACTGCCTTGGACTCACTAGCCCCACCTGCTGCCAGCTGTGGACAATGTATAAATAGCAGCATTTCCTGTTATTCAATACCCATTTGTTAGATTTGCTCCCTGGGTGTTTGATAGCTCTGTAATTCTGATTCCCATGTATTGAACTTCTGCCTGAGTTCTTGCCTGCTCCCCAGCCTGCTGATTTGGTACTTCATTGCCAGCTCGTGTATGACCTTTGCCTGCCTGACCACTCTCTGGATACCGATTTTGCACTGCTTTGCCTGATCTGTTGCAGACCTGACCTGCCTGACTACATTTTCACCTGAATCCTCAGGGCACAAGCTCCACTTCGGACACTACCTGCCAAAGGTACCTTACATTACAAATGGGCCATAATGACAGTGGACCCTGCTGAGATTGTTCAGGCGATTTCACATCAAGGCCAATTATTTGGAGCTCATAAACAGCATCTTGCTTCTCTGAAAGCTAAGCTATATGAACTTTGTGCTACACATAACTCTTGTTTGCCTGGTTCTCCTGCACCTCTCCGAACTCCAGCTCCCACTCTTGCTACAAACGAACCCGCCTCTTCTGTGCCACCCAAACTTCCCTTACCTGAAAAATTTGGTGGTGACTGCAGAGGTTTTTTAAATGTTTGCCGTTTGCATTTCCGCAACAATCCTGGGACTTTTAGAACTTCTTCTGCCAAAGTGACTTTTGTAATTTTTCTTATTAAAGGCGAAAGCCCTAGCATGGGTCTCTCTTTACCTGGAACGCAATGATCCTGTGCGGCAAGATGCTGATACATTTCTGGCTTCTCTCCATACTGTATTTGGCAAACCAGATAGAGCTTCTGCAGCTGAGTGCTCACTTTTGGACATACAGCAAGATACCAGGACTGTGGCACAGTATGCTTTTGAGTTCCGTACCCTGGCTGATGAGACTAAATGGGACTCAGGGTCATTACGTGCAGCTTTCAGTAAAGGTCTTACAGATCGCATTAAGGACAAATTGGTCTATAAGGTTCACCAGAAGACCTTGAAAGATTCATTGAGCTGTGTGTCCATTGGATGCCCTGTTTCATGAAAGGTGCCGGGAGAGACTTAGAACTAGGCCAGTTTACTGTTTGGCCCCTAACTTCCAAGCGCCACCCCAGCCTTAACCTGAAACTTCATTTGAGTCCAAGACACCTGTGGAACCCATGGAAGTCAGCTGTATCCACCTAACAGACTCAGAGAGACAAAGGAGGCGTGCTTTGAGCCTATGTTTGTACTGTGGGCTTATAGGACATTTGTTATCTGTTTGCCCTTCCCATCCAGTAAAAGGGCAGGGGTTAGTGTTGGAGGAGCTGAGTTAGACCTTACAAGTATTTCCTCCATGACCAAGATCACTGTACCCGCAATCTTCAATTTAGCCTCTAAACTTGTCTCCTCTTAGGCTTTTGTGTATTCTGGGGCCGCTGGCATATTCCTGGATTATAATTTCGCTAAAGAACACAACATCCCATTTGTTCCCAAGTCTAGACCCCTGAGTATCACCACCCTGAATGAACAACCATTGGGAAATGGCCTTATAAAGTTTGAAACTACTACAATCACCCTTCAGGTAGGCGCATTCCACAAAGAGGAAATTGTCCTGTCTCTCATTGATTCTCCACTACTGCCTGTTATCTTTGGTCACCCATGGTTACAACAACACAACCCATCTTTTGATTGGTTAAATGGAGAATTAACCTCTGGGGGGCCTTCCTGTTACCTGAACTGTTTGTCTCAACCCAAAAGACTTACTGGTTGTCTGTTGGCTTCCGTGGCCATGCCTCCTACCTTACCTCATGAATACCATGAATTTGCAGACATATTTGGCAAACAAAAGGCAGATGATTTATCTCCACATTGTTCCTTTTGACTGTTTGCTTAACCTGATTCTTGGAGCACCTCTTCCCAAAGGAAGGACCTATCTCCTGTCATGGCCTGAAAAAAGATCCATGGAAGAATACATTACAAATAATTTGGAGAGAGGATTTATCCGACCCTCTTCTTCTAGAATTATTTGATTTGCTCAAAGGAGCCCTTATCTTTACTAAGCTGGACCTCCGAGGGGCTTATTCGAATTAGAGAGGGAGACGAGTAGAAGACTGCATTTAACACCCGCAATGGACATTTTGAATATCTGGTTATGCCCTTTGGACTTTGTAATGCCCCTGCTGTCTTCCAACATTTCATGAATGACATTATTCATGATTTCAGCAACAGTATTGTGATTATCTACTTAGACGACATCTTGAGCTTTTCCAAGGCTCACCTAGAGCACGTCACACATGTAAATCAGGTATTACAGCAACTGAGAGAAAACTGCATACTTTTCCTTGGATACATCCTTGGATACATCAACAGTGCTGTTGGGTTACAAATGGACCCACAAAAACTTTCTGCTGTCTGGCAGTGGCCTCAACCGACCACTTTAAGAGGGCTCCAGAGCTTTCTTGGGTTTGCAAACTACTACAGGCACTTCCTCAAAGGTTTTGCCTCCATTGCTGCCCCTCTTACTGCTATGACTAGGAAAGGTACAAATTGCAAAGTGTGGTCCTCCGAAGCAAATGCAGCTTTCCAGCAATTAATATACTTGGATGTGTTGGGGAGCAAGCGGGATTGGGGAAGGAAATTGGGAGAGGGAATGGGGATGGGGGAAGGGAAAGGGAAGGGATGGGAATTGGATGGGACTATAGCGGTGCAGATAGAAGAGGAATGAGTAACTCGTAAAAAAGATAAAATACAATAGCTTTTATTTGGTCTACATAATAAAAAGTACTGAAGAGCACTGAATTAGTATTTAAAATGTGCCATATACAGTCCATATACATATAGATGTTTTGAGTAGAGTATCATGTAGACTGCAACGATCATAGGTATGGGTTGGAGTCCAACATGCTTCGCCTTATCAGGCTTCCTCAGGGACTATGACAAACCAAACGTTACAGATCTAATGAAAAAAAAATTTAGATATAAATATATGTACTGGTAATTGTCTAAAAAAATACATATATTCTGGGGCTCAGTCAAACCTAGGGTCCCTAAACACACTCTCTTTGTCCCCAAGCTGAGTGGGGGCCTCGGCATGCCCAATTTCACACTATATTACAAGGCAGCCCAATTAGCAAGTCTTCCAAAGTACCACGCCACACAGGAAACCTCTTTATGGGTAGCTATCGAGGCAGTGGACTGTGATCCCATATCCCTATCCAACCTACTATGGCTTAACCCAAAAGAGCACCCCCCTATCAACAACCCAATCACCAAACATTATGTCACATTGTGGGACAAGCTAAAATTAATACACAATCTACAATCTCCCCATAACCCCCTCCTTTCGTTCTTTCGAAACCCTGCCTTCCCTCCTGCCTGAGACTCCCCCAAAGTCTTCCAAGCCTGGATGGACCTGGGACTACTTAGGCTCCACAACTTGGTATCCACATCTTCGTTCCTAACCTTTCAAGAGCTGAAAGACCAATATAATATCCCCCAGTCAGAGATATTTCGTTATCTACAAATAAAAAACTTCTATGCACCAGCAATCCTAAACAATGCCCCCTGTAACACCTTCTCCCTTTTTGAAAATTTCTGCAAATGAGATCCACACGCCAAGGGAACCATCTCCATACTTTATTCCCAACTCCTCTCCACTACAAACCCTTCTCTCCCTTCCTATATCCAGAAATGGGAGGACGATCTGGAATCTCCCCTTGACCGTGCCCAATGGGCCGCAGCATGGGCCACGGTTAAATCCTCTTCTCCCAGTACTCTCGTGATGGAAACCAACTACAAAGTCCTAACCAGGTGGTACCTAGTCCCCTTGAGAATAGTGAAATATGTCCCATCATACCCCTCACACTGCTTCCGAGGCTGTCCCAAACCGGGTACCTTCTTCCATACCTGGTGGACATTTCCCTTAGCACACACATTTTGGAACTCCATCTTCCACATTGCGTCAAAATTGGTTGATGTTCCATTAAACCCAGAACCTACAATGGCTCTTCTGCTTATCAAACCTGAAGGACTATCACGCAGACAATTTAACCGCCTAATACCCCTTTTTACTGCAGCTAAGCAAACCATAGCCAAGGCATGGAAATCACCCTCCCTAGCGATCCCAGAAGTAAAACATAGAATAACTTCTTACATGATCCATGCAAAACTAGACGCTATAGATAAAAACCTTATCCCCAAATTTGAACAGCTATGGAAACCCTGGATAGACAAATTCCTCCCCCACACTTTTCAGAAAGAGGTACTATTGCCATGGTAAGAAATCCCCCCTCCTCTAAACTGATTATTGGAGCGACCATCCAGACTACCCCCACGGACTCAAGCTGTCCCACCCCCCTCTCTGCTATTATCCTCCTCCCCCCTTCTTCTCTCCCCCCCTGTTCTTACTCTCCGATCCTCCTTCTCCCTCCCCCTTTACCATCTGTTTAAGCTCTACACAAATACCAAATAGCTCTCAATCTAACTCATTCCTCCATTGTAATGAAGATAATATGGCTCCTCTCCTTTGGTCTAGGCCACATGCCCCACACGCCCCACGAGGCGCTTCTGGCCCTCTCCCTCCAAGGCACAGTGAGATCCCAATTGGGGCGCCTGGAGGGTAGACTGGCTGTCCACTATAGCCTTAGTCTCCTCCACTCTCTCCCAACCGTATCATTACTATACCAAATATATTGTAATCTATATCCCACCTAGTAGCCACAAACTCTGCTATTTCGGTAATCAGTCTACGCCTTCTAATGTATATGATATGTTCAATTATATCTTTCTACTCCTATGTATTTTTATTATTCAAAATAAACATTGGAAAAAAATATATATACATATAAACAAGTTATGTTGTGAAAGATGCGTATAGCAAATTTCCAACCACATTAGGGACATGCACATCACCTCTACCAATCCAGACCTTCGCCCAGACCCCAAACATCAGGCAGTCTGCCCCCGGCTGCATGTCACACCGGGAGGGGGGACACTGTGCATCCACAAATTGCCATGTGTAGCACCGGCTAGTACCAAGAAAAATAACAATTATGAGAAATATGTAAAGAATGTACAAAAAAAAAAAAAAAAGTGGAAAGAATAATAGTGATTGCACTTACAAATAACCAGCTCATAGCTATGAGTGGACTTGTAAGGTACACTGGACCTCTAGCTTTGTAAGGTAGCAAGATGTGTGATGGAAACTGGAATTTAACAAAAAAGACAAAATACGAAAAGGTAAGAAAAAGCTTACCCACCGTGTATAACTAGCATCTATACCAACAGATTCCGGGAATGAATCCCAAGACACAATGGTGTAGGAATATGTCAGAGCAAAAAGTATATAGACATGTTAAGATCAAAAAACTGGCAAAAATGCCAAAAAATTCCTACACCATCATGTCTTGGGATTCATTCCCGGAATCTGTTGGTATAGATGCTAGTTATACACGGTGGGTAAGCTTTTTCTTACCTTTTCGTATTTTGTCTTTTTTGTTAAATTCCAGTTTCCATCACACATCTTGCTACCTTACAAAGCTAGAGGTCCAGTGTACCTTTCAAGTCCACTCATAGCTGTGAGCTGGATATTTGTAAGTGCAATCACTATTATTCTTTCTCCTTTTTTTTTTTTTTTTTGTACATTCTTTACATATTTCTCATAATTGTTATTTTTCTTGGTACTAGCCGGTGCTACACATGGCAATTTTTGGATGCACAGTGTTCCCCCTCCCGGTGTGACATGCGGCCGGGGGCAAGCTGCCTGATGTTTGGGGTCCGGGCAAAGGTCTGGATTGGTAGAGGTGATGTGCATGTCCCTAATGTGGTTGGAAATTTGCTATACGCATCTTTCACAACATAACTTGTTTATATGTATATTTTTAGACAATTACCAGTACATATATTATATCTAAATTATTTTTTCATTAGATCTGTAACGTTTGGTTTGTCATAGTCCCTGAGGAAGCCTGATAAGGCGAAACATGTTGGACGCCAACATATACCTATGATCGTTGCAGTCTTCATGATACTCTACCCAAAACATCTATATGTATATGGACTGTATATGTCACTTGTGCAATTTTAAATACTAATTCAGTACTCTTCAGTACTTTTTATTATGTACACCAAATAAAAGCTATTGTATTTTATCTTTTTACGAGTTACTCTTTCCTCTTCTATCTGCACCGCTATAGTCCCGTCCAATTCCCATCCCCTCCCTTTCCCTTCCCCATCCCCATTCCCTCTCCCAATTCCCTTCCCCAATCCTGCTTGTTCCCCAACACATTCATTACTACAGGGATGAGGTGCCAAGCTTAAGTGCCGCCATACTACTTTCAGAATTTTTAATATACTTGGATGTGTTTACTCCTGCGCTCCCACTATATCTCCAATAATTATATCAATGTCTAATGACTGATGGTGCCAGCTGCTCACACTTCATTGTTAATCCATAACACCGAAATATCTAATATGAGGTAAATAGTGGAGCGCTGACAAAGTCAAGCTATGTAAAACGATGTTCTTGGTATGAGACTTTACAAACACATGTAATCTGACACACAAGCAGCGCTAAAATTATATAAATGAGAATTAATCAATGTGTGTTCCCAACACATAACTTTCAACCAGTAAGCCGGGGGTTAAAGCAATCTATATTTCTTAGTGCATAACTTTCGACCAGTGAGCTGAGGGTTAATTTTTATTCTCAGCACATAGCTTCCAGAAAATAGTCCTTCTCATTTAATTTATTACTCAGTCTATTAAACACCACATGATGAGTGATTGTCCTTATAGATAAATTCAGTCTGTATGCAGGCTTTAAACAGTTCCACATAAGACAGGCAAATCTTGCTGCAATACACTACTCCCTTTAACCTTCACCATGTGAGCATGCAGGTGACCAACTTCCCCCTTAGATTGGACTCTTACCACAACTTTGTGCTAGGCAATTCCCATGCTCTAGCCACAGTGCTTTTGAGTGCTTAATCCTGCACTTCAAAGGAACATACACTGGACGATGGTCCGTCTCGTAAGAATATACATGTGGATCCTAATGTGGATTAGGTTACAGTGCATGCAAAAGGCCAGCTGATGGCAACTGTGAGCCCCCCAATTCCTACCACGTGGCAACTGAGTTTACACTTGGGATTGTGAGCAACATTTTTAAGCCTCTCCTAAAGCTGCACAGGCAGTCATTCTGGCAAATCGTGGCAAAAACTACCCCCCCTTTGTGTTTGGGAGGGGGGAGTACTACCTTTACTGTAAATGAGCCCCTAATGTCAACCTGTCTTCATATTACCTTAGAAGCTGATCTGTTAGAAAGGTGATGCTATAAAGGTACCCCAAAAAAGAATGGCACTAAGTCTCAATTCACTGAGCTACACTACATGGCCAAAATGTTTTGGTTACCTGACCATCACACCTAAATGACTTTGTTGGATATCTCATTCCCAAACTATGAACATTACTATGTAGTTGTCCCCTCCATCTTATGACTATAACAGCCTTCACTCTTCTGGGAACTCTCCTTCCAACAACATTTGGAGTGTGCCTGTTGGAAATTGTGCCCATTTGTTTGGCAGGTACTGATGTTGAATGAAAAGGCCTGACTCACAATTGGCACCCCAAAGGTGATCAGTAGGGTTGAGGTCAGTTCCTCCTCAAACCATGTCTTTACAGAGCTGGCTTTGTACACGGGGGCTCAGTCATACTGGAACAGAAATGGGCCTTCCCCAAACTGTTATCCATAAGGTTTCAAGTGCAAATTGTCCACAATGTCTTTTTATGATGTAGAATTAACAATACCATTCACTGGAATATTCCAAATGCCATTATTTGGAGGGGGTTCCACATACTTATGGCCATATATAGGTAGGAGCCAATGCTTCTCTATCTTTATTATAGCTGCCCTGATCGCATGCTTGCATTTCTTATTGCATTTTTTTTTTAGGTTTTGGAATGCTGAAAATAACAATCATCATAACCAAACAACATGAGTGATAGCTTGCTGAACTGAGCCTGATGTCTGTTAAACTGAAGGTAGTCAGTAAAAATCTAGTAAAGGTTTGCATGTCCTCCCTAGCACATATAAACAGTATATGAAATGATCTCCTCGCACTTCCTATCACTACAATCTATACAGCAAAAAATATCAAAGGGGTCTACCGTGTCTTAGCTTTATTGTGCACTGTGAGGTCACACAAGTGCTTTCCAATGACAAGGTGATAATTTGCACACCGTTGAAATTCTGCATCAGTGGATTGTGGAACTCAGGTGGAATTGCTCTACCCAGCAAGTTTGAAAATTACTTGCTAAGCTATTGCCAGGCTTCACAAGTGTGTTGTACAATTGCAGCAAATTCGGCTTCGCATGACTCCAGATCAACTTTCTTTGCAAACATTCTGCAAGTCTGCTGCAAGTTCTCATTCAGTTATGCTGTGCAATAGTCATCCCACCACAGGGGGTCACTGTGGATGAATTGTCATGCTCTAGACGTTCAGGGCTCTTGCTGTAGAATCACCAGTGCAACTTTGCTCTTGCTGGAGACTTGCCACGCAAATTTACTACAAATCGGAAAAGTCTCTTAGAACTTGTGCTTCAAGTGTTCTGCAAGTGTACAGCTTGCCAGTGAAAATGTGCAGCAAGTAATCAGACTTACAATTCAACACTACCACAAATTTGAGTCAGGTTATCCTTGCTATCTGCGCAACCACTTTTTACATGCTGGGTTATTGTGAAACCTCAACTCACAAGCAGGAAAAACCACATAGTTGGCATGATGCCTCATTTCGTTCTCCTCTTCAGAGCCTTAGCATCACTCAGTCACATGAGCCCGACATGGCTAGCTCCTATATGGCGTACGAAAGGGTTGATTTTTTTTTTCTTTGCTATATAAAAAAAATTAAAAATATCTACCCAGATAGCAAGGGTGACTTGTCACAAATTTGTGGCAGTGTTGAATTATAAGTATGGTAACTTGCTGCACATTTCCACTGGCAAGTTGTACACTTGCAGAGCACTTGAAGCACAAGTTCTAGTTGACACTTTTCCAATTTGTAGCAAATTTGCGTGGCAAGTCCCTAGCAAGAGCAAAGTTGCACTGTGGAGTCTACAGCAAGAGCTCTGCAAGTCTACAGCATGAAAATTCAGCCGCGGTGCCCCCTGTGGTGGGAGGACTATTGCACAACATAACTGAACCAGAACTTGCAGCAGACTTGCAGAATGTTTGCATAGAAAGTTGATCTGGAGGCATGCAATGTGGACTTGCTGCAATTGTGCATTAAACTTGTGAAGTCTGGCAAGTCTAGCAATAGCTTAGCAAGTCATTATCAAACTTGCAGTACAATTGCTTGCTATCTGGGTATGACAGTCCTATTGGGAATCACTTGATTCTAGCACTGTGCATCCTATAATAGACAATATACCATAGAATAGCTACCTGTGGCACTCACCCAAAAGATCTCTAGCCCTGAACCAGCTCAACTTCTTTGAAGCCGGCTGTACACTGCTCACATTTCAGCTGATTCCTACTGATCCTGGATATTGCAATCAACTTTGCCGGGTGGAAGAACATTGCCTGAATGGTGAGTGCCGATGGCTGTCAGAATACAATAGCTGACATGAGAGATGTCCTCCATCCACACTCCCCAGCGGTGATTAGGGATGGGCCCGCGGTTTGAGCCGAATGTAAGTGAATCGCCCGTTCGTCAAATGTAAAACATTATGGGGCGTTCGCAGCGACTTCGGCGCCCCGGAGCGCCCCATAATGCATTACGCGAAGACGGCGTGCACAGCTCCTCCTCCATGGGAGAGCTCCCACCGTCTGCCCGCTGTTTGTTATGACACTTTATTTATATGGCAGGGCGGGGCCATCCAGCAACGTAAGTGAGTGACCCCGCCCCGTCTAGAATTATTTTTAAGTGACGGACAATTCTTTGTTTTTTCCGATCGCTGTGACATCTTATTGGGACATTTCAGATCCATTTGAAAGTCGTGTTAATAATTATTCTCCACCTATCACTGGGTGATTTATTTGACTTTACAGTTTACACACTGTTAAAAATATGTAGCGCTGCTTTGTATACCTGATTTTATTGTTAATCGTTGATCTATACTGTTTTATGAGTCTATTAATAGCAGCTGCCAGTTTATAGAATTAATCATACGTCACTGTTAGGCCTCATACACACGGACGTTTTTTGACGCCGGCGTTTTCTGGCATTTTTTGCAGCTCTCCATGTTAGTCAATGGCCCCATAAAAACACTGACATTTTTGAGCTGTAGATGGCGTCGGCGTTAGTGAGCTGAAACTAGAACCCATGGCGTTCTGAGGCTGTAACGTTTTGGCATTTTTTGACGCCGACGCCGCAAAACGCCAACAAACGCCAACTAATATTGTACCAGCGTTAACCGGCGTTTTTTGACGCTGACGTTTTTAGGTTGAAAAATAGCAGAGGGATGATTTTTTTAAAAAAACGCCTATTGACGCCGACGCTCACTAACGCCGATGCATAACACCGAAAAACGCAGATTTTTTTTCCTTGACGTCGGGCCCTTATGGTTTGTTTAATTCTTTTAAGAAACGTCCGTGTGTATGAGGCCTTATAGTGGGTGAAACTCTGTTGGCGCAGGTTTGAGGTCCTATGTAGTTTGGGCTTATATTGTTTGGAGTCATTATTTCATTTTTGTTGTTTCACTTTAAGCATTATTAAAACCACTGCTCCTGAAAAAACTATTGATTTAAAAACTTTTTTTTTTTGCATTGATACATGTCCCTTAGTGCAGGACCCGGGTCCCCATACACTTTTTAGGGCAATAACTTGCAAATAAACCTTTAAAATTAGCACTTTTGATTTTTCATGTTCAGGTCTCATAGACGGTGTTCGAATGTTCAGACAAATTTTTTGCTGCTCCGAACCGGGGGGGGGGGGGGGGGTGTTCGGCCCATCCCTACCGGTGACACAGGCAGCAATAAAACTGACAAAGGTATTAACACTTTCACATTCTATCCAGAGCTAAAAGAGAAAAACCTTTGGCTATACATACAGTACACTTTAACCACTTGCCGAACGTCAACCGCAGGTTGACAGCGACAAGGTGGCTCTCCTGGGCAAACCGCTGTCACATGACGGCGGCTGCCAGATCACGCACTGTGAGCGTGCGTGCGCCGCCACTGTGTCCGGGGAGGGCCAGGGAGCGGGTGCGGCGGACTCGATCTCCGCCGGCTACCCGCGATGCCCCCCCCCGGAGTGAAAGAATGGAGGTCTGTGTAAGTAAACACGGACCTCCGTTCTGTTAGAGGGGGAAGGGAGTAATCGCAACCTTCCTCTACATGGAAGCTGTGATCACTCCCCTCCCCCTGCCAGTCAAACACTAAGACAGTTAGAACACGCTCAGGGAACATAGTTAACCCTTAGAGCGCCCCCTGCAGGTTAACCCCTGCACTGCCAATGGCATTTACACAGTAATCAGTGCATTTTTATAGCACTGATCGCTGTATAAATGCCAATGGTCCCAAAAAAGTGTCAAAATGTTCCGACATGCCCGTTGCAATATCGCAGTACCGCTAAAAATCGCAGATCGCTGCCATTACTAGTGAAAAGTGAAAAAATAAATAAAAACCCCAGAAATGAATTCTCATCATCCGTAAACGTGGCCACTTTTGCGTAAACCAATCAATAAACGCCGATTGCGATTTTCACTATTACAAATATGAGGAAGAATATAAATCGGCCAAAACCGATGAAAAAAAATGTTTTTTTATATATATTTTTTTTATTTGTATTTTAGCAAAAAGTAAGGAATTTGGTTTTTTTTTGCAAAATTGTCGCTCTTCTTTTGTTTATAGCGGCGATCAGAAATGACTCAGCGGTGATCAAATACCACCAAAAGAAAGCTCTATTTGTGGGAAAAAAAGGACGCACGACTGCACAATTGTCAGTTAAAGCGACGCAGCGCCGAATCGCAAAAAGGGCTCTGGTCAGGAAGGGGGCAAATCCTTCCAGGGCTGAAGTGGTTAATAACTGGAAGAAGTGGTATAAAAAGAAAAACATCTGGCATGAGAGTAATAAATATTACACGGTCACAATGTAGATGGCAAACCCTATTACACCATGCATAAAAACTTAGTAATGACAATAAAAAGGTCAATAGCATACTTAACACTGAGAGTAGAAGGATCATTGGTCCACACACAGCAGTCACCGCTCTCATCTTAGATGCATGTGAACCCTTCGGCTTCCTCTTGTAGAATGTGCCTGAGACGGCTCAACTAAGAATATCACTCTCTTCGCTTCCTTCAAACCTACTTCATTGCGGGCGCACAGCTAGGTCTGGGCGCACAGCCAGGTCTTGGCACACAAGTCTTTATGAAATCTGTGGTGAGACTTTACAAGGGTAACTCCACTTAGTGATATCCGGTTGCTCAGTGGAGGATCTCTCTTCTGAGCAGGCGAATTCCAGGTCTTTGTCCACTCTGCCTCGTCCCGCTCTCCTCTATGGAGCAGTCGGATGGAAATGGACCTCCTGGCCATTTCCATTCAATGCCATCCGATCTGATCCGCCAGGGTCGGGGAATAGGACCACCATCTGTGTGTTTGTGGTGGGCAGGATTGTATGGGATGATGTGAATCGTTGAGTTTTATCATTCACAAAGGGGGTATTATAGTGCTGTAATCACTTAGAAAATGTGAATATAATTGTTTTTACCTTTTTTTAGATATACTGTATAAATAAACAAATTACAATATATGTAATATTATAAATAAAATAAAATCTTTGTATTTGCTTTCTTTTTAGTTAGTTAGTTTTAGTATATTTAACATGAAAAAAAACACAAAATAAAAGAAGCAATCATTCAGTAGTAGACAATCACAAAACAACGAGTTACAAGAGATGACAAAAAAGATCTATAAACAATTATCTGAAAAGGAGTGGGAAAAAGTACAAACTTATCTAACCCCACCCCTTCTCCATGAGTAATAATAAACTATCCATTGCCCCATCGCTATAAAATCATACAATAATTAATAATTCAAATATAATATACTAAGTACCATTACCGATAATCTAAGTACACAATCATACATACAGCAGTGGCGGCTGGTGTGTGAGGGGCGCTAGGGCACCGCCTCCCCACCGGCTAGAGAAGGAGAAAAAGAAAAAGTCAGCCCCGCCCAACTGCAGGTTCCGGCGGTGCATTGACTTTCTTTTTTTTATTTTTTTTTATTTCAGCTCCTTGGCTGTCACATGACAGCCAAGTAGTGAGCCTTTTGGTCGGCCATTAGAAGCTATGAGTGTGCGCTGAACAGGCGGACCCTGCATAGCTTGATTGGCTGCCCTGAGCCTCCGATCAGTCTGATTGGATGCGGGGCCGGGCACTGTGGCAGTGGAAGTGACTTCCGCTGCCACAGAGACTATGACCGCCACGGACCGACGAGGGGGGACAGCCGCTCTCCACATGCTGAGTCTCTGCAACAATCCTGCCTGCTAGATGGGGTAAGTGCGGGGGGGGATCTCTGCATTTTACCCCACCTGTGTCACTGCCTGCAAACTGCCCCACCTGTGTCACTGCCTGCAAACTGCCCCATCTGTGTCACTGCCTGCAAACTGCCCCCACCTGTGTCCCTGGCTGCAAACTGCCCCACCTGTGTCCCTGGCTGCAAACTGCCCCACCTGTGTCCCTGGCTGCAAACTGCCCCACCTGTGTCACTGCCTGCAAACTGCTCCCACCTGTGTCACTGGCTGCAAACTGCCCCACCTGTGTCACTGGCTGCAAACTGCCCCACCTGTGTCACTCGTCGGTCACTGTGTCCACC
>BLSH010351927.1:29790-40970 GCA_018402905.1 Glandirana rugosa | reverse complement strand
CATTTCTCGAAGGTTACCTAACTGTGGTGGTTAGTGGCGTTACGCTAGCGCCCAATAGGACTCATCACAACTCGATTGGGCCTGACATTGTATGGCTTGAAAACCCACAGGCCCTGGACCTGGGTTTGTGCCTGTAAAGTTTTTTGCAAGCCCAAGCCCAAGACCCAAGACCATCAACTAGTGCGTACAACTTATCGACGTCCCGTCGGTTAGTTGTTTGCAAAGTGACCAAACGGGAATCCTCGGTAGTGTCGGTACGGATGATGATCAGATGTTAAAATGTTTGTAATCTCTCCCTCACGCCGGCAGCTTCCTCTCCCTACCCTAACCCAAGAGCATGTGACATGCAGCACTGTGACTCCAGCTTATAAAGAGGTTGGGTCACATGATGCACTGGCCAATCACAGCCATTCCATTAGTAGGCATGGCTGTGATGGCTCCTAAGGGCAAACCAGTGAAACGTTTGTTGATTGGCTGCCCTGCAGCTATTCAACATGCGTGATCAACTACCAGAACCCAGAACCCGAACCCGAACGTTTTTTGAAATGTCCGTGTTTGGGTCCAGGTCCCGGACACCCAAAAGTTCGGTATGTTACAGTCCGGGTTAGCTCAACACTACTCAGGATAACCCGCGATCGCATTGCGGTGATTGGTGGTGTCAATCCATTGGAAGCTCTTTACCACGTGATCAGCCATGACCAATCAAACAGGAAGAGCTGTTTATTAGCTTTTCCTCTACTCATGTCTACAGACGAGCTCATCGCCTCTCCTGATGGGGGGGGTCTGCACTGATTGTTTATCAGTGCAGCCCCCCCCTAGGATCACCACCCAGGACCACCAAGTAATGCCCACCCAGGGACCACCAGGGAAAGGACCAGGGAGCCGATCCAGACCACCAGGGAGCCAATCCTAGACCACCGGGGAGCCCTCCCTAGACCACCAGGTAAGGAGCACAATGCATGGATGGCACTCAGTGCCAATTTCAGATGTCACCCAGGACTACCAGGGAATGGCAACCTGACAATGAAATCTGTCATTGCCACTCACCAGTGCCCACCAGTGCCACCTACCAGTGCCTAATGCCACCTATCAGTGCTGCTTATCAGTGCGCGTCAGTGCTGCATATCAGTGCCCGTCAGTGCTGCATATAAGTGCCACCTATCAGTGCCATCAGTGCTGCATATAAGTGCCTCCTCATCAGTGCCCGTCAGTGCTACCTCATCAGTGCCATCTCATCAGTGCCCGTCAGTGTAGCCTCATCAGTGCCCATCAGTGAAGGAGGAAATGTACTTACTTACAAAGTTTTGTGAGAAAAACTTTGTTTTTTTCAAAATTTTCAGTCTTTTTTTATTTGTAGCGCAAAAAATAAACCGCAGAAGTGATCAAATACCACCAAAAGAAATTTCTATTTGTGGGAACAAAATGATAAAAGTTTCATACGGGTACAGTGTAGCATGACTGCACAATTGCCATTCAAAATGCAACAGCACTGAAAGCTGAAGATTGTTCTGGGTGGGAAGGGGGTTCCTGGTATTGAAGTGGTTAAAGAGGACTTTTTCATTGATGAACGTTGTATCACTTCACCGGATGATTTACTGAATTCATTGGTCATTAGAGTAGGATTTGACTTTGTTCATAAGGCATTGAGCAGTTTATGTATTGATTTACACAATGCACTTTACATTATGAGTTGCGTGCGCACCCATTGGCCAGCAGGGGGCCAGTTAGCAGTTCTGGTGGACCCACCCCTCCAGCGATCGTTCCCAGAACAAAGTGACAGAACGGGGATCTGCCTGTGTAAACAAGGCAGACCTCTGTTCTGACAGGGGAGATCATACAGATCCTGTCTTTCTGCTATGCAGGAAGACAGATCTGTGTGTTTCCCCAGGCAGCCCATCCACCATACAGTTAGAAACACCTCCCAGGGGACACATTTAACCCCTTTGATCGCCCCTGATACTGCTGTTTACCCATTCCCTGCCAGTGTCATTAGTACAGTGACAGTGCATATTTTTAGCACTGGTTACTGTAGTAATGTCACTGGTTCCCAAAAAAGTGTCAAAAGTGTCCACTCTGTCCGCCGCAATGTCGCAGTCCCACTAGAAATCACTGATCGCCGCCATTACTAGTAAAAAAAAAAATAATAATAATAAAAATGCCATAAAGCTCTATTTGTGGGGAAAAAAGGACGTCAATTTTGTTTGGGTACAACTTCGCACGACCACGCAATTGTCAGTTAAAGTAACGCAGTGCTGTATCGCAAATAAATGGCCTGGTCATTGAGGGGGTAAAACCTTCCGTGGCTGAAGTGGTTACAAATCAGCAATATATAAAATATAGTTTTGAAGGATAATGCAATGCACATCTTTGAAGATTTTTTAATGAGAGATGCATTCATGGTGGGGGTATTTACAGATTTCTAATCACATTTTTGATGGGATACTGGGTTGTTTTTATTTATTTTTTTCGGTATGATGTTGAAATATATTAATAATAAAATGGCTTATCCTGGTTGTAGCCGTATTTATTTTTTTTATCTTACACACACTATATTACCAAAAGTATTGGGACACCTGCCTTTACGTGCACATGAACTTTAATAGCATCCCAGTCTTAGTCTGTAGAGTTCAATATTGGGTTGACCCACCCTTTGCAGCTATAACAGCTTCAACTCTTCTGGGAAGGCTGTCCACAAGGTTTAGGAGTGTCTATGGGAATGTTTGACCATTCTTCCAGAAGTGCATTTGTGAGGTCAGGCACTAATGTTGGATGAGAAGGCCTGGCTTGCAGTTTCCACTCTAATTCATCCCAAAGGTGTTCTATGGGGTTGAGGTCAGGACTCTGTGCAGGTCAGTCAAGTTCCTTCACCCCAAACTCCCTCATGCATGTCTTTATGGACCTTGCTTTGTGCACTGGTGTGCAGTCATGATGGAAAGGAAGGGGCCATCCCCAAACTCTTCCCACAAAGTTGGGGGCATGAAATTGTCCAAAATGTCTTGGTCTGCTGACGCCTTAAGAGTTCCCTTCACTGGAACTAAGGGGCCAAACCCAACCCCTGATAAACAACCCCAAACCATAATCCCCCCTCCACCAAATGAATAGGACCAGTGCACAAAGCAAGGTCCATAAAGACATGGATGAGGGAGTTTGGGGTGGAGGAACTTGACTGGCCTGCACAGAGTCCTGACCCTCAACCCAATAGAACTCACTCATCCATGTCTTTATGGACCTTGCTTTGTGCACTGGTCCAAATCATTTGGAGGAGGGGGGGATTAAGGTGTGGGGTTGTTTTTCAGGGTTTGGGTTTGGCCCCTTAGTTCCAGTGAAGGGAACTCTTAAGGCATCAGCAGACCAAGACATTTTGGACAATTTCATGCTCCCAACTTTGTGGGAAGAGTTTGGGGATGGCCCCTTCCTCTTCCAACATGACTGTGCACCAGAATGCAGTGCGATTCCTCTCCGAATACCGATTCTCGTTCAAAGGCTTGGTATTGAGTATCGGTGCATCCCTAGTGTCGGTTATATTTTGGAGGGAGATGTGCTTTATCTTTGCCACCACCTGAATACAGAGGGTAAACCTGGGAAAACTGACGCTTGGAGCTGCCCCCTATCTGTTAGGCTGGAGTCACACCGATGCATTTTTAGTGCTTTTTGCATTGTGCAGATTTGTATTCCATAGGGGAAACCATGATAAATGGACTGCAGTGCAAATCTACAAAATGCAAAAAGCACTAAAAATGCATCGGTGTGACTCCAGCCTAAGGCTCCATTCACACCAGTGTGTTTTTTGATGCATTTTGCAGAATTTTTTTTAACATGGGACCCTATGGAACACGTTCACATCAATGCTTTTTTGTGCCTCTGCGTTTTTGCAAAGGGTCAGGGACTTTTTTTATGCAAAAAGCAGCATTTTGCATGTAATAGAGTTCAATGGGCAAGCATGAAAAATGCAAGTGCTGCATTTTTACCACGTTTTGCAGTTTAACCACCAAAGGATTTCCCAGTTTAGGACCAGAGCACTTTTTGTGATTCGGCACTGCGTCGCTTTAACTGACAATTGCGCGGTCGTGCGGCGTTGTACCCAAACAAAATTTGCGTCCTTTATTTTACCACAAATTGAGCTTTCTTTTGGTGGTATTTGATCACCGCTGCGTCATTTCTGATCACCGCTATAAACAAAAAAAGAGCGACAAAAACAATTTTGCAAAATAAACTTTTTACTAAAGTACAAATCCAAAAAAAATAAATAAAAAAACATTCATTTCATTGGTTTTGGCCGATTTATATTCTTCCTCATATTTTTGGTAAAAAAAAAAACGCAATCGGCGTTTATTGATTGGTTTGCGCAAAAGTTGCCGTGTTTACCGATGATGAGAATTAATTTCTGGGGTTTTTATTCTTTTTTTATATTTTACTAGTAATGGCGGCGATCTGCGATTTTTTTTTTTTTTTTTTTTTTTAACCACTTCAGCCCCGGAAGGATTTCCCACTTTAGGACCAGAGCCCTTTTTGCGATTCGGCACTGCGTTGCTTTAACTGACAATTGCGCGGTCGTGCGACTTTGTACCGAAAAACAAAATTTGCATTCTTTTTTCCCCGCAAATAGAGCTTTCTTTTGGTGGTATTTGATCAGCGCTGCGTCATTTCTGATCGCCACTATAAACAAAAGAAGAGCGACACTTTTGCAAAAAGACCCAAATTTCTTACTTTTTGCTAAAATACAAATCCAAAAAAAAATATAAAAAGACATTTTTTTCCATCGGTTTTGGCCGATTTATATTCTTCCTCATATTTGTGATTAAAAAAATCGCAATCTGCGTTTATTGATTGGTTTGCGCAAAAGTGGCTGCGTTTACGGATGATGAGAATTAATTTCTGGGGCTTTTATTTTTTTTTATTTTTTACTAGTAATGGCGGCGATCTGCGATTTTTAGCGGTACTGCAATATTGCGGCGGCCATGTTGGACCATTTTGACACTTTTTTGGGACCATTGGCATTTATACAGCGATCGGTGCTATAAAAATGCACTGATTACTGTGTAAATGCCATTGGCAGTGAAGGGGTTAACCTGGGGGGGCGCTCTAAGGGTTAACTGTGTTCCCTGGGCGTGTTCTAACTGTGTGTGGGCTGCCCTGGCTGGGGAAGGGAAGTGGTCACAGCCTCCATATAGAGGAAGCCTGTGATCACAGCCCTTCCCCCCTCACAGAACGGAGATCCGTGTTTACTTACACGGACCTCCATTCTTTCACTGCGGGGGGGGGGGGGGCATCGCGGGTAGCGGGCGGAGATCGAGTCCGCCGCACCCGCTCCCTGGCCCCCCTGAGAGAGTGAGTGCGCGGGCGCTAGGGTTGCCACCTCATCCCTTTAAACCCAAACACATATCAATTACACAGGTTGTTCTGAGGCTAATTTAATGCAGATGAGGCACCAAGTGAGTTTAATCACCACCTCAATCAGCCACAGAACAACCTGTGTAATTAATATGTGTTTGGTTTTAGGCCTCATACACACAGACGTTTTTTGACGCCGGCATTTTCTGGCATTTTTTGCAGCTCTCCATGTTAGTCAATGGCCCCATAAAAATGTTGGCGTTTTTGAGCTGTAGATGGCGTCGGCGTTAGTGAGCTGAAAGTAGAACCCACGGCCATCGCGTTCAGAGGCTGTAACGTTTTGGCATTTTTTGACGCTGACGCCAACAAACGCCAACTAATATTGTACCGGCGTTTTCCAGCGTTTTTTGACGCCAACGTTTTTAGGTTGAAAAATAGCAGAGGGATGTTTTTTTTTTAAAAAATGACTATTGACGGCGACGCCCATTAACGCTCACTAACGCAGATGCATAACGCCAAAAAACGCTGTTTTTTTTTTCCTTGACGTCGGGCCCAAAGTTTTGTTTATTTTTAAAGATACGCCCGTGTGTATGAGGCCTTAAAGGGATGAGGCGGCAACCCTAATTAGAGTGGAGACTGTGAGCCAGGCCTTCTCGTCCAACATCAGTGACTGACCTCACAAATGTGCTTCTGGAAGAATGGTCAAACATTCCCATAGACACTCCTAAACCTTGTGGACAGCCTTCCCAGAAGAGTTGAAGCTGTTATAGCTGCAAAGGATGGGCCAACTCAATATTGAACCCTACGGACTAAGACGCCATTAAAGTTCATGTGCGTGTAAAGGCAGGCGTCCCAATACTTTTGGTAATATAGTGTATATTGGAATTGTTTTACCTGCCAAATGATTTGTATTCATTGATTTTCTGTGCATCCGTCCCTGAGATTCACAATCCATATAAAAGTGCAAGCAGGCAGGTAGGTGAGCGGACTGCAGTTCCAGCAGTACAACCCGGTCACCTCTCCTTCCCCAGCCCTGAGGAGCTCATCACTCTGCTCTCTCCTCCTGCCATCGTACTCAGCACATAGGGACGCAGAACACCTGATCTGTTCCTGGATCTCCTCCTCCCTCTCTCATTTCATGTGAATGAACTTATAACTGCATTACCTAGTGCAGTTCTGAGCAGAGATCGGGGTGACGCACCCAAAAGTCACACCTTTAAAAACAGGAAGACAGACAAATCCAGCGGCAGTCAAAACAGAATTCAGCGAATGTTTACTGAACTGCGATAAAGATCGCAGCAATCAAGGATTTCCCTCCCCATGTTATCTGCATTGTGAACCGGCTCAGCTCGCCTTGCCACATTCTGTTTGCCTGCAGAGGAAATACTTTTAGGAAATGATTCACTTGTTGTCACTTTTTTTTTTTTGTCCTTGTCATCCGGCGACACTTTACTATGTTGTGATCAAAAATAGTTTTTAACCAGTTGTCGACCGCCCGCCGTGGATTGACAGCGGCAACTTGGCTGCGAGATCGCGGATCGTGAGCGCTCACTGTGTTCTGGGGGGGGGGCCAGGGAGCGCATAGGGCGATCTCCACCGGCTACCCGCGTTCACTCCCCCCCGCGCGCAGTGAGAGAACGGAGGTCGGTGTATGTAAACAATGGATCTTCATTCTGACAGAGGGGGAAGGGATGCGATCGCAGGTTTCCTGTATATGGGAGCAACGATCTCTCTCCTACCCCAGCCAGCCCAGCCCCCATACAGTTAGAACACACTGAGGGAACACAGTTAGAGCGCTCCCTGCAGGTTAACCCCTTCCCTGCCAGTGACATTTATACAGTAATAAGAGCATTTTCATAGCACTGATCGCTGTATAAATGCCAATGGTCCCAAAAAAGTGTCAAAATGGTCCGACATGTCCGCCCCAATATCGCAGTACCGCTAAAAATTGCAGATCGCCGCCATTACTAGTAGAAAATAGAAATAAAAAAAAACCCCAGAAATGAATTCCCATCATTCGTAAACCCGGCAACTTTTGCTCAAACCAATCAATAAACGCCGATTGCGATTTTTTTTTTTTTTTTAACCAAAAATACGTAGAAGTATATAAATCGGCCAAAACCGATGAATACATTTGTTTTTATATATATATATATTTTTGGATTTGTATTTTAGCAAAAAGCAAGAAATTTTTTTTTTTTTTTTTCAAAATTGTCGCTCTTTTTTTGTTTATAGCGGAGATCAGAAATGACGCAGAGGTGATCAAATACCACCAAAAGAAAGCTCAATTTGTGGGAAAAAGAGGACACACATTTCGTTTGGGTACAACGACGCTCGACCGCGCAATTGTCAGTTAAAGCGACGCAGTGCAGAATCGCAAAAAGTGCTCTGGTCCTAAAGCTGGAAAACCTTCCGGGGCTGAAGTGGTTAAGAAAATAAAAGGAAATAACTTCACTACCAACAAAGCATCCCAAAGAAAATCCATTTAACTTTAATCACTTGATTACCAGGCCTGGTCGTGATAGTTTGACTGACAATTACTCCATCCAGTGTAACACTGGGCCCAAATGAGTTTTTATTATTGGTTTAAGACAGAGCTTTCTTTTGGTGACATTAAAGCACCAATGGGGTTTTATAAATAGAAAAGAAAAAAGAACAAAAATTTGGAAGAAAAACAGTTTCTCTTATTTTCTGTTAACCACTTCAGCCCCAGGAGGATTTCCGCCTTTAGGACCAGAGCCCTTTTTGAGATTCGGCACTGCGCCGCTTTAACTGACAATTGCGCGGTCGTGCGACGTTGCACCCAAACAAAATTTGCGTCCTTTTTCCCCCACAAATAGAGCTTTCTTTTGGTGGTATTTCCTCACCGCTGCGTCATTTCTGATCGCCGCTACACAGTTTTTCTTACTTTTTGCTAAAATACAAATCCAAAAAAAAAAATATAAAAAAAAAACATTTTTTTCATTGGTTTTGGCCGATTTATATTCTTCCTCATATGGTAAAAAAAATTGCAATCAGCGTTTATTGATTGGTTTGCGCATAAGTTTCTGCGTTTACGAATTGAGAACTAATTTATTGGGTTTTTTATTTATTTTTTATTTTTTACAAGTAATGGCGGCGATCTGCGGTTTTTAGCGGTACTGCAATATTGCAGCGGACATGTTGGACCCTTTTGACACTTTTTTCGGGACCATTGGCATTTATACAGTGATCAGTGCTATAAAAATGCACTGATTACTGTGTAAATGCCATTGGCAGTGAAGGGGTTAACCTGGGGGGAGGGAGGCGCGCTAAGGGTTAAATGTGTTCTGTCAGTGTGTTCTAACTGTATGGGGGCTGGCCTGGCTGGGGGAAGGGAGTGATCACTGCTTCCATATACAGGAAGCCTGTGATCACAGCCCTTCCCCCTCTATGAGAACGGAGGTCCGTGTTTACTTACATGGACCCCCGTTCTCTCACTGTGGGGGGAGCCATGGCGGAGATCGAGTCCTCCCTACCCACTCCCTGGCCCCCCGGAACACAGTGAGAGTGTGAGGGTGCCTCTGGTGGCGCGCTTGATCACAATACTCGTTATCGCGGCCACGTCAGGTGATGGCAGTTTGCATTAACGAGCCACTTTGCTGCTGTCACGTTGCGGCGGTCGGTCGGAAACTAGTTAAAGGGTAACTCCACTTTTGTGTGAAAAAAATCTGTAAGGTGCAATACAATATGGCTACCTGGAGGTGTTCTATACACGGAATGCGTACTGAACCTCCCCCAGAAACATAATTCCCTGCTTGTTTGATTGGCTCACCAATTTTCCCAGAAATCTACACAAGTCAGATTTTGGGCATCCTCTGCAACAAAAATGTCATTTTTGGCGGGATACTCCCAAAGGGAAATCACTTCTAAAGGGATTCAGACCCGGTCACTTTCCTCATTAGAGACCTGCAGGTGCAGCAGCTGATTAACCACTTCCCGACAGCCGTATGCAAAATGACGGCCGGGAAGTAGCTTAGTTATCCTGACTGGACCTCATATGACGTCCTCAGGATAACAAGCCGCCGGGGGGGGCGCGCATTGCGGCGATCGGTGGTGTGGGAGGTCAGTCTGACCCCCCGCAATACCAATCTCGGTAAAGCGCTTCCATCCGAAGCACTTTACCATGTGATCAACCGTGACCAATCACGGCTGGTCACAGTGTAACACAGGAAAGCCGTTTATCGGCTTTCCTGTACTCAGGTCTGCAGACCTGAGGAGTGGAGAGCCGATCGGCTGCATCCCCGACAGGGAGGGTTTGTGCTGATGATTTATCAGCACAGCCCTCCCTCGGATCGCCACCCTAGACCACCAGGGAGCCTGCCCAGGGACCACCAGGGATGTGCCCACCCAGGACCACCAGGGAGCCGACCAGGGACCACTAGGGAGATGATCTGGACCACCAGGGAGACCCCCCTAGACCACCAGGTAAGCGACATAGTGCCCAATGTGGATGGCACTCAGTGTCACCTTCAGATGCCACCCTAGACCACCAGGGAATGAGCCCCTATCAGTATATATGCCCACCAGTGCCCCTATCAGTGCTTACCAGTGCCCCTATCAGTGCTTACCAGTGCCCCTATCAATGCATACCAGTGCCACATATCAGTGCCCACCATTGCCACCTACCAGTGCCCACCTATCAGTGCCCATCAGTGCCCAGTGCCGCCTATGAGTGCCAGTGCTGTCTATGAGTGCCCATCAGTGCCGCTTAGCAGTGTCCTTCAGTGCTGCATACCAGTGCCACCTATCAGTACCCATCAGTGCTGCTTATCAGTGCCGCCTAACAGTGCTCATCATTGCTGCATATAAGTGCCTCATCATCAGTGCCACCTCATCAGTGCCGCATCATCAGTGCCAATCAGTACTGCCACATCAGGGCCCGTCAGCGTAGCCTCATCAGTGCCCACCAGTGATGGAGAAAATTTACTTATTTACAAAGTTTTGTGAAAAAAAGAGAATTTTTTTTTTTTTCAAAATTTTCGGTCTTTTTTTATTTGTAGCGCAAAAAATAAAAACCGCAGGGGTGATCAAATACCACCAAAAGAAAGCTCTATTTGTGGGAACAAAATGATAAAATATCTGTTTGCTTACAGCGTCGCACGACTGCGCAATTGTCATTCAAAGCCCAACAGCACAGAAAACTGAAAATTGGTCTGGTAGTAAAGTATTCTAAGTGCATGGTATTGAAGTGGTTAATAATTATGAAACCACTCCCATTAGATTCACTTTCCCACATGGACACAGACAAACAAACAGGGATTTCTTCAGAATAACAAGTAGGTAGGAATCTGAAACAAAGGTTGTTACAATCCTTGCAATGTACAGAGATCACCCAGAGGGGAATGTTTTTTTTTTTCTGAACAATAGCGGAGCTATTTTTTTAACCACTTCAGCCCCGGAAGGATTTCCAGCTTTAGGACCGGAGCCCTTTTTGCGATTCGGCGCTGCGTCGCTTTAACTGACAATTGCGCGGTCGTGCGACGTTGTACCCAAACAAAATTTGCGTCCTTTTTTTCCCACAAACAGAGCTTTCTTTTGGTGGTATTTGATCACCGCTGCGTCATTTCTGATCGCCGCTATAAACAAAAGAAGAGCGACAATTTTGCAAAAAAACCCAAATTTCTTACTTTTTCCTAAAATACAAATCCAAAAAAAAATATAAAAAAACATTTTTTTTCACCGTTTTTGGCCGATTTATATTCTTCCTCATATTTGCGATAAAAAAAATCGCAATCGGCGTTTATTGATTGGTTTGCGCAAAAGTGGTCACGTTTACGGATGATGAGAATTCATTTTTGGGGTTTTTAATTTTTTTTTATTTTTTACTA
>BLSH010351927.1:3047-18616 GCA_018402905.1 Glandirana rugosa | reverse complement strand
GGACTTGGGACGTGAGACATACATCGTGTGGGGACTTGGGACGTGAGACATACACCGTATGGATACTTGATACGTGAGACATACACCGTATGGTTACTTGATACGTGAGACATACATCTCGTGGGGACTTGGGACGTGAGACACACATTGTATGGGTACTTCAGACGTGAGACATGCATCACGTGGGGACTTCGGACGTGAGACATAGAGTCACGACGGTTCATCTCAACTCGCTTGGAGACCTTCAAGCCCAAGACGACCAGGCAGGTTTGAAGCCCTGTTTCAGGCCCAGGCCTGCCTTGGGCTTGCTAGCGTGCCTGTTGCTTGGGGTAACTTGGGGTTCGTTGTCCGTGCGATCGTTCGGGTTCCGTCCGGACCCGGACTTTGTCCCGAAGTTTGGACGGACCAGCAGAACCCGAACTTCCAGAGGTTCGCTCAACTCTACTTGGCAGCACTGAGATACAGAGTGCAGGCTTCAGGGGTGCACTACGTACAGAGTGCAGACTTCATGGGTATGTTACACACAGAGTGCAGGGTTCAGGGGTGCTCTACATACAGAGTGCATAGTTCATTGGTATGCCACATACAGAGTGCATAGTTCATAGGTATGCCACATACAGAGTGCAGGGTTCAGGGGTGTGCTACATACAGAGTGCAGGGTTCAGGGCTGCGCTATGTACAGAGTGCAAGGTTCATAGGTGCGCTACATACAGAGTGCAGGGTTCAGGTATGTGCTAAGCACAGAGTGCAGGGTTCAGGGGTGCGTTATGTACAGAATGCAGGGGTATGCTGCATATAGAGTGCAGGGTTTAGGGGTGTACTATGTACAGAGAGCAGGGTCCATGGGTGCACTACATACAGAGTGCAGGGTTCATGGGTGCTATATACAGAGTGCAGAGCTCATGGTTCTGCTACGTACAGAGTGCAGGGTTCAGTTGAGGAGTGTGATACATACAGAGTACAGGGTTTAGGGGTGTGCTATGCACAGTATGCAAGGTTCAACTCTCCCCCATCTCTGCACACATCTCCCTTCACAGCCCTTATCGCTACCCCCAAATGGTTTCTTGCATTTCGTCTACCCGGCCTGGCTCTAGTACCTCCCAGCAGTGTAGGCAGCTCCGCCTCTCTTACTTGCAGGGAGATCATTGTTCGTAATCTGTAGCATTCCACATTCCAGGTAAAGAAAAGCCATGAGTGCGAGGGCCACATGGAATGGCCTGGCGGGCCATATTTGGCCCATGGGCCTTGTGTTTGATGCACGTGTTATAGACCATTAAAACACCTGGCAGGTAGCAGCTGTGAATTCTAAGCTGCTTTGTGTTTGAGTCAGCCAGATTTTTATTTGATGGATTTATATGGAGTGTAGAGCTGCACGATTATTCGCTAAAAAAATCACGGTTTTGATTCAACCCCCCTCATGATCTTAATCTGGCATTTACACAAATCATGAAACAAGTGCAGAGCCATTCCCTGCTCACAGCTGTAAAAAAAAGCAGCCAGAAATGTTTATCGACAACATTGAAGATGAAAAAAAAGAAACATGGTATTCGGTAATTTTAGAGATCAACGGGATAAACTTTGGTCTGCAAATGAGGTCAGTTTACCACTTAACCATATAAGGATCACCCCGCACAGATGTACTGCAGCAGGGCGGCCCTCCTGTGCAAAATCACGTACCTGTCCGGGACATGTGCACGACGCTGGTGACCCGCTCCCACTGTGATTAACACAGTGTGAGCCAATCAGCGCATCCGGTGGGCGCAATGTCCGTCAGGACCCGCCGATCTATTTGAGGAGAGGCAGAACGATGGTCTGCCTATGTAAACAAGGCAGGTTGCCTTTCTGTGAGAGGGGAAGATAGAGATCTTGTGTTTCTGCTAAGCAAGAACACGGATCTCTGTCTTCCCCCAGTCAAAGTATCCCCTCCCCCATAGTTAGCAAGCACTCCCTAGTGACACAGTTAACCCTTTGATTGCCCCCGATGTTAACCCCTTCCCGGCCAGAGTCAGTACAGTGACAGTGCATTTTTTTAGCACTGATCACTGTATTGGTGTCACCGATTCCCCAAAAATTTGTCAGTTAGGTGTCAGATTTGCAATGTCGCAGTCCCCCTATAAGTCGCTGATCGCCTCTATGACTATTAAAAAAATATAAATAAATAAAAATGCCATAAAAATATCCCATAGTTTGTAGACGCGATAACTTTTGCGGAAACCAATCAATATACGCTTATTAGGATTTTTTCACCAAAAATATGTAGCAGAATACATATTGGCCTAAAATTTATGAAGGAACTTTTATATTGGATATGTTTTATAGCAGAAAGTAAAAAATATATGGTTTTTTTTTTTCAAAACTGTCGGTTTTTTTTGTTTGTAACGCAAAAAATAAAAACCGCAGAGGCGATCAAATACCACCAAAAGAAAGCTCTATTTGTGGAAAAAAAAGGACGCAAATTTTGTTTGGCCACAACGTCGCACGGCCGCGCAATTGTCAGTTAAAGCGACACAGCGCCGAATTGCAAAAAATGGCCTGGTCATGAAGGCGGGAGAACCTTCCGGGGCTGAAGTGGTTAAAGACTAAGCTTTTTTTCTGACACTTGTTAAAATCAGTATTTTTTTGCTAGAAAATCACTCAGTACCCCCAAACATTATAGATATATTTTTAGCAGAGACCCTAGAGAATAAAATGGCGGTTGTTGCAATATTTTATGTCAAATTGTATTTGCGCCACGGTTTTACAAACGCAATTTTTTTTGGAAAAAAGACACTTTAATGAATTTTAAAAAAAAACGAAACCGTAAACTTAGCCCATTTTTTTCTCTATAATATGAAAGATGATGTTATGCTGAGAATCGTGATCTTTATTCTAAGCCAAAAAATTGTGGTTCTCATTTTATCCAGAATGGTGCAGCTCTAATGGAGTGTGAAATGAAATTCATATTAAACTCTCAGTGTTTTTTTTTCTAGCTTAACACATTCCCCAATAAACTATTTAAAGCAGTAATAAACCTTCCAAAAGGAAGCATTTCTTATATTGCAGCTTATCAATCCTTAGATGTGATGGCTGCATTCGTTTTCTTTTTTAGACTTTCTTTCCTTTATTTTCATCTGGTGATCTGGCTGATAAGTCTGCTGTTTTTCAACAGACCAAGCTTTCCTGCAGTTAGATAGTTGAGACAAACCATTTTCCACTGATTTGCAATGACTAGCTTTTATTTATTTATGTAAAACCTTTATCCCAAAAAAGAAAATATAACAACTGTAATTGCTTTTTAACCACTTCCTCCTCGGCCTATTGACAAATGACGGCCGGGCGGGGGGTTCATTATCCTGACTGGGCGTCTATTGACGTCCTGTCGGATAAGCCGCTAGTGCGCGCCCGCGGGAACGCGCATCGCGGCGATTGTGCACGGCTCATGTCCACCGGACACAGGCCGTCACCGATCATGGTAAACGGCCAGTTAAATTGGCTGCTTACCGTGTGATTGGCTGTGTACAATCACCGCTGATCACATTGTTTTCAGACAAACGGCAGCGCGTCGCATGTGTGTCTGATGCGCGCCCCCGGAGGCACGCCCATGTGATCGGGGGGCGCGGGTGTCCCTCGGACACAGTGCTTTCCCAATCTGTAAACAGCCAATGAAATTGGCTATTTACCATGTGACTGGCTGTGTCCAATCACAGATGTAAACAAAAACTGTCACTATGTGATCCCTGCTTTGAGCAGGGCAGGGATCAGTGAGTTTTACTGTGTGTATACTGTGTGTATATACTATACTCTACACAACACGAACCCCCCCCCCAATAAAGAGGACCTGTCACCAGTACCATCTGGACCTGTCACAGCCCATTTGGATCTGTCACAGCCCATCTGTCACACAGGCCCACCACCAGTCCCGCCATCGGTCCTGCTACACAGTACCGCCACCGGTACCGCCACACAGGCCAGCCACCAGTACCGCCAACGGTACCACTAAACAGATCCGCTACCAGTACAGCCATCTGCATCACCACACAGGCCAGGCACCAGTACCACCACTGGTACCGCAAATGCAGATCCGTCACCAGTACTGCCACCAGTACCGCTAAACACAGGTCCACCACCAATACCGCCACCCATCAGAACTGCCATCAGTATAATCACCAGGCCCACTATCATGTCTCAGACTATATACCCCTAAGGAGGCATAAGAAATACTTGCCATGTCGGATGATGAGAGCAGCAGGGAGCTCTCATCAAAGGGCCATTAGAGGGCAGTGGATCAGAGTCCGATTCAGCTGAGGAAACTACCCCTCCCTCCTAAAAGAGAAGATTAGGACCAAGATCTGAAGACCTGCCCACCACCAGCAGCACCTGACCCCAGGAAGAGGAGCCCAGTACTAGCACTGGAACTACACGCCCAACCCAGGGAACCCTAATCTGGGCCCTGTCCTTCCTTCCCCATGCCCTGGCAAACCCTGTATGGTTGCCCGCCAACTCAGGGTCTCCAATAATTGCCAATTTCACCGCACAACCAGGTGTGCAGGTCGACACTACCAATTTTGCCCTATTGGACTACTTCTATTTGTTTTTTTTATCCCCAAATTGCTACAGAGTATGGTGGACCAAACCAATCTATACACAGAACAATTTGTTGCTGCCAATCCCACTTCATCTTATGCCTGCATGTTCCATTGGCGACGTCTGACACTGGATGAATTGAAAATATTTTTGGGCCTCACGTTGAATATGGGGATTACACAAAAAAATTAACTCCATGGGTATTGGTCCACCCACCCAATCCACCAAATGCCCATATACTCCTGTCATGTCCAAGACAAGATACAACATGATTATGCGTTTCTTCCATTTTAGTGATAATTCGCAGTGCCCTCCCCGAGATCACCCCAACCATGATAAATTATATAAGATATGCCCCCTAATTAATTCCTTTTCCCAGACATTCACCCAAGTGTTCATCCCGGATAAAAACATCGGCTGCATTTCAAACAGTACATACCCAGTAAGAGATCCAGGTATGGCTTAAAACTTAACAAGTTGTGCGATCGAGCCACTGGCTATGTGTACTCCTTCAGAATTTACAAAGGTAAAAACTCCCAACTCCAGGCCCGTGATTGCCCCATATATATTGGAACCAGTGGGAAGATTGTCTGGGAGCTGGCATACCCCCTCTTTGGGAAAGGATACCACCTATACGTGGATATCTACTATACCAGCCTGCCCCTATTTCACCATCTTTATCAAGAGACAACCTTGGCCTGAGGCACCTTCAAGAAAAACCAGAAGGGCTTCCCACAAAATCTCACCCAAAAGCTACAAAACGGGGAATCTGCCTTCATGAATCATGAGGAATGAAGAGGTATTGGCCATGAAGTGGAGGGCAAGAAAGATGTCCACATCCTCTCTACTATCCACAATAACACCTCAGTGGAGATCCAAAGAAAACATGGCCCCGTTGTAAAGCCCAAGTGTGTCCACGACTACAATCTATTCATGGGGGGGGGGGGGTTTAAATGACCAGATGGTACAGCCCTATTTATCTACCCGAAAGTCCCGTTATTGGTATAAGAAAGCCACATTTCACCTTTTTCATATGGCCATGTATAATTCGTTTGTGTGTTGCCAAGGATCGTCCGAAAACCAATCCCTCACCTACTTCAAGTACATCGAAAAAATGATTACTGCCCTCATTTATCAGCAAGGACCCGTCCCAGAAAGTATTCGCTCCGATAGTGTGAGTCGACTCCCCGAGCAACATTATCCCTTCCCCATCCCCCCAACAGAATCCGGAAGAAGACCACAGAAGAAATGTCGTGTATTCGTGATTCAGAAGAGATGCCACCTATTATTGCCCCGACTGTCGCTCACAACCTGGCCTGTGCATCGGACATTGTTTCAAAAATGATCACAAAATGATACACAAATCAGATATTAGTTCCCCATATAGACTATAGACTGACATTTCCCCATTTCAAATACCTGTGTGGACCATTTGCTTGCTACCATGTTAACTGACTCTGGCCTGTTTACCAATGATGTCTTTGCCTGCCGTTTTAAACCACGTTCCTGACTTCCACGTGCACGACCTTGGCCTATTAATTGACCATGCTTTTGTCTGCCACTTGGAGTGATCTTTTGCCCTTATACTTTAGTACACAGGGGTCTCACATATGTGAGGGGCTCCAGAAAGCGTTCTGAGTAAAGAAAACCAGTGTTTGGTTTTCTGTGTTCCCAGAACAGAGTCTGGTTTCAAAGCATTTGGGTGGGAGAACGAGACGCGTCCACTGCCCTACTGACACCATCCACTGCATTACTGACACCGTCCTCTGCTCTACTGACACCGTCCACTTCTCTACTGACACCATCCACTGCCCTACTGACACCATTCACTGCCCTACTGACACCATCCACTGCATTACTGACACCGTCCACTGCCCTACTGACACCGTCCACTGCCCTACTGATACCGTCCACTGCTCTACTGACACCATCCACTGCCCTACTGACACCATCCACTGCCCTACTGACACCGTCCTCTGCTCTACTGACACCAATCCCTGCCCTTCTGACACCGTCCACTGCTCTACTGACACCGTCCTGTGCTCTACTCACACCATCCACTGCTCTACTGACACCGTCCACTGCTCTGCTGACACCGTCCTCTGCTCTGCTGACACCGTCCTCTGCTCTACTGACACCGCCCTCTGCTCTGCTGACACCGTCCACTGCTCTACTGACACCGTCCTCTGCTCTACTGATACCGTCCACTGCCCTACCGACACCGTCCTCTGCTCTACTCACACCATCCACTGCTCTACTGACACCGCCCTCTGCTCTACTGACACCATCCACTGCTCTACTGACACCGTCCTCTGCTCTACTGACACCATCCTCTGCTCTACTGACACTATCCACTGCCCTACTGACACCATCCACTGCCCTACTGATACCATCCACTGCTCTACTGACACCACCCTCTGCTCTACTGACACCATCCACTGCTCTACTGACACCGTCCTCTGCTCTACTGACACCATCCACTGCTCTACTGACACTGTCCACTGCCCTACTGACACCATCCACTGCTCTACTGACACCATCCACTGCTCTACTGACACCGTCCACTGCTCTACTGACACCGTCCACTGCTCTACTGACACCGTCCTCTGCTCTACTGACACCAATCCCTGCCCTACTGACACCATCCACTGCCCTACTGACACCATCCACTACCCTACTGACACCATCCACTGCTCTACTGACACCGCCCACTGCTCTACTGACACCGTCCAATGCCCTACTGACACCATCCACTGCTCTACTGACACCGTCCACTGCTCTACTGACACCGTCCTCTGCTCCACTCACACCATCCACTGCTCTGACACTGTCCACTGCCCTACTGACACCATCCACTGCACTACTGACACCATCCACTGCTCTACTGACACCGTCCTCTGCTCTACTGATACCATCCACTGCCCTACTGACACCGTCCACTGCCCTATTGACACCGTCCACTGCTCTACTGACACCATCCACTGCTCTACTGACACCATCGACTGCTCTACTGGCACCGTCCACTGCTCTACTGGCACCGTCCACTGCTCTACTGGGACTGTCCTCTGCCCTACTGACACCGTCCACTGCTACTACTCACACCTACAGTATACTGTACATACACATGCACACACATGTATTTGAGCTTTAGGGTGCACACGTATGTGTGTACTAACTATCAGATTATTGTATGATCATGGCCAAAGCGGTATATTCTGATTGTGTGTGCAGGGGCTTTAGAGCTAAAGGCGTTCTGTGAATGGTGCTCATGATAAGACAGCAATGACAGCCCTCCCATTCACTATGCAGGTGAATTGCTTGGCATGGGACCCTTAGATCACAGTGACCACTGTAGTAGCCTCAACTTCTACAGTGACTCTCCACTCCCCAAGCAATCCCAGTGGTATGAAATATGAATACGTTCGTTGGTCCAAGCAATGAATTGCTGGGTGTCGGAAAGGCATCCGTACCACATCCCTTAGTCAGTAGAATATTGGTAAGAGAGAGAGTTGGGATTTTAAAAGTGCCAAAACACAACACAAATATATTAAAAAAATCAAAACTGTATTAAAACATTTGTTAAAATCAATAAAATGTCATCATACAATGTCAAAACGATTATGGAAAAAAGCAGTAACTCCAACCCTACATGTTTTGCCAAACAATGACTTCTTCAGGACACTTCATATGTAATCACTATAATTTGAGAATAATATATTAGATAAACAGGCAACTCATTTAATGAGAGACCATTCTGAAATACCATGTCACTTGTGCATAACAAATCAAAACAGCTGGTCAACAGTCTCCTGAAGAAGCCATAGTTTGGCGAAACATGTAGAGCTGGAGTTACTGCTTTTTTTCCCATAATCGCATAGACATTGTATGATGACATTTTATTGATTGTAACGAATATTTCAAATAAAAGTTGTTTTATATATATTTGTGTTGTGTTTTGGCATCTTTAACCACTTCTCCCCGGTGTCACATCATATGACGTCGCAAACTTTGAGCGGGGATATCTGAATGGTGCCAGCAGCTACAGGCACCATTCAGATATCGTTTTTTTCTTCTGGCGATTCTGTGCACCGTAAGAACAATCATAGCGGCAGTGCAGCCGCTTGATCATTCTCACAGGCAGCGTCGTCATCCAGTGCTTCTTCGGGCCCGTCCGTGCCATCGGCGGCCCAGAGAACCGATCCGTCTCCGGCGGTAGTTGACCAGATGGTCACCAGTAGACTTGTGCATGGCTGGAAAATTAGTTTTTTTCATTTTTTTATTTTATAGGAAATTCGGAAATTAAAAAAATTCGGAAATCCGAAATTTGGAAATATGCGGTAATTCGGCAATTGCGATATTTCTGAAATTCGTGGTAATTTGGCAATTGCGGTAATTCGGAAATTTGGCAATTGGAACAGCCGAAATTCGGAAACACTGTATACTGTGTGTATATTGTTTGTATATTAGACTTGTGCATGGCTGAAAAATTCTTTTTTTTTTGTTTTGTTTTCTTCGTTTATTAAATGTAATTTAATTTAAAATTATAATAAGCCATTATTATTTCAAATGTTCTTTCTTATTTTCGAAATTGTGATAAATTTCATATTTAAGTTCACTAACAGCCAAATTTTCAAGGAAATTCTAATACCTACAATTTAATAGTTATTTATTATTATTTCAAATGTTCTTTCTTATTTCTGAATTTCAGAAATAAGAAAGAATATAATAAAAAATTATAGGTTATGGAATTTCCTTGAAAATTTGACTGTTTGTTAATTTAAATATGAAATTTTTCACTAAAAGCCATATTTTCAAGGAAATTACAATACCTTTGATTTAATAGTTATTAGTTATTTATTATTTCAAATGTTCTTAGCTATTTTCAAATTTTCGGATTTCCAAATTTCAGATTTTTGGCTGTTCCGATTGCCAAATTTACGAATTACCGCAATTGCCGAATTACCGCAAATTTACGAATTTCCAAATTAACACAACTACCGCAATTGCCGAATTACTGCGATTCGGAAAAACGAAAATTTGGAAAAATTCGGAAATTGAAATTCGGAATTTGTCCGAATTGCCGAATTTTGCAAAAGTCAGTAAAAACGAAATTCGGAACAAAACTAATTGCACAAGCCTAGTCACCAGTCATCTCAAGGCGCATGGGAGGTCCGGGCGCGACATATGACGTCACATCTGGCCGGCCGGATGTAAACAATGCCCGGGGACTCAGCCGAGATTGCTTGTTTCTTTTTTTTTGTTTTTTTTTTCTGATCTTAGTCTTGCCAGCCTAGATGAGAGATGTGAGGTCTTGCTGACCCCATATCTCTCCAAAAGAGGACCTGTCACGCACTATTCCCATTACAAGGGATGTTTACAATTTCTTGTAATAGGAATAAAAGTGATCAAACATATTTTTTTTAACCACTTGCTGACCGCCAACCGCAGGTTGACGGCAACAAGATGGCTCTGCTGGGCAAATCGCCGTCATATGATGGCGGCTACCAGATCGAGCACTGTGAGCGCGTGCGCCGCCAGAGGCGCGCTCGCTCGCTCACTGTGTTCCGGGGGCCAGGGAGCGGGTGTGGCGGACTCGATCTCCACCGGCTACCCGCCCCCCGGAGTGAAAGAACGGAGGTCCGAGTAAGTAAACACGGATCTCCGTTCTGTGAGAGGGGGAAGGGCTGTGATCACAACCTTCCTCTATATGGAAGCTGTGATCACTCCCCTTCCCCTGCCAGTCAAACACAAATGCAGTTAGAACACGCCCAGGGAACACAGTTAACCCTTAGAGCGCCCCCCCTCAGATTAACCCCTTCACTGCCAATGGCATTTACACAGTAATCAGTGCATTTTTATAGCACTGATCGCTGTATAAATGCCAATGGTCCCAAAAAAGTGTCAAAATGGTCCGACATGTCCGCTGAAATATTGCAGTACCGCTAAAAATCGCAGATCGCCGCCATTACTAGTGAAAAGTAAAAAAAAATAAAAACCCCAGAAATAAATTCTCATCATCCGTAAACGCGGCCACTTTTGCGCAAACCAATCAACAAAGCACGGATATGAGGAAGAATATAAATCGGCCAAAACCGTTGAAAAAAAAATTTTTTTATATATTTTTTTTTTTTGATTTGTATTTTAGCAAAAAGTAAGAAATTTTTTTTTTTTTTTTTTGCAAAATCGTCACTCTTCTTTTGTTTATAGCGGCGATCAGAAATGACGCAGCGGGGATCAAATACCACCAAAAGAAAGCTCTATTTGTGGAAAAAAGGACGCAAATTTTGTTTGGGTACAACGTCGCACGACCGTGCAATTGTCAGTTAAAGCGACGCAGCGCCGAATCGCAAAAAGTGCTCTGGTCCTAAAGTGTGAAATCCTTCTGGGGCTGAAGTGGTTAAAAAGACAGTGTAAAAATGAAAAAATAAAGTTCAAATAAACAATTGAAAAAAAATAAAATAATGTAAAGCGCCCCGTCACTGCGAGCTCGCGCACAGATGCGAATGCAGACGTAAGTTGCGCCCGCATATGTAAACGGGGTTCAAACCACACAGGTATCGCCGCGAACGTTAGAGCGAGAGCAATAATTCTAGTGCTAGACCTCCTCTATACCTCTAAACTGGTAACCTGTAAACATTTTTAAAGTGTCGCCTATGGGGATTCTTAAGTACCGAAGTTTGGCGCCATTCCACGATTGTGCGCAATTTCAAAGCGTGACATGTTGGGTATCTGTTTACTCAGCATAACAACATCTTTCACATCTCTCTTGCCAATATGCCATAAAATCCATTGCTGGAATTCAGCTGGAATGAACGCTGAAGAAAGATAACAAAGGGAAAGTATGTTCATAGCTATGTAAAAAATTAAAGTGTATAATAAAGATCTCATCAAATAGATAAGGAAGAGCTGAGAATGTCACTGTTGTTAGCCTAGATGCAGTTGCCAAGAACCTGACGGGGGAAATATTTACAATGATACCTTATTCTATCTAGACACAAAAATGTATAAAACTGGTCTACCCAGATCATCAGCTCCTCCTCACTGCCGGGTGTAAAAAGCACAGCCACCGGTGACAGTTCTCATTATCTGGAGTGTCATTGCTGAGCTCTGATAGTGCCGCGTTCTCGCAGTGTGAGCTCCGATCCTTCTCCATACACCATGTCCACCTTCTTCACCTTCCTAGCCTGCGTTGTCTGCATGGTCCCTGCAGTCTCTTCCTTACCTACAGGACACAGGACAGGTAAGTGTCTGAATGATGATCCATACAAGACTCGTGTATTGAGTTGATGAAGTCAGGGATCTCATTGCTGACCACTGAAAATGCCAATTGCCTGGCTGCCTTATCGATCTAGAGCAGTGGTTCTCAACTCCGGTCCTCGGGACCCACTAACAGGCCAGGTTTGCAGGATAACTGAAATGCATCACAGGTGATATCATTTGCTGCTCAGTGATTGCAGTATTCTAGTCTGCATCTCCCCAAGGTAATACTTAAAATCTGGCCTGTTGGTGGGGTGTGAGGACCGGAGTTGAGAACCACTGGACTAGAGCAATCATGCATTTCTTAGAAAGTGAGAAAGTACTGAAGGCAGAGAGAGCCAGGAAATCGGAACTGAGATCTGGAAAGCTCCATATATTTCCATACTCAAAGCTTGCCATACACTTTACAATTTCTGTACAATCTCATTTATGGTGACCACATGAGCTTCGATTTTATTATCCGATCGATGTGATCAAAATAATCGAATCTGCAAACTATCAAATAGCCATAGCTTCCCTTCTGATCGATTAGACTTGACTTAGATGGGATTTGATGAAACCGAGTCAATTGGCCAGGGTAGAAAATGATTGATTGCCTTGCTGCAATCGGCAGCATTCTGATCAGTTAGATTATGGGATTACATGGTGGAAACAGAAATGCAATTGATAACTGTCTCTTAAGTATCAACTGAAATCCACATCCCCATGGGCTCTTGAATATGGATCGATTATTTATTATTGGATCGATTATTTATTATTGGAAGAGATTCATCAGAAAAGAAATCCATCATTTGTCAAACTGTCTATGGCAGCTATTAAAGTGTTTCTTACCTCAACACTTCAGATTCCTGATATTTCCCTTCTGTACCATGTACTTGTATGAGGAAGTCTCCTGTTCTCTTTGTATTGCTTCCTTTCTGTGAAATCCCTGGTGTTCCTGCCAGTACCTCTGCTTTCCTATTAAACCCTGACCACACTAAGCAGGAGAGCACAGCGTGGTTAGTTCTCTAGCTAAGCTGGGAACTCAGTGTGCTCTCCTCTACTGACTTGTCCTGACATCCGCCCTGCACAGCCTGTCACTGGGAAGTTCAGTGTGCTGCTGTTTCTCCTCCTCCCGCTATCATGCAGCTGAGAACAGAGGGAATGTGATCACTTATAAAAAGGGGGGATTTATAATATATATATATATAATTTTTTTTTTTTTTGATACAACAATGTTTTGCCTTTCACTTCCATTTTAAGCGGAATATGTCGTTTTACATTGTTTACAATCACTTTAAGTTTACAAAAACGATGTACTATGAGGGTAAATCTAAATAATAGTTTTAATTTGCACCCAATCAGACGGGTCCTTATACTACATGAATGATAGTAGATCTAAAGGAGATTGTACACACAGATTGTATGGTTACCTTCACAGAGGTGGCTTTGTGTTACATCTTATGTCTCCCAGTACAGATTTATTTTTATGTAAATAATTGAATCAATTTATTCATGTTGAAAAACTTTTTTTTTTATGGTAATCAGTTACATATATGCGGGGAAGTGGTGGCGGGGAATCGGATATATTTGCTCATTACATATCCAGGAGTGGTTTAGTGATGCCGCAGTATATGTGCTACAATAGAAACACACAGCCCCATAGCCTGGGATGGTAAGGTGCTCCCCTCCTCCTCCTCCAAGTTAACAGGCTTGCTCCAGACTGCACTGTCCGCTGTTCACTTTTCCTGTAAAGTTCAGGGAAGGAGCCAGCGGCATTGGAAGTTGTAAACTGGGGTAAGAATTGTATCAAATAGTTTACTGGGAAATGTATATTTTATTATGCTCAGTGTGTTAAACTGAAAAACCACTGAGGGTTTAATACTTTAAATTCTCTGTAACCTATTTAACTACCTCCCACCCACGCTATAGACGAAAGGCGACCACAGCGCGGGCCTTAATTGCCAGGATGCATGCGCGGTGCACTTAATAAGACTCGGCTGATCACAGATCGCAGTAATGGCCCCTTATCACATGATCACCTGTCAGCCAATGACAGCTGATCACGTGATGTAAACAGAAGATCGGTAATTGGCTTTTTTTTCCCCTTACACTGACGGGAAAAAAAGTGACACCTGTAGGCCGGTGCCTACTACATGTCACTGGTTTGTTGCCTTTGTGCCTGTGCAAATCATTTTAGTATTGTGTTATAGGCAATTAAAGAGGAAGTAAACCCAGATGGAGTTTACTTCCTCTATGTCCCCCTGTAAAGTAGAAATATAATGGGCTACTATGCATCGCATAGTAACCCATTATGTGCCACTTACCTGCAAACAAAGCCTGCGGTGTCCAGCGATGTCCCCTCTCCTGGTGGCGTCCATCTTCTGCCCCTCTTCCTTCCGGGGCCACGACTCTGGCGCTGTGACTGGCCGGAGTCGCGTGACGTGCGTGCGGGAGCCGCCAGTCACGGCACGGTCGCAGTGGAGGAACGGGACACAGGCTGTCCCTTCACTGTGCATGTGCCAACATAACGTCAGCACAGCTTCAACACTGCATATCTCCTGAACTGTGCAGGTTTAGTAGATATGCAGGGCACCTACAGGTAAGCCTTATTCTAGGCTTACCTGTAGGTTAAAGTGGTTGTCACAAGGTTGACAACCACTTTAAGATGCTGGACTGCCACAGTCCAATGCAACACCTTTATTGTGTAAGTAGAATAAAAATCAAAGCTGTCAAATCATAAGTACAGAGGTGCAGGAATAAACAGCTAACATGTTTCACACGCTGATATGGTGCTTAGTATTGTGTTACTTTACATATTGCTGCAGGACTCAGGTCGCGTGTGATATATTTCCCCTGCAGGTAAGTCACTTTCTCTGTGAAAGGCATAAATGCAGGGGTGCTGACCTTATGGAGGAGTCTAGTACGGGAAGTAGACCTGGGAGGACTTATGCCAACATGTAGTGCTTTGTTTTCTTGCAACCCCTTCAATGTGCCCACCTAAGGGATCCACGTTTTCACAGGATATTTTCCATCTCATGCACCTTTGCCGATGTAACCGCTAAGGGCAGTGTACCAGTTCAGCAGCACTGCCATTCTACCTCATCCAAATCATACAACCAATTTGATTGCAAAGATCCATACACATATGTTGAGAATGTTGTAAAACCTACTTGTGAACCTCAAGCCTTAAGCTGGATACACACTATACTACTTTTGTTGTTCGATTTCCTTTGGATCTATCTTCAACTGTGTGTAGTGCAAGGGCCTGCCTGATTGCATACAAATGAAAAGTGTTTAGGCTTGACCTCATATTACATGGTTTTAGTAAATCTAAAGAAAAAAATCTATAGAAAATTGTATAGTGTGTATCCAGCTTTAGGGTTTCTCAGTAAAAGAACTTTAATGAAGTGAAGAGGTGGTTGGTGTCATTTTCTGGGAGAAATGTTCAAGTAAAAAAGTTAGTTGTAACCTTGGTGTATCAAAAGAGCGTTAACTTAGGAGTTAAAGTCATTTAACCCTCCGGGTTAAACAGCCTTGTGCCGTTGTATAGCATTTGTACCAGGTAGACCCTTGTGGATATGTACATATGGTGAACCACACATTTAGCCTTCTGGGTTGGGACACTCTTTCAAGAAATAGCAGCCAGTTTGAGGAGAAAGCAGGTGACTGTGGTGGGTAGCGGGGGTCCTGGTTGGTGGGAGGACAGGTGCACTTCATATCCCTGAAGGTTCAGTCTCCATATTGGAGCCTGAGGTGGTTCAGGGTTG
>BLSH010351926.1:21385-51641 GCA_018402905.1 Glandirana rugosa | reverse complement strand
AAATTACCTATAAAGTTGCCCTGCCCCCCCCCCCCCCGTTTAGCTGATGAGGTCTGGGCCCAGTACAACAGGACCACTTGTACTGCCTTATCAGCAGCCCTGAGCACATCGCTGGATCCTGGGACAGGTGAGTGGCTGTTTAAAGTGGAGTTCCTCCCTATTAAAAGTCGGCAGCTACAACAATTGTAGCTGCTGACTTTTAACAATTGGACACTCACCTGTCCCTCATTCCAGCGACGAGGCCGCCTGCAGCGTCGCTCTTCTCCCTCTTCTATGTGTGATGCAGACATCACAAGCGTGGGCGCACGGCTTTGGCTTCGAAGCTGGGGGCGCACTACACATGTAGTGCGCCACCCACAGGACCCAGAAATTACACCAGCCATTCACACTGTGCGCTGCGAATGGCTGGCGTATCTTCTGGGACCTGTGATGTGTCCCAGAAGATCGCCGAGAGGGAGGGGGAAAGGAGAACTTCCTTCCGGCTCCGCAGCACCAGGAGAGGAAGTGCAGCTGGGACCCTGTGAAAACAGGGTCCCTGGTCCCCCCCAAAAAAAATGACATGCCAATTGTGGCATGTCAGGGGGTCACCTTCCATTAAAGCGAATGTTCCCCTTTTGGGTGGAACGCCGCCTTAACAGAAGCCAGCATTTACAGTTTTTGTAGCTGTTGACTTTTAATAAACACAAAAATGACTGGAGCTCCTCCTTAACAAAGGATTTGTATTTCTGTCCAACTGTATCTTTCTCTGCTGCGGTGTCACTTACACTTACAGGCCACTTCCTCACCCCCCCATTATTTAATTGGACAGTGAAAGAAGCAGAAAAGTAACACATGAATTTATTTCTCTGTCACTCTGCTCTCTTCTCCTGCCAGCATGTTCTTTTTAGCACCTTGCACTTCTTGTGTTCAAATGTATTTAAGGATATAATAATAAATACAAGCTTTATACATGTTGGTCTGGAGTTCAGGTTCAATACATTCTGATAGTCAGTTGTCTGGTGTGTTAAAGGGAATGTACAGTGGTCAGGGCAAAAAAAAAAAAAAATACAATGACCTCTTGCATATTAATATATTGTATTTTCATCTTAAGCCAGCTGGTCGAGATCTAGTCTCCTGTCCTATCTTTCCCAGGCTGTCCTTAGTGGCTTTAACCACTTCAGCCCCGGAAGGATTTCCAGCTTTAGGACCGGAGCCCTTTTTGCGATTCTGCGCTGCGTCGCTTTAATTGAAAATTGCGCGGTCGTGCGACGTTGTACCCAAACTAAATTTGCGTCCTTTTTTTCCCACAAATAGAGCTTTCTTTTGGTGGTATTTGATCATCGCTGCGTCATTTCTGATCGCCGCTATAAACAAAAGAAGAGCGACAATTTTGCAAAAAAAAACCCAAATGTCTTACTTTTTGCTAAAATACAAATCCAAAAAAAAAATATAAAAAAACATTTTTTTTCATCGGTTTTGACCGATTTATATTCTTCCTCATATTTGTGATAAAAAAAATCGCAATCGGCGTTTATTGATGATGAGAATTCATTTTTGGGGTTTTTATTTTTTTTATTTTTTACTAGTAATGGCGGCGATCTGCGATTTTTAGCGGTACTGCGATATTGCGGCGGACATGTCGGACCATTTTGACACTTTTTTTGGGCCATTGGCATTTATACAGCGATCAGTGCTATAAAAATGCACTGATTACTGTGTAAATGCCATTGGCAGTGAAGGGGTTAACCTGCAGGGGGCGCTCTAAGGGTTAACTGTCTTCCCTGGGCGTGTTCTTGCTGTGTGGGGGCTGCCCTAGCTGGGGAAGGGAAGTGGTCACAGCCTCCATGTAGAGGAAAGCTGTGATCATAGCCCTTCCCCCTTCACAGAACGGAGGTCCGTGTTTACTTACACGGACCTCCATTCTTTCACTCAGGGGGGGGCATCGCGGGTGGCCGGCGGAGATCGACTCCGCTGCACCCGCTCCCTGGCCCTCCCCGAACACAGTGAGCGCGCGGGCGCGCCTCCGGCGGCGCGCACGCGCTCACTAGGCTCGATCCCGCAGCCGCCGTCACATGACGGCGTTTTGCGCAATAGAGCCACCTTGTCGCCGTCAGATGCCGATCGGCGGTCGGCAAGTGGTTAAAGTGGCTGTAAACCCAGATATTTTCCTACCTTTAAAGGACAGGGTGGACCACCAGCAAATAATTTATAGAGGAAATGCTTAAAAAAAATAATCAAATAAATACTTTTTTTAAATGTTTATAATTGCAGGTCACATGACCACTTTCCTTCTCTTGATGTCAGGTGACTCAAGTCGGGAGATGAACTAAGCTCTCCCCCCAATGCTTGAGGGGCGGATCAGATGCTTGACTGATAGCACCACTCCTGTCCACTCTGCATGGCCTGGGGGGGGGGGGGGGCTAAAGTGAAATCTCCAGGACCGGTGACATACTGTGTCATGCTAACGTGGGCAGCTATGAGGATTAAAGTGGTTGTAAAGGCTCAAAGTTTGTTATTTTCATGCATTCTATGCATGTGTGCAGCAGCCCCCACCTAATACGTAGCTGAGCCCTATCTCAGTCCAGTGATGTGCACAAGAGCAGCGTCTCTCCCGAGTCTTTTCCTTCTCATTGGCTCCTGCTACTGTCAATCACAGCCAGTGACCCAAGGAGGAGAGAGGGGGGGGCGAGCCACACTTCCTATGTGGATGGACATACAGAGCAGCGGCGCAGGAGTGAGCCTGCTCAGGTGCCCCCATCGCAAGCTGCTTGATATGGGGGCACTTGGCAGGAGGGAAGGACCAGAAACACCAGCGGGGGACCTGAGAGGAGGAGAATTGGGACTGCTCTGTGCAAAACCACTGCGCAATGCAGGTAAGTATGACATGTTTGTTATTAAAAAAAATCAGCTTTTAATATCACTTTAAGCTCCACGGTTAGCCAGCTTCCTTCTAAGAAGGGGAGCCTACTCCAAACTGTGGTGGCAATGATGCAAAGCCTTTATGAGCCCACCATTTGTTGCTACTGAGAAGAAGGAAGTCTGAGTGGCACAGAGGGCACAGAGAGATTATAAATAAATTTAGACAAGTTTTAGGCCTCATACACACGGACATTTCTTAAAAAATAATCAAAACGTTGGGTCCAACGTCAAGGAAATAAAATCTGCGATTTTCGGCGTTATGCATTGGCGTTAGTGAGCGTCGGCGTCAATAGCCGTTTTTAAAAAAAAATCAGCCCTCTGCTATTTTTCAACCTAAAAACGTTGGCGTCAAAAAACGCCGGTTAACGCCGGTACAGTATTAGTTGGCGTTAGTAGGCGTTTTGCAGCGTCGCCGTCAATAAATGCCAAAACATTACAGCCTCAGAACGCAATGGCCGTGGGTTCTAGTTTCAGCTCACTAACGCCGACGCCATCTACAGCTCAAAAACGTTGGCGTTTTTATGGGGCCATTGACTAACATGGAGAGCTTCAAAAAACTACAGAAAACGCCGGCGTCAAAAAACGTCCGTGTGTATGAGGCCTTAGGGTTAACCCCGTTCCCTGGTGGTCACCAGAACTAGTGCACCATTGGAAGATGTCCCCTTTATTGCTGTACTGGTGACAACCCAAATTTTTGGATTTTCGTTTGCTTTCACTCTCAGTGATAAAGGTAAACAGGAGAAATAGAGAGGGGGAATATCCCTAACTGGGCCCAGACAGAAATAAAAACCCGACAGGTGTTCCAATGTTCCAATCTGTCTCCACTCTACAAAACGTTGTCTTTAGCTATACTTTCCGAAAGGATACAACTCAGATACACTTTCAGTCAAAGCAATTGAAAAAATGTAAATTGAATTGACCAAAAGCATGATGGTTTCCCTAACATGTCCTGAGCAATAGAAAATAAACGAGGAGGGTAGGCAAAGGGGTAACTGTTCCTATGTCCTTGAGGTCAGATAGACCTTTTTTTCCTATGGGTGCTCTCATTATGTATTGTACAGATTGAATTTCAACCCATCTTCCTATGCATCTACAGCCAAAATGTTTCTTCTTTTCTAGTTAGGATAGAGGTGGAACATTTAGAACTTCTGTGAGCTTTTTGTTGCTATGTCCCCTTTTGTCCTCTCTTTGTCTTGCCTTCATTGTCCCTGTTACAAAAAATCATGGGAAACCGAAAAATGATACAGTTGTCACCATAACAGGAGGTGAGGAGCAAAAATCTTCCAACAAGGACATCTGTTCTGGGGATAACCCATCAGAGAATTTCCCCTCAATTTTAAGAGATTTCTTCCCACCTCTAGTTGTTTCTCAGGACAGAAAGTGAAGATGAATCTCTCCATTGGACAGCAGATGTTCTAACCGTTCTTTTCTCCAAAACTGAAAGTAAATGGTTTGACTAGAGATAGAGCTTAACACTTTTTATTTTTATCAACAGTCATTGTATTAGCAATTAATATAGGAAAAAAGGAACATTTCTTTTTTTAAAAGTTTTAGGGCTGCCCTTCAGGGCTATTTCCATGGGATATAAGAGGGAATCTCTTCAGTTTTTGCACTGGACCTTTGCCCACCTCACCTTAACCTGTATGATTATACTTTGCTGTTGGTCCCCAAGCCCTACTCTCAAAAAAGTATTGTTTCTAAACACTGTACTGATGATGGCCAACAAACAGCTGTAAATGGTTTGGGATCAATATCTGTATAATATTGGGCTTTGTGTGCTATACACCAGAGATTTTGGATGTATCATTGGCCAAAGGGCACTATCCTAAAATTAGCAACTACAGGCGGTCCCCTAGTTACAAACATCCAACTTACAAACGACTCCGACTTACAAACGGAGGGAGACAACAGGAAGTGAGAGGAAATCTCCCCCTAGGAAGGGAAATTCACTCCTGGAAGAGTTATTATGGGAAAAAAATTTCTCCACTGAAGCTTTATCACCAAGGTTTGTTTCCACAACAAGTCAAAATTTTCAAAATCCAATTATCATTGGGACAGGAAGTGAGGTGAAATCTTCTGAACAGAAACATAGACAGCAAAACAAACATTACAGGGGTGTTACCCCTTCCATATGATATCCAAAAAGCTTAAAAATATTTTTTTTGGCTGAAGCTACACTTAAAAAATCTACCTGTTCCCACTTACAAACAAATACAACTTAAGAACAAACCTACAGTCCCTATCTTGTTTGCAACGCGGGGACCGCCTGTACACCTACATTTTGGGGTATATGATGGAATGAGATATAAGAAATACCTTATGTTCTAACAGGGTTCTGCTGTGCACTGCGCTAGATTATGGGTGGCTATTTGGCTCTTTTTGCTCACTTCACCACAACTGTGGTCTAGACCGTACAACTTCTAAATTTGTCTGGGGAGATAAATGCCCCACCACCAGTCAAGTACCGGTAATAAACTTTGGGCTTTTGACAGAGTGAAGATAGTTCCCCATTCAGAACTCAGTCGGAAAGCGATCTCCAGTCTTTAATGGCTGACGGATGTTGAAGAGTTACCTGTTCAAACCTTCAATCTTCCAACAGCGACTTCCTCTGTGTCTCTGAGATGTTATGCAGTTGAATACAGAGACCTGCAAAGTCAGCCCTCAAAGAACCCAAAACTGTAAAAATACCTTTTGCTTATTTGTTAAAGGAGTCTGAATGATATTAGTTACTTATTTTATATAGGTGATCCCATATCATTCTCAGAACAGCAGTCGTCTTGTTCATCTCATAAAGTATTATATCTGCCAAAGGGATGGTTGTGTTGGAGTCCCAGGCCAAAAGGTCCCATTCTCCCCCTGATGTTTCCCCTCTATTATATTTGCTACTGCAGCAGGTGAATGACCAGACCTACTCTGTGTTTCCAGGTGACAGTTTCCAGATTGGTGTAAAGACAGGTCTCTCTTTAGGTGGCATCATCTCCCTGATCTGCCAGGTTATCAGCACCATGTGGTCCTTCCTTCCAGGTAAGATGTCACCTAGTTGTGTGACAAATGGATTAAACAAGGGCTAAATTATATCTTACAATGTTGTATAATGCAAAATATAAAGACTGCTACTACTGCTAGTACGACTACTAGTACTACCAATACCAATAATACAATAAAACCAATACAAGGGAGAATATTATTTACAATTGTTTTCCAGCATGAGATCTTTTTGTTTTATCTTAGATTTTTCTTTGTAGTTGTCTGATTTTTATATATTTAGTTGTATATTCAACAAAGTTTAACATGAAACTCTGAATGTATGAATACATAGCTGAAAATTAGATGTGAGTACTTTTTTTTAACATTAAAAGAAGTTGTACTTCTGATTTTTAATGGATCGTTTTTAGTAAATAAGCGATGTGTTAAACAAATGAGATGCAATATCTGTGTGATGCCTATTCTCTTCGTATTATTAATATAGTAAAACCTTGGTTTGAGAGTAACTTGGTTTGAGAGTAACTTGGTTTGAGAGTAACTTGGTTTGAGAGTGTTTTGCACGACAAGCAAAATGTTTAAATTAATTTTGACTTGATATACAAGCGATGTCTTGATATATAAGTAACGTCACGTCACAACTGAGTATAAAAGAGAAGAGAGGCGCCTCTAAGTGTAGCAATAGGGTTACATTTAATGAAGATACAACTCACATGGTTGATGATTTAAACCGGCACATCTAATATGCAGGCATCCGGGGTTAAAGATCTCCACATAGACCATTTTTATACTCTGTCTCCTGCTGGATTTTGCTTCTAATCCCCTTGTGGAGGCGGCCATTTGTGGATGAACATTTAAGGCCTCATACACACGGACGTTTTTTGACGCTGGCGTTTTCTGGCATTTTTTGCAGCTCTCCATGTTAGTCAATGGCCCCATAAAAACGCCAACGTTTTTGAGCTGTAGATGGCGTTGGCGTTAGTGAGCTGAAACTACAACCCACGGCCGTCGCGTTCTGAGGCTGTAACGCTTTGGTGTTTTTTGACGCCGACGCCGCAAAACGCTCACTAACGCCGTACCGGCATTAACTGGCGTTTTTTTTTGATGCCGACGTTTTGTTTTTAGGTTGAAAAATAGCTTATTGATGCCGATGCTCACTGACACCGATACATAACGCCGAAAAACGCCGATTTTTTTTTTTTCCTTGATGTCGGGCCCGACGTTTTGTTTATTTTTTAAGAAACGTCCGTGTGTATGAGGCCTTATGGTTACACAACCTATCACATTGCTATAATCTTTTTATAAGGACTATAAACTGAAAGACTTATGAATAAATGGTTGTGGAACGAATCATCTGAGTTTCCATTATTTCTTAGGGGTAAATTCGCTTTGATATAAGAGTGCTTTGGATTAGAAGCATCAAGCATGTTTCCGGAACGAATTATGCTCGCAATCCAAGGTTTTACTGTATTATTATTATTAGCATATTTCATTGTAGATGACTTTACATAATTTCTCTGTATTTTCACAGAATATAAGTACAATCCAGTCTTCCTCATCATCGCCATTGTCTGTTTGGTTATCCCGGTTGTTGACTTGGCATTTAAAGGTAAGACACTGTTCTTTATATGAATTTTAATAGCAACAGTGTTTTGTACAATGTTAGCCATCAATGAAAGAGGAATCTTTGGTGTGTAAGTGATTACCTTTTTTTGGCCGATTCAAACTTTTTAAGTTCACTTTTCCTGGATAAATATGGAGGATTTCTTTGCTGACCTCCTTCTGATATTCATATTCCTGGCTATAATGCCGTCCCCCTGGCTTCAGAGTCACTGGAACAACTATGAAAACCAGAAAAGTCAGATTAGTCAACTTTGCTAGTAAAAGCTATGTGTCTCTTAAAATCCATTTCCAAGCACAAGACCCCCCACTACAATGACGAGGGTATAGGAATAAGGAGTATTACTTACCTTACTTTTCACTCCTGTAGACTCTCTCCATGCACCTGACTTCTCTTGCAAAGCCTCTTCTCTGGGGCACTTTCAGCTGCGGTCGCTAACCTGCCTAATCCATGTACAATGCAGGGTTAACAGCCCTGAAATCTACATGATGACATCATGGGACTGCCCGAAGACTGCAACATCAGGAAGGAGAGGGAAGCGTTAAGGTAAGTATTACCCTCTTCAGCAACCCTTACATCTAACAAGCATTTAGCTCTTGCAGTGCAGGTGACTTCGTCCTGGAGTTCAGCCTTAATAAAATTCTTTATGGACAGAACAACATTTCTCACTATAATCTAGTTATAATTTTTCATTTCTCACCAAACCTTACTCAAAATAAGTGCAATGATGATGACCAACATGACCAAAACTGCTGTAAGCTGTTTGGAATAAATGGCCCAATTGTAGACTGAATCTTTAGGCTGGGTCCAGAATATCGCCGCATGCGGCTCCCAGCAGGGGTCCGGGGCATCCCCGCTCACCATTTCAGGTCTTGTTTCAGCCCGAATTTTTGGCTGAATTTGGACCTGAAATGGGCAAAAAGACGCACAGGGCTCTTGTGCAAATTCACATCAGAGCCACAGCAGAAATATGTGAACTGGCTCCATAGACCCCGCATCCAGTTCACAATAATGTGAACCCAGCCTTTTAGAGACCAGAAAATCTGGGTGCACAGCTTGCTCAGGGGCATAAAGGAATAATGTGCAGGACTCCATCTATTAACCTTCATATCCTATACCACTCCTTAGTCTCATCCTACTATAGAGATGCTCAAAATAATATTATACAGTGTTCAAAGAGTGAGGAGTGGTAAATAATGGGTTTTTATGTCAAATAAAACAGCACAAGAAATAAAGAATTATTAATATTTATTATTATTCAAGATTTAAATAGTGGCAAAAGTTTGCACAGAGTTTACAATATAAAGGGAGACAGTACAGTCACAATACATCTGTAAATGCGTTCTTCAAACAGTCCTTTCACCACACCACGTGAGTAACAGTTGTGTGAACCTCTCCCCACATGGATGTACGCTCACCAGCTCCCAATGCCTCGCACTCTCATGCTCGACAATACAGCAGTTTGTCCCAATAATAGAAATCTAGCAAATGGTCATCAGGATATAAAATCATCATCAGCACATAGTGTAAAAGAAGAGGGAATGCCACATGGTGTAGTGACGTCAAATAAATCCCAAGTTTATTCAACAAAACTCCCCCTTCAGTATTGCACTTACAAACATCAAGAGTAAAAAAAACGCAGTGATCATACAAGGTAGGCATCAGCCATATCCCAGCCGCAGACATCTAGATGGGTATGTCTCTCACCCAACCCGCACGTATCCCCAGCTAGGAGCCTTGCTTCCGGTAGAACATCAGGACATCATCGTAGGTTGCTGTGCAGCCGTATCAGACGCGTTTCGTCACATTGACTTGTGATAGGCTGTACGGCACGGAAACCACAGGATAAGTAACACGCCCTATGCAAATCGAAGGAGAACTGCCCATCTCAGAACGGTGTCCCCGCAGCTGCGATATGTCTAATATCCGCCACAACAGGTGCAAGTACATCTACTGTATAAAAAGCTATAAACTAGCAAACTGTTCCAAAGTTCATTCAGATATACAGCATATCATGATGATTAAAACAGGCATCACAAAAAAACTGTTTCACGCATTAAAATATAAATAGAAGTACAAAGTTGTCCCCAGCATTCATATTTAAATGATAAATAACCAATAATAAATAAATAAAACTAAAACTCAAATTTCAGAGCAAGAGAGTTGAGTTAAATTCATCAGAGCATTGGACTCATTATCGTATACTTATAAAACTGGCATCATACCAGAAAAAATAACATTAACGATACAGCAAAAAAATGAAATTCATTAATCATGTACATATACACATTAATATATATAGAAAGAACATATAATAAAATAAACATCCAAATCAGTATTTAAGGAAAAGTATCCATCCAAATGTAATATCTATTAGTTAAAAAGCATTAATAAAGCAGTTTAAATTGAATTCAATGTTTAACCCCCCAGGAGTGAGAATTTTCATTAGATAAATCATTTAGTTTCTCTCTGCGATAAACCTCTCACACGATTAGAGCCCCTCCATGGAGAATATACACAATCTATCCCACAGAATTGGTGTACTGTCGGGTCTCTATTGTGTTTTCCCCTGAAATGCAGGGACAGGCAGAAAGCACAGCGGCTCGTGCATGCGCAGTAGGGACCCGGCCATGAAGCCGAAAGGCTACACTTCCGCGTTCTCTTACCCTCAATGGCGATGGCAGCACTCGACCAGCCGATCTGAAGATCGGTGGCGGTGCCGACATCACTGGACTCCAGGACAGGTAAGTGTCCTAATGTTAAAAGTCAGCAGCTACTGTATGTGTAGCTGCTGACTTTTAATTATTAAAGGGGCGGCAGCGGGCGACGGACCTCCACTTAAATATTCTTGATATGTTCAGCTATGCGGACTCTCAGTAGCCTCTTAGTGTGTCCAATATAGGTCAAACCAGAGGGGCACCATATTAGGTAAACCACATAAGGGGTATTACATGTGTATACTCATATATAGAGAAGGATCTAACCTCAAAGTTAGAGAGATTACTACGGCCCCTATTTCCTTCAACAGTTCTACATGCCCTACATTTTCTGCAGGGAACAAAACCTTTTTTATCAAGGGTAATTTTTTGCTGACCTGGGGCATCAAGTATGTTATTAATAACTCGATCCCCAAAATTTGGAGCTTTCCTATATATACATTTAGGATATTCAGGTAGCAGTGGTCCCAAATCCCTATCCTTACACAGGATGTGCCAATGTTTCTTAACCACTCCAGATCCGTGCTATTGCCGAAGTACGGCTCCAGCGCGGATCTGAAATGCCGGGACGACGTCCATGGACGTCGTCCCCTGTGCACGCTCCTGGCGCGCCCCCTGGTGACAGCGGCGGCGCGCGCGCGCTGCAGGCTGCGCGAGCGTGCCCGTAGGTCGGGCGGACTCGATGTCCACCCGAGACCCGCCGATCTCTTTTAGCAGCCTCAGAACGGGGAACCGCTGTTGTAAACTGTTCTGTGACAGGGGACATACCAGATCTACTGATCCCTGTCACTGGGATCAGTCAGTTAGATCTGTTATGTCCTGGCCAGCCCCGCCCCCCCACAGTTAGAACACACCCAGGGAACATTGTTAACCCCTTCACTGCCCCCTGCAGGTTAACCCCTTCACTGCCAATGACATTTATACAGTAATCAGTGGATATTTAAATTTCTGATCGCTGACTAAATGTCATTGGTCCCAAAAATGTGTAAAAAAATGTCCGACATTTCTGCGGCAATATCGCAGTCCCGATAAAAATCGCAGATCGCCGCCATTACTAGTAAAAAAAATAATAATAATAAAAACGCCATAAATCAATTCCCAGTTTGTAGACGCGATAACTTTTGCGCAAACCAATCAATATACGGTGATTGCGATTTTTTTTTTTACCAAAAATATGTAGAAGAATAAATATCGGCCAAAACTGATGAATAATTTTTTTTAATGGATTTGTACTTTAGCAAAAAGTGAAAAATATTGTTCTTTTTTGCAAAATTGTCGCTCATTTTTTGTTTATAGCGGCGATCAGAAATAACGCAGAGGTGATCAAATACCACCAAAAGAAAGCTCTATTTGTGGGAAAAAAAGGACGCAAATTTTATTTGGGTACAACGTCGCACAACCGCGCAATTGTCATTCAAAATGCGACAGCGCTGAAAGCCAAAAACTGGTCTGGGCAGGAGGGGGGTTTAAGTGCCCAGTAAGGAAGGGGTTAAATATTTCCTCCACCTCCCTAAATTGGCAGTGGAAGTCTGACACAAATCCCCATTTGTGTAAATTCATCCGATCCTTATGATTCCCATTCATTAAGCATTGCTCTCTCGGAATATCACCCGCTTCCTCTATGATATTATTATTATTATTATACAGGATTTATATAGCGCCAACAGTTTGCACAGCGCTTTACAACATGGGGGCAGACAGTACAATTACAATACAAATCAATACAATACAAATCAATACAGGAGGAATCAGGGGGCCCTGCTCGCTAGAGCTTACAATCTAGAAGGGAGGGTCAAGAGGAACAAAAGGTAATAACTGTGGGGGATGAGCTGATGGAGAAATTGAGAATACAGTTGTTAGGTGTGGGTAGGATAGGCTTCTCTGAAGAGAAGGGTTTTTAGGGATCGTCTAAAAGATAATAGAGTAGAAGATAATCGGACAGTTTGGGGTAAGGCGTTCCATAGGATTGGAGAGGCTCTGGAAAAGTCCTGGAGGCGAGCATGGGAGGAGGTGATGAGGGCGCTAGAGAGCAGGAGATATTAAGAGGAACGAAGAGAATGAATAGGTTGGTATTAAGAGACTAGGTTAGCGATGTAGCTGGGGGCTAAGTTGTGGATGGCTTTGTAAGTAGTTGTTAGTATTTTGAATTGAATTTGTTGGGTGAGTGGAAGCCAGTGGAGGGATTGACAGAGAGGAGTAGCAGAAACAGAGCGATTGGTAAGGTGGATAAGTCTGGCAGCAGTATTCATGATGGATTGGAGGGGGGATAGCCTATGTAGAGGTAAGCCAATGAGAAGGGAGTTGCAGTAGTCGAGACGAAAGATGACCAGGGAGTGGATTAAGAGTTTTGTTGTGTCGTTGGTTAGAAAGGGGCGTATTTTGGAGATGTTGTGGAGGTTGAGGTGGCAAGATTTGGACAGTGATTGGATGTGGGGCTTAAAGGAGAGTTCAGAGTGCAGAACTACACCTAGGTCCTTGGCATGTGGTGATGGGCTTATAGTTGCGCCATTGATTTTGACAGAGAGATCAGGGGAAGGGGCATGTGGGGGAGGAAAAATTATAAATTCGGTTTTGGATAGATTGAGTTTGAGGAAGTGGTGTGACATCCAGGCTCACATATCTGTTAGTAAATTAGTGATACGTGAGGAGACGGCGGGAGTGATCTGTGGGGTAGAGAAATAGATTTGGGTGTCGTCAGCACAGAGGTAGTATTGGAAGCTATGGGAGGCTGTCAACTGACCCAGGGAGGAGGTGTAGATTGAGAATAGGAGCGGTACAAGGACAGAACCTTGGGGAACCCCAACAGAGAAAGGAAGAGGAGAGGAAGAAGTTGAATTGTAAGTAACACTAAAGGTGCGGTTGGATAAGTAGGAGGAGAACCAGCGAAGAGTACAATCACTGAGACCAAAAGTGTGGAGTTTTTTGAGGAGGAGGGGGTGGTCAACAGTATCAAAGGCAGCAGAAAGGTCCAGGAGTATTATCTAGAACTTCGCTATTATAACCCTTTTCTATAAATTTCAACTTCAGGGTGTTAGCTTGTGAGACGTAATCATGAAGCCTGCAGCAGTTATGTCTCACCCTCATTAGCTGTCCTTTAGGTATATTTTTAATCCAAGAAGGATGATGCCCACTCTTTACTGAACAATAACTGTTTCTATCTGTGGGTTTGAAATATACTTTTGTTTCTCAAGCTGGTCCTGATCTCTCTATGTTTACATTCAAGAAATGTATCTCTGTATCACTAATCTGGTAATCCAGCATGATGTTATTATCATTTTGATTCAAGTACAACTCGACCAATGTGTTTGGTCCCTTCCAGATAAGCAGCAGATCATCAATATACCTCTGATAAAATAATAGTAGTTGAGGTCTGGGTGAGTTAAAGATGTATCTGTCTTCCCATTCTGCCATAAACAAGTTGGCAATGTTGGGTGCAAAACACAAAAAGCTATGTTATATAATTAAATTTAATTAGAGAGAAAAATATTCATCTAAGGTCAAGTTCATACATTCCCTTTTCTACACTATGTGGCCAAAAACTTGTCAACACCTGACCACCACACTTATATAAGTTGTTGGGCATCCTTTTCCAAAACCATAGCCATAAACATGGATTTGCCTCCCTTTGAAGGTATAATGGCCTCCAAACTTCTAGGAAGGCTTTCCACAAGATTTTGGAGTGGGTCTGTGGTAATGTGTGCCCATTTGTGAGATCAGGTACTGATGTTGGACTAGAAAACCTTACTCACAATTGTCATTCCAATTCATCCAAAACGTGTTTCAGTAAGGTTAAAGCCGGCCATAGATGGTTGAATCCTGGCTGGTTTAGCAGGGACCAGCCAAGATTCAAACCATCTATGGGTGGGTTGATTGTATCCAAGTCAATCAATTGCTTGGGCTCTTTTGTTTTTTACCACCTGCCCAACTGCAAATGTAGACTAAGTTTTAAAAACACCAGCTCCAATTTGGGGAAGTTTAACACATTCTTACTGGGAGTGCCATTTTGTGCTCCACCACAGCATTTCCTCCTTCCCTGCCTAGAAAAGAATGACGTTGCTACCTCCTGGCATGTCCGCATAACATATCTCAAGGAGAAGTGTTTTGCTCAGGGGCACATGTGCACCCCAAAGATCTGTGGCAGAAATAACCCTAATATTATGTATGCACAGATGTGCCGCATCTCTCATGTCAGATGTGCAGCATGTCCCTAAGGCCTGTGGAGCATATGTGCATGCATTGGGTATCAAGCAATGGCGGCATGGAAGAGGAGCGGGGGAGGACAACCTCTGAGGTTCCTCTTTAAAGGCTTTAAGAGAACATATGCTGTAAAAAGAGGACCCGACAGGAAGGTTTGTATTGCAGAGGATGGGCAGGGAATCATAGTGAATAGCTTTGGAATAGGAAGGGAGGTAAGTACTCTGCCCAGTGGGCTTCACTCTGCAGGTCCTGTGTATTCTAACTGTGGCTGCCAATTATGTTATTTCCTTGTGACTATCAAGACTTTTATATATTTAAATGAAAAGGATGTTTGCATTATGAACTTAAGCTAAATAGTGGGAACATATCACCTACCTGCAAAGTTCTCATTGTCAAATAATGTAACTATTAAAAATACCTTATCTGCTTTATATTCCAGGTTCTGAATGCAAGTACTTGCAAAATGTATGGAAGTGTTGGTTTTATTTATCATTTCTAACACAGGCGGCCTTTACAGCTTGTATAGTGATCCATTTCCGCATTACATGTGAGTCAATTTAAATACATTTAGTACTTCCACCCTGTTAGACAAGTTCTTACGTTAACCCATGCTTTCGTTCAATGAAGGGCAAAACAGGTTCTCTTTTTTACCCCCTCTCCACAGCAGCACATACTCATTGTTCCTTCACTCAATTGCATCCCTGACCTATAGTTTCCAAGACTAAAAAGTCTGGAGCGGGGGCTTGAATTTACACTGGTTGTAAACATCTTAAATCAAAATGAACAAATCATATCCCTATATAGTGTGTACTAGCTGCAATTCAAAACCGTATGATTTATGTCATCTCTCTTATTCCTCTGTTATCTGCATTAGTCACTTCTCACAGTCTATATCACTGGTCTCCAAACTGCTGTCCGAGGGACGGATGCGGCCCTTTGCTTGCCTTTATCCAGTCCTTGAGGCACTATTCCTCCCACTGATTTGAGGCACTATTCCCAACACTGACGCCCAGCAGTGGGGCATAATTCCCCAAACTGTCACCAATGATGTTGCATTATTTCACCCACTGACACCAATGATGGGGCACTATTCCTCCCAGTAATACCAATGACAGCGCACTATTCTGCCTCCTACTGACCCCAGGCACTATGCAATTGAACACCACGCCAGAGGCATTGTTTACTCTCACTCATGCCGGGTCTGCAACATTTTCTACCCCCACTGGGCACCATCCGACCCCCCTAAAGTCTGAAGGACAATAAACTGGCCCTTTGTTTGGAAGGTTTAGAGATACCTGGTCTAAATGGACACCAATCAATCCCTGAGGATGGCCCACTCCCTGTTCAGCACTCAGCAGGTGATTAACAGCCTCAGCTGTGCATGTTTACCTATGAGACTGTCTAGAAGGGTGTGTGTCCATTCTTTCCACTCAGGTCTCAGATTACATTCAGCTCTATGCTCTATGCTATGTAATGTGTGGCATGAGATTCCCACCTCAGGTCACTTCACTCAACATGCATAAGGATTTACAACCACTTTAAGTATGTTAAACTAATTCAACTCCAGGCACCTTTCACTTTTCATCTATAGGCCTACTAAAGTATATCTAAACTCAAAGACATAAATTGTAATATATTGCAGCTTACCAGTCCAGACCAGTTACCCCAACTGTGGCATGTATTGTATTTATACAGTCATTCACTTTGAGAAGGCAGGCACTGCCTGCTCACAGGGATCCCCTGCATATAAACTGAATTGCGCATGCACAGCTTAGCTTACAGCAGCTAGCCTGTTCCCCTTTGTGCTGGAATGACTAGCTCTTGTACACGTCCAGGAATGATGTCATCCTTCACCAATAATCAGCACAAAGAAGATGCCAGCTTGGGGTGGGGACCATGAGAGGAAAGATAAATATTCCTCTCTTTAGTTCTGCTTTTAAAAATGTAGTAATATCTGAAAGCGAATATTTTAAGGCAAAATAACCTAAGAAACAGAAAATAATAAATATACCAAAAACAAAACAAATGTTACTATAGTTATAAGGTGCTAATTGTATTCTGACCTTAGTTATGTTGTTCTATATACCCAATATGGCCAAACAACGAGCTTACAAAACAAAAGGAAGGTGTGCACACCTAGTGCATTACCAAACACATTTAATGAGTGTTTTAAAAAGTAAAAATGGATACTCGCAAGAGTGGAGACCCACAGTGGGCCATAAAGTTGCACAATAACAACAGCACGGACACAACGCAGGTGTAGTTGATGCGTTTTGGGGGCATGTCTCTGAAAAAGGGGGTACACCCCCGAAACACATCAGCCTACACCTGCGCTATGTCCGCACTGTTGTTGGTGTGCAACTTTATGGCCCACTGTGGGTCACCACTCTTGTGAGTATCCATTTTTACTTTTTAAAACACTCATTGAATGTGTTTGGCAATGCACTAGGTGTGCGCGCCTTCCTTTTGTTTTGTTTTGTAGTCTCTATTGGATCCCCCCATCTGAGGGAGTGCAGCATCCACCTGACTTTTATGAACATTGATGTCCTTGTTGCCATTTAAAATCAGGAAAGACATCTTAAGCACTGGAAATGATTATTGTTTTGTAATACATTGAGCTTGTTGGACATCCCAATCAAAAACCACTGTTAATTTGGAGTTAATTTGCTCTGCACACTGCTAGGAAGGCTTTCCACAAGGCTTTAGAGAACATCTGTCATTTAGCCAAAGGGGCATTTGTGAGGTCAAGTACTGATGTTGGATGAGAAGACCTGGCATGCTATTGGCGATCCAATTTATCCCAAAGGTGTTCTGTAGAGTTGGGATAAGGGCTCTGTGCAGAACTCTCAAGTTTCTTCACACCAAACTGGTGCAACCATGTCCATTGGAAGCAAAGGTTTTCAGTAGGGATGAGGTCATGGCTCTGTGCAGGACACTCAAGTTCCTCTACACCAAATCTGTAGACCATGTCTTTATGGAGCTGGCGTTGAGCACAGGGGCACAGTCCTGCTGGAACAGGAAAAGAGCCTTCTAAAAAAACGCTAGAGATACTCAATTGTCTAAAAAGTCTATTGCCCGATGTACCATTAACAGTACCCTTCACTGGAAATACCTGAACACAAGAATTTGGAGGGGTGTTCCATATATCATAATCTGTCTCTGAGTTTAGGTGCCTTTTCTTGCCCTGTTTATCTCCAGGGACCCTGGAGAGAATATAGTCAAATGTTGCAAATAATGTTTAGTTAAAACTGTGCCAGCCTATAATAAACAGAGCATATGTAATGTTCTTTTCATGCATTGTAGATGGTGAAATAGATCGTCAGATGGCAGGTTATCTCTTGGCTGCATTTATGATTTTCCTTGGTGTACATCTTCTGTGCCTTCTAGCCTGCTTCTATTGTAAGTACTCCATAGCTCTACATTTTAAGGGATTTTGAAGGGATTTTCTATTGTAGTTAATTTATGTGTGTTGCCATAGCACATACAGGCTCAAAGTATTGGCACATCTAAAGGGCCAACTAGCTAAAAATCAAGGTAAGGTTCTTCAGACCAGAGAATGTTACCCTTAAACAGCTTTAGTGTCCCATCTTACACTACGTCTCCTTCTGGCAGTTAAGTTCTGCCCATGCTTCCCCTGGTATCTAAATCCATAAAGTTGCTGGTAGATTCACTTTCCTTACCTAATTTTGAGCTTTTGCAACTACAACCAGTGTGTTCTCTGATTTTAGCACAGCTCCTGTCCCCACGCATTGCAGCATGAGAGGGAGGCAGGGCAAAATATAGTGGCAGAAAACATCAGTTTAAGAATCTGTAGTGGTTTACTTAGGACTCATGCACACTAGTGACATAAAAGGGATCGGTCAAGTCTGCAAAACAAACATTAAATGCATCTAAATACATCTTATGGTCTTCTGTGTAGATTTGTACACTAGATGTTCAAAAGCGTTTTCAAGCTCAATGCTTGCCAAATCAAGAAACATTTGTATTCATGGTCCATTTGTTGTGGGTTTGGCAGATTTACATAGTTGGTAAGATTGAAAAAATACACCAGTCCATCCAGTGTGACCTGTGTGTACGTGTATTTATGTCTCTACCACTTTCTGTATCTCTGTATATTGTGCTCAATAAGATGTCCATGAAAACATTTTTTTAAATTACCAACACTTGCGACACCACCACTGAGTTAAACCTATTTAAATGCATGTAAACACGACTTGAATGTGTCTAAATGTTTCTAAACCTGCTTAAGGGAGTGTTCACATGGGCGGCTAGGCGGCAGTCAAAGTAGACAACTGAACTGCTGTTTTACCTCCCCTCTGACCACCCACTTAAAGAAGTACATATAGCTTCTCAGAACTCTACAAATGCTCTGGACATGGTGCTTTGCTTTTTGTCCACTGAAAAATTAAACCCCTGTCACATTCAGCAGGCAGTAACAACATAGACCGTGACCCCTCCAAGTGAATGGGGCCATTCCATTACCATCTTGTGGTGCGGTGGTTTGACCTTTTTGGGGTCAAAAAGACTATGAAGAGGCAGCTGACAGTCAACTGCCCTCTGAAAAGCTATTCTGTTTTCAAAGGGGCCACAAGGGCTGCCCCACATCTGAATGAGGCCATAAAGCAGGAACATCTAAAAGTTGTTTATACCTCCCAGATAACTTATCTTGCCTTTAGAGAAGCTAAATACAGGGTAGTCAGTGTGCACGAGGCCTTAAAGTTCAGATCTGAGATAAGATGATTATGGAGAGCATTATTGTCTGGAAATAGTCTTCAGGTCTCCAAAACACCCTACTATTCACCCCTTGTTATATCTAGATGGTTATTAGAGTTAAGGCCCACCAAAACTGATATAAATAATGAATATTCAAAATGAATATCTCTCTTTTGTGTCTTGGGGACTCCATTGGTGAGATCTTTACACCTCTCTGCAAATTCTTAGTTCTGCATACCAGTTGTTGCTATTATGAGGGGGCTCCTACCATCTTTTCCAAGAAATATAAAAGGCTTTCTGGTGATTCTGCCCACCACGTTACTCCTGTGAATAGACCTAAATAGCGTCTTGTACAAACATATATTCTATATTTTACGGTTTTATAAAATTCAGAGGATACAAAAAAAGTCATAATTATGTGAGGAAAATAGGACCATTATCCAACACAGGTCCATTAATATCAGTTCAGCACTTAGAAATAATCCTGAGACAAGACATAATCAGGACAATAACCATTACCTCTGGATGAGTACTATAAATAATAGGGAACTTAAGCACCCAGTCTTAACAATACAAATCTCAAAGTCTCATCTAACCTAAAAGAAAAGGTAGGGAAAAGTAAACAATACAAGAACCTTAAAACAAGAAGCAAGAAGAAAAAAAAAGAACAGAGGGGTAAAGGGGCAGAATGTGGGGAATATGGGAGAAGGGTAAGAAAAAGACGAGGGAAAGGGGAATAAGAGGAGGTGCTCTCCACCTAACCCCAAAATCCCAGATCAATGATGCACCACACTTCAGGGAGAGAGAATGGCTCAAAACTCTTGTGAGTAATAAAATTTAGTCCAGGCAGCCCAGGTCATGGTATTTTTAGCCAACCTATTGTGCTTCTCCGCTAGTAAATATTCCAGATCTATGAGTGAATCTGTTTTCAGCACCAAATCGGCCAAAGTAGGCACATTCGGGGATCTCCAATGTCCAGGGGTGATAGCTCTAGCAGCTGTCAAAAAATGGCAAAGAATGTCACATTTCACGGCTTTGATTGAACCTGGTAGTATAGACAATAGGGGAATTTGAGGAATATTGGGGACGAAAGTACCTGTGACTTTACAATAAAGTTCTAAAACAAAAGTCCAGTGCCCATTAATCGGGGGTGGGGAGCAGGCAATCGACGCAAATATGAAACATGGTACCCTCTGACACCACCAACACAGACTGGAGAGGGAAGGATAATATCTGTGCAGAGTATCTGGGCACCTGTACCATTGTGTCAAAGTGTTAAAATTGAAGAGACATAGAAAAAAAAATACAGAATCATTGCTGTTTGTGGATTATGTTCTGCCCATATTTAGGATATCAGCTTGTACAGAAGTGTTTATAGAGGCAGAGGCTCTGTTACAGTACAATTGGGATGACCAGGGTCAAGCATAGAAACATTTTAGTTTATGGTCACGCTAGGTTGAAATCTTTCTCCCTCATGTCCAACTTGGAATATGCTTCAGGGGAATGAGCTAGATTTTTCTGGTTGTTGGTTTCAGACTCTCACAACATTGGTGTCTCTAATGTCTCACTCTCTAGGCTCTCCACCAAAGACCAATGAAGAGAAGAAACCAGAAGAGATTCCTATGATGGAGACACATCATCCAAATGATGGAGAGTCATCCTCTACACAACAGAGAGACCTCCAGAAGATGATGGAGACACATCCAGACGATGTTCCACCTTTGCAGCCCACAAAGGATGACAAGGAGTAATTTAAATTTTGAACTTTTCTGGAAGACGTGTACATAGTTCCTTATTTTTTTTAATATTTTGCTTACTAAGTGCCTTCAAGGACTGGGAGCCTATTACGTTATCTAGCTGCAATATAACAACCACTATTTCATTTTACGTTTTTACGATATCCCTTCCCTGTCACCCAGCTGTATAGTATGTTTCCTCTTACAGATAGTAAATTGTCTACCATTCTGTGCTGATTGCCAATACACTGTTGTCAAAAGCTTCTCTACTATGAAAATGTGCCAAAAGCAATACTGAATCCAAAGTTAGGAAGTTAGGAATGTGGTAGAAATGTCATAGGGAAGAATGTATTATTATGGTGTTGCACTCGTCTCCATTATTCAAATTTTTTTTTTTATTCATTTTATCAAATTCTTAAAGATAAAAACAACCATGAACAGGCATCCCATGTATATATTCAGTCAACCAGACCTCTAACAAATACCTTCTCAAATAAGAAAAATAAAAAAATAGGACAAATTTCAATTTATATAACGGAAAGCTCTTTAGAACAGACTATGGGCAAGATCAGAGTCCAACCATGTAGCCCAAATTTAAGCTAATTTTCAGGTGTATTCACGTGTACTTGAGATCAGTTTGAGATTGTTTAGAGACCACTGAGTTCATTGACAGGTGCATATGACATGGGGTTGACCGCCTTCAAAGCTGCATTAACCTGTTTCAAGCTGCTTTTGCATTCCTGGGGGTGAAGCGGAGTTTAAAGCATGGTAATGTTTCTCAAGAAACGAGAATTCTTTGAGTGCTAGTTTAAAGCATTTAGAGATAAAGCTTTTTTTTTAAATATCATTTTAATGAAAGAAAAAGAGAAAAATGGTTCAGAAAATATTTACAGACAAATATATTACAAAAATAGACAGTCAATAGAAAAAGCAAAAACAAATGGGTATAAATATAAAAAGTACTTTACAAGGTCTTGCCTAGTCAGTGGTCCCAACAAAGTCCAATACAATGTAGCTTAAAGTAGATGTAAACCCGAAAAAAATATATTTAATTAGTAATTCTTCCTAGTAGAGTACAGCGTGTCATGTCATCTGTGTCCAGTCTTGCCACCAAGAGTTAATCCAGCTCTGAGCAATCCCCTTATCATTTTTCAATAAAAAAACAGACTAACTGAGAAATAGTAGACATTTCTTCCCTGTGCTGTGTGAGTGACAGATTATTTGCTTATCTCATGCAAGGAGCAGAGGAAGCTTCACACTCCCCCCTCCTTTCTCCTCCAGCTCTCCCAGGATTGGCTGCTCCACACCTCTGCATGACTGGGCATGCTGAAGTCATGTGGTGTCTTTCCTGAGTTTTGACAGGGTGTTTCTCAAAACTCAGGAATAGCAAATTAGGACAGTGTAGAGGTGGGCGGGGAGTCTTGTAACATCACAACTCCACCCACCGAGCTCCAGCAAAGAGACCCACCCACTGATTCCAGAGATTTGTGGGGCTGCTACTGCTGAAAGGGGTGGCATTTGCAAGGTAGGGATACATGTAGGAGGCTTGCATGTATATATACATTAATACTGTGCCTTAGTTTATACTGGGTGAGTGGTGAGTTTACATGCACTTTAAATCTAGTTCTGACAGAGTCACTGGCCCTCAGATTGTCTCTTAGCATGGGTGAGTCAATTTGAAAATAGAGAGCTGGAAAGCTGCAGCTTCAGCCATCTTTTCTGATCTCCAAGTGGTGTGTTTACAGAAATGACACAGCCAATCAAGGAATCTGAAGAGTAGGAGGTTGGAGTGCTAAACTGTTTATTTTTAGCAAACTCTCCCCAAAATGTTGGTTTTATGTTTGTATTGATATTTTCATATCAATACATGTTACTGTCTGATAACCAATATATTATAGCCCATCATGAAATCATGGTTTGATAGAGACTTGTTGTGATGCGTCTCTTATGTCTATTCTCTGATGTATTGTGACTAATCTGTCTTTTGTATATAATAGTATAATCATGAAGGGTACCAAAGTGATGGTTTTTCTCTTCTTTATTTGTGTAAACACTTATTATTAAGGTTTCATCATTGCATGACCTAGGCATGTGTCCTGTGAGCACATTCTGTGACTAGTGATGAGACGAAAAATTTACTAAAATTTCGGATGTCACACCCCACTGAAGTCAATGGGAAATAAATCTTAAAAATCAGTAATGACCATTTTCTAGGCCAGTGTCTCTCAACCTTTTTTTCAGTCAAGGCACCCTTTAAAATTCTTGAGGCACCCCATTCTAAAGTTTAAAAACTAAATTAATAGTTTTACGTAACACAGCAACAACCACACATGTAGGGCGCCCAGCATTAGAGGAGATTATTCTTCCAATGCAAACAAACCTTTGTACTGATTAATATTCCATTTCAATATTCCATTGTTTCTCTCACCCTCACTCAGCTAACATGATCCCAGAGTAATGGAGAGGGGCAGGGGAGAGGGATACAAGGATGCTATGCAAGTGCCCAACATCCTCCTTATAAACCAATGAGGTCATTGGTTGTTAGGACACTGGCTGTAAAGGTGCACAACGAAAACTTGTGGCTTTATGTAACAAATTTGCAGGCTGGCTTCTATACAATTTTTGGGCAATTTCTAGGTATTTTGCCAAGTCATCCCTGAAGACACCTGAAGGCACCCCAGAGTGCCTGGGCACCCTGGTTGATAAATTCTTTTCTAGGCTAATAGGCAAGAGATTGTCAAACAAATGTCAGAGGGACAGGGTCTTGGGGTGCTGGGCATGTACTAAAGCAAAAAAAAAAGAGGAGTAGAAATTTCAATAATGCTTAAAGTAAAATTATGAAAATGTTAAATTCCATCTAAAACCATGCCTGGAGGATGCCCGATCCTTCCTGTGAAGTGCTGCATATATACAATGGTTACATCCTACTATAGAAAACTGCCATTTAATAACAAAAAAATGCAATTTAAGTTGCTAGTAAATGACAGCCCCCAGCCGTCATTCTGTTTGTAGACAAAGCAGCCAGGGATTCCCTTTCACACTGGAGCCTTATCCTAAATAAGGGTCTGGTATAAATGCTAATGGAGGGCGCCACACAAGAAAAAAAATGCACGGAGTTATCTCTTACTAGCCACCAATTTCAGGGGCATTTTTCTTACTGATCACCAATGAATTGGTTTTAGAAGAGGTTCTCCAAGGCCTGAAAACTATTTTAAGGGTTCCTGTTGAGTAAAAGGTTGAGAAGGGCTGATTTATAGAATGCAGAAGGGGTGAAATATAAATGTGAATGGGGCATACATGCTCCACATTTTCATGCTAAATATCCCTGAAGAATGTGTACATGGTGCTGGTCATCATTAGCTGTTTAATAAAATAAGTCCTACAAATCTCTTATATATTTAGTATATATAAATTATTCATGTTTTCTATTTTAGAACCTATTTATGTAAATAAAGATGCCTGTATAAAACCAGTGGGTTCTTGTTTTAAATTGATTTTAAAATCCCCCATGGTCCTTTGCTGGGTAGTATCGGCCTCTGCCTGTCATCTTCCTATGAAGTTATAACTTATAAAGAATTTTCAACGCTGTTAAAGAAAAAAAAAAACTTTCCTGAGAGAAATGCTGAGTTCTTCATTGCCTATTTAGCATTCTGGCTGTCAAGCTTATCCTATGACAACACTACTTTGAGTGGCTAACCCAGAACAAGATGCTCTGAATTTTCTGATCCCCATTTTTCTCCCAGAGCTGTGATTCAGAAAGTATGGAAGCCAAAGGGTCAGCATCAAACTCAGAAATCTGGCTATTACCTTGAACTTGGAACCTTGCCACCATTGAGGAGGAACCCCCTTCCGCGAGTGTTAATTCCTTTGGTCCTCTACCATCTCCACAGCACTAAGGCTTGATTCACATGTGCGGCTAGGGGGCACTAAAACCAGGTGGTTGAGCCACCATTTTACCGCTACCCCAACCTCCCACCTGAACAGGGGCATTTAGCCACTCAAGGTGCTCAAGTGAGCAAAAATAAGACAGCATGTTGCATTCAATGGGCATTACCACTGCTAAACACGGCCAATGCAAGAGTATAAGGCTGCCCCCCAACTCTGTGTGCAACACTCACAGCGTTCGATCATGTGGTGAGGTGCGGTGCGGTGCGATTTTTAAAAACAAGGGCAGAGGGCACTCCATGTGTAAACGAGCACTAAAGGAGACAGTGGTGAGTCGAAGGTCAACAAGACGACCAAGGAGATCAACACTCCTGGAAGTGTTAAGGTGGGTACACACGAATCAAAATTTAGCCGGTTCAGCAGGAACTGGCTGAATTTTGATCTGTGTGTAGCTCCCTCTGTTCAGCAGAAGTCAATTGTTAGACCGGCTTCTCTCAAATGATCCTGCTTGAAAACCAGCATGTTGTCCCCGCCTGGTCTGAAGTTTTTTCTTTCTTTTTTTTTAAATAGCTGGGTGGTGGCAATTGCAACCGCAAGTCAATTTAAATGTGTTTTTTCTTTAGAAATGTCAGTTTTGCTGCAGCAGGTTCTATACATGCTACAGATGCCCCACTTTACAGGCAGACAAAGGGGACCCTCCAGGCACTAGATTTAACCTCTTCTGGACCGCCCAGCATACATATACTGTGGCAGGGCGCCCGGCTGAGAAAAATCACGTTCCTATATGTGATTTTGTGCACGCGGTTTCAGGGGCGCACGCACACGTCGCTGGAAAGCACCGCTCTCGCTGTGATTGGACAAAGCAATGGTCACTGCTCCTCGCTGATCTGTAAGTGATGAAAAGCAAGATCTTGTGTTTCAGCTAACCTGAAACACGATCTCTCCTTTCCTCCAATGTGACACCCCCCCCCACAATTAAGAAGTCCCTCTCTACGACACACTTAACCTTTTGATCATCCATGGTGTTAACCCCTTCCCTGCCAATGTCATTTATACAGGGATCAGTTCATTTTTTTAGCACTGATCACTGTATTGGTGTCACTGGTCCCCAAAAGTGTTACTTGGGGTCAGATTTGTCAGCCACAATGTCGCAGCCCCGCTAAAAATCTCTGATCGCTGCCATTACTAGTAAAAAATAAGTAAAAATAAAAATGCCATAAGTCTATCTCATAGTTTGTACACGCAATACATTTTGAGCAAACCAATCAATAAACCCTTATTGGGATTTTTTTTACCAAAAATATGTAACAGAATACATATTGGCCTAAGCTGATGAAGAAATTTGATTTTTAATTTTTTATAGCAGAAAGTAAGGGATATTTATTTTTTTTTTCAAAATTGTTGCTCTTTTTTTGTTTATAGCGCAAAAAAAAAAAAAAAAAAGCAGAGGTGATCAAATACCATCAAAAGAAATTGTCAGTTAAAGCAATGCAGTGCCATATCGCAAAAAATGGCCTAGTCAGGAAGTGGACAAATCCTTCCAGGGCTGAGGTGGTTAAAGGAATTTTTCATTTTTATTGTGTCACTTTAAGCATCATTAAAATCAGTTCTCCTTAAGGCTAGGTTCACACTGCTCCGATCACAGAGATCGCATATGATTTCGCACCGCACTGCAGTGTGAACCATATGCGATCTCTGTGCGATGCAAAATCAGCCATAGAGATTGTATGGCTGAATTCGCATCGCAATCGGAGCAAACTCGCACAGGACCCTTTTTTTTCGCAGGATCAGAATCGGATCGCATGGTGGTTCACACCATGCGATCCGATTCCTGTGCGAGTTTGCAGTTCGCAGTGCGATATGCGTACTCATTTGGGGGTGTCATTAACATTGTATTGACACTCCCCAGAGATCGCATATGGCAGTGTGAACTGCCGCTCAGAGACCTGCGATGCGGGAACCCGCAGTGAATTCGCAGGGTTCCCGCACCGCAGCAGTGTGAACCTAGCCTTAACATTAATTATTTTTAAAAACAAGGGCAGAGGGCACTGCATGTGCAAATGAGCACTAAAGGAGACAGTAGTGAGTCGAAGGTCAATAAGACGACCAAGGAGATCAACACTCCTGGAAGTGTTAAGGTGGGTACACATGGATCAAAATTTAGCTGGTTCAGCAGGAACTGACTGAATTTTGATCTGTGTGTAGCTCCCTCTGTTCAACAGAAGCCAATTGCTAGACCGGCTTCTCTCAAATGGTCCTGCTTGAAAACCAGCATGTTGTCCCCACCTGGTCTGAAGTTTTTTAAATAGCCGGGTGACAGCAATTGCAACCGCAAGTCAATTTAAATGTAGTTTAACTCATTTTTTTTTCTTTAGAAGTGTCAGTTTTGCTGCAGTAGGTTCTATACATGCTACAGGCGCCCCACTTTACAGGCAGACTAAGGGCTATTATTTTTAAAGGAATTTTTCATTTTTATTGTTTCACTTTAAGCATCATTAAAATCACTGCTCCTTTAACCACTTGCCGGCCGTGAACCGCAGGTTGACGGCGACAAGGTGGCTCGATATCGCAAACCGCCGTCACACGACACGATATAATGCACTGTGAGCCCCGGCGGCGCGCTCACTGTGTTGGGGGAACAGGGAGCGGGTGCGGCGGACTCGATCTCCGCCGGCTACCCGCGATGCCCCCCCCCGCAGTGAAAGAACAGAGTTCCGTGTAAGTAAACACGGATCTCCGTTCTGTGAGAGGGGGAAGGGCTGTGATCACAGCTTTCCTCTATATGGGAGCTGTGATCGCTCCCCTTCCCCTGCTAGGGCAGCCCAAACACAGTTAGAACACACCCAGGGAACACAGTTAACCCTTAGAGCGCCCCCTGCAGGTTAACCCCTTCACTGCCAATGGCATTTACACAGTAATCATTGCATTTTTATAGCACTGATCGCTGTATGGTCCCAAAAAATGCCAATGGTCCCAAAAAAGTGTCAAAAGGGTCCGACATGTCCGCTGTAATATCGCAGTACCACTAAATATCGCAGATCACCGCCATTACTAGTAAAATATTAAAAAAACCCAGAAATGAATTCTCATCGTCCGTAAACACAGCCACTTTTGCGCAAACCAATCAATAAACGCCGATTGCGATTTTTTTTATCACAAATATGAGGAAGAATATAAATCGGCCAAAACCGATGAAAAAAAGTGTTTTTTTAGATTTTTTTTTTTGGATTTGTATTTTAGCAAAAAGTAAGAAATTAGTTTTTTTTTTTTGCAAAATTGTCGCTCTTCTTTTGTTTATAGCGGCGATCAGAAATGACGCAGAGGTGATCAAATACCACCAAAAGAAAGCTCTATTTGTGGGAAAAAAAGGACGCAAATTTTGTTTGGGTACAACGTCGCACGTCCACGCAATTGTCAGTTAAAGCGATGCAGTGCCGAATCGCAAAAAGGGCTCTGGTCCTAAAGTGTGAAATCCTTCCGGGGCTGAAGTGGTTAAAAAAAAAAATTACAACAATTTTTGCATTGATACATGGGCAGTACATGGACCCCCATACCCTTTTTATGGCCAATTACTTGCATATCATTTTTTTGAAACGGGGACTTTTGATTTCTCATATTCGGTTCCCATAGACTTCAATGGAGTTCCCAGTTTGGGCCCGAACTTTTCCCCTGTTCGAGAGTTCTCCTGCAAACTGAACAGGGGGGTGCTCGGCCCTTCTCTACTACTGAGGGGAGATCAGGAAACAGATATTCGCTAATTTTTCCACCGCTCTTCATCCTAACACCCTCCATGGACATCTCTGGCAGGGACTTTACCACTGCCCTTCCTACAAGAAAGCCTGCAGACAAAAGGTATAGAAGCTCCCCACCGCTATCGTTTGTTTACATGCTGATGCTGCCATCACCGTACTACATCATGTCTAAGAGGTAATATACAAGGTTAAGTACTTAGTAATAATAGTGCATGTAAACATACCTTCAATGTATTTGTATTACTGGATTTATTACCTTATTACTGGATTTATTACTGGATGTCTGCCTGGAGTTTGACTTTACACTGGAATGTCTGCCTTTTCTATAATTATGTATATGTATTTACAGTATATACCCCAAGCATCCCTGTTTGATAAGCATGCCATAAGCTTAGCAAATCTTAATAAAGGTCAAACTCCCAATTTAGAAAATCTCAGAATGCCGGGAATGTCATATTATACGAGACAGGTCTCTGTACTTTGACCTCCATGATGATGATGATGACTATATATAATTATAGATGATCATATGACATGATGTAATCCACAAAGTGAAACTGGTACGTTAGCTGTTAAACATTAAACCCTTTACACCTAAGGGTAAAACAAATCTAAAAACCTAAGCTCAATTTTGCAACTTTGACATGTGTTAGTAAAACTACACATCATCACAATTACTTGGGGTACTTTCATACTGGGACAGGGGGGCGGTAGTGGTAAAACGCCGCTAGGAGCCTGATGGGGTGAGCTGAGGGGTAGAGAAAGATTTGGGTTTGATCGGCATATAAATGATAGCGGAAGCCATGGGAGGTTATCAGCTGACCCAAGAAGGATGTGTAGATCAAGAATAGTAGGGGTTCAAGGACAGAACCTTGGGGGACCCCAATGGTAAAAGAAGTTGGAGAGGAGGAAGTGGAGTTGTAAGTGACACTGAATTTGCGGTGAAATAGGTAAGATTCTAACCAACGGAGAGCACAGCCATGGAGACCAAGCAAATTTAGTTTTTTTGAGGAGGGGGGTGATCAATTGTATGAAAGGCAGCAGAGAGGTCCAAGAGTAAGAGTACGGAATAATGACCGTTGGTTTTTGCTGTTAGTAAGTCGTTTGTGAGTTTTAGGAGAGCAGTTTCTGTGGGGTGCTGTGGACGAAATCCAGACTGAAGTGGATCAAGAAGGTTATTCTCAATGAGATGGTCACTCAGTCGGTTGTAGAATAAACACTCAAGGATTTTGGAGGCAAAAGGGAGTAAGGAGATGGGTCTTAGGTTGTTAAGATTGGTGGAGTCCAGTGTGGCCTTTATTGGTCTGGGAGTGATTAGTGCATGTTTTAGAGGGTTGGGGAAGATATGAGCCGGGGCATAAATGTTCTCAACCTGAGCACAACCCCCATGACCAGGCACCTAAATTCAAGGCACAAGCTGCATTGGAATAATTACCTCAAAATCCAAGAAAGGTCTTGGCCTCCTCCTGCTTCCTCTTCTGCTGCTGCCTCGGCCTCTTCCTCCACCTCTACAGTGACAGCGTCACCTGCCACCCAGCAAACAGACGATATGCAAGCAACGCCACCATGTCCGCCACCGTCCCCAAGCATTTCCACATGGTCCCATGGAAGCTTACAGCTGTCCATCTCCCAAACCCTGGAGAGAAAGAGGAAGTACCCCCCTACCCACCCGCGATCCCTGGCCCTGAATGCCAGCATTTCAAAATTCCTGGCCTTTGAAATGCTGTCTGGTGGACACGGACAGTTTCAAAAACC
>BLSH010351923.1:144602-156919 GCA_018402905.1 Glandirana rugosa | reverse complement strand
AGGTACAGAGTTGAGGAGTCGAGAGATAGATCTGGGTGTCATCAGCATAGAGGTAGTAATTGAAGCCATGGGAAGTTATCAACTGGCCCAGGGAAGAGGTATAGAGGGAGAATAGGAGGGGCCCAAGGACAGAGCCTTGGGGTACCCCAACAGAAAGAGACAGAGGAGCAGAGGAGATGTTGTTGTATGTGACACTGAAGGTGCGCTGAGATAGGTAGGAGGAGAACCAGGAAAGAGCAGAGTCACGGTGACCAAGAGAGTGGAGATTATTGAGGAGGAGTGGGTGGTCAACTGTGTCAAAGGCAGCAGAGAGGTCTAAGAGTATGAGTATGGAGTACTGGCCATTGGTTTTAGCAGTAAGTAGGTCGTTGGTGAGTTTGAGTAGGGCAGTTTCAGTTGAGTGTTGTGGGCGGAAGCCAGATTATAGGGGATCAAGAAGGCTGTTGTCAGTGAGGTAGCAACTCAAACGGTTGTAGACGAGGCATTCAAGAAGTGTGGAGGCAAATGGGAGCAGGGAAATGGGTCTTACGTTATTCAAACAGGTGGGGTCCAGTGAGGGTTTTTTAAGTATGGGGTAACCAGTGCATGTTTGAGTGGAGAGGGAAAAGTGCCAGAAGAGAGGGAGAGGTTGAAGATGTGGGTTAGAGAGTGTAGGACAGACCAGGAGGGTAGTCGTAGAAGTTGCGAGGGGGACAGGATCCAGGGGGCAGGTGGTGGGGTGAGCTGTGGAAAGGAGTTGGAAAAATTTCTCAGAGCTAACAGGATTGAAGGAGGAAAGTGTTGAGTGGGGTATTGGACTTAGTGTGTTGGTTGGTGGGGGAAGCTGGACCGAGGATATTTCGTCATGAATTGTGTCAATTTTGTTTTTGAAGTGATTGGCAATCTCCTGGGAAGTGAGCAAGTTGGTGGGTGGAGGCAGTGGGGGGCGGAGTAAGGAGTTAAGGGTAGAGAAGAGTTGATGAGGCTTGAATGAGAGGGATTTGATGAGAGTGGTGTAGTAGATTTATTTAGCGGAATGGAGGCAGGAGTTGTATTTGAGGAGGACAGATTTGTAGAGGGTGAAGTCTTGTAGGGTTATCGTTTTACGCCACACTCGCTCAAGAGTGCTACATTTCTTGAGACTTCTGGTGTCCTCTGTTTGCCAGGTTTGTAGCAGACGAGGCCTGGTTCTGCATGTGGAGATGGGGACAAGTGTGTCCAGGGAGGATGACAATATGTGGTTGTAAACAGAAGTGGCTTTGTCTGGGCAGGAGAGGGGACTGATTTACATGCTGTTTATCATAATTTTGTGATACACTTTTTAATGTAAGTGTATTTGGATTGTTTGGTTGCATTTTGCTGGTGACACTATTAAATACTACACTATTTTTGCCTGTTTGCCTTTAGTTAGCTTCAGCTGTGGGCATTGTTGATGGTGCTTTGGGGGAAATATGCTGGCATGTTGTTTTAAATACTAAGTGCTGCCTGACTTCATTCTTTCTGAGGTCTTTTAGTCTGGTGAGTGCATATTGTTCACAGGGGGTGGGAAAGCACTGTGGTGGATTTCAGTGAATTGAGGAAGTATTCACTCCTATGGCCACACTACATAGTACTGCGAATTTGAAAACAAAAAACAACAGGGATTTTTAAAGCACTCTAAACTAAAATATTTAGTATAAAAATATAAACGTTATTGATACAAAAACTATATATAAAGTGCAAAAAGAGCATGCAACACAACTGTTTAAAAACATGCATATAACATTGTGGACAAGTGAGATCAATGAGCCCCTGTGCATCAACACATTTTGCTGACTCGCGTCCTCAGGGCACACATAGGGGCAGTTTGAAGGAACAGCAGGTCTCACTGTCAGTAACAGAACACACGCAGGTAAGGAAAAAAGGCTTCCCGAACAGACATCAAAACAGCCAAGGGGAATGGATAATATAAACCCCAAATATAGAGGGCACCTGAACATGATTACAATGTCCACTTTATATCAGTCTTATAAAGTATTGGCCAAGTGAGGTACGTTTGGTGCGATGAATGATATTTATCAAGTACTAGGTAGCATCTGACATTTGTTACCCTTTTATGAATCTGGACTGATCCCGGTGAATAAGTTGAGGAAGCAAATTGTGCAAGCTAGTAACTTCAAATCAGAGGAGCGTCCAAGATGGGGATGCTGATAGGTGAGTGATCTGACCAGCTAATTGTGTTTATTTCCAAAGCTATTGTTTTTTGAAGTGTCCATTTGACTGTCAGAAATAAAGCTATGCGAAAATAAGAGTTGTGGCAAGATGAAAAAAGGGTGTAGTCCCTCTTAATGATGATAATGCCACACATGATAAAAGTTGTTCTCACTTAGAAAAGATTGCATATGGGAACCACAGAGTTTAGGTAAAGTGAATGAGTCTATGCAGCTATCAGGAACAATATTGAAGTCCCCACTTATGATAAGCACTCCTTGTTGGAGAGATTCTGTCTTTTTCATCAAATTTAACCAAAATCGTATTTGGTGAACATTAGTAGCATATACATTGACTAATGACTCCTTTCCTCTTGGCCGATATGCTGATTTTGAATATATGAGGGAAATTTGTGTTTGTGCAGGTAGGTTGTGATTCTTGATAGAAGTGCATTCCCCAAACACAGAGGATGTCCGATTTCTGAGAATATTAAAGCTCATTATAACAAAAATGAGTCATATACAACATTGGATACAGGGAGCTTAGAAAAACCCAGTAGACAACAGAGGTGCACGCTTGGGCCACAGCGAATAAACCTGGATAGTCACTATGCCAGAATTCTTCATTATGGAGTACATACCAATGTAGAATTGGTGGAGTGGATAACCAAAAGTTATTTAAAATGAAAAAAAAAAACAAAAAAAAACAAAGGAAAAACAAGGATGTATGCAACAAAGAATCTTCAACATAGCAAACGCTCCACCTAAATGTTCTGTATAACATTAGGACAGACTGAGCAAAATATTAGGGAGGTTAGTCAGATGTCAAAAAGCTTAAGCAGTTCAAATTATATCACCTCATGGTAAATCAATTATAAAAAGGGCTTAAATCTAAATGCCTCATTGAGGCCTGGCGAATATGTAGCTTTAAGGTTGGAAATCCATCTGGCTTCCTGTTAAATGATCATTTTGTCCCAATTCCCTCCTCTGGGATTTTCAGGAATATGTTCTAGAGCTGCAAATTTCATAACACTAGTGTTATGCCTGAGTTTAATCACTTCAGCCCTGGAAAGATTTCCCACTTTAGGACCAGAGCACTTTTTGCGATTCTGCACTGCATCGCTTTAACTGACAATTGTGTGGTCGTGTAACGTTGTACCCAAATTAAATTTGCGTCCTTTTTTTCCTACAAATAGAGATTTCTTTTTGGTGGTATTTGATGACCTCTGCGTCATTTCTGATCACCACTATAAACAAAAAAAGAGCTACAATTTTGCAAAAAAAAAAAAACAATAGTTCTTACTTTTTTGCTAAAATACAAATCAAAAAAATATATATATTAAAAAACAAATTCATTCATCGGTTATGGCCGATTTATATTCTTCCTAATATTTTGGTAAAAAAAAATCGCAATCGGCATTTATTGATTGGTTTGCGCAAAAGTTGCCATGTTTATAAACCATGAGAATTCATTTCTGGCGTTTTTACAATTTTTTTTTTTTACTGGTAATGGTGACGATTTGTGCTTTTTATCGGGACTGCGATATTGGGGCAGACATTTTTTACACTTTTTTGGGACCAATGACACTTATAGAGTGATCGGAATTTTAAATGTCCACTGATTATTGTATAAATGTAATTGGCAGTGAAAGGGTTAACCTGGGGGGGGCGCTCTAGGGGTTAACTGTGTTCCCTGGGTGTGTTCTAACTGTGAGGGGGCTGGGCTCTCAGGAGCATGAGAGATTTAACTGATCCCAGTGACAGGGATCAGTAGATCTCTGTCATGACAGCGCAGGGGACCGCCGTGTTTACATTGACGGTTTCCTGTTTTTCAGCTGTGGCCAGCAATCGCAGCTTGCCAGCGGACATCGGGTCCGCCCGATCCATGGGCACACTGCTGCAGAGTGCGGTGGGCACTAGAGCGCGCCGGCGCACTCCTGCCTGCTAGCCGCGCGTTCGCGAGCTGCCATTTATAGGCGGCGATTTGCTAAACAGCGCCACTCTGCAGCAGTAAATGTACGCGAGCCGGTCGGGAATGGGTTAAGGGTAAAATGTCTACCAATAGGCGTTGACAATAAGTTGTTTCTTGCATAATAGACATGGTCCTTGACTCTCCGCCAAAATTGGCGTATGGTTTTTCCTATGTAATATGCCCCACATTCACATAGCATAATGTAAACAATTCCTGGGGTTTTACAATCCACACAGTGTTCAATTTGGTGAAGTTTTCTGTTAGGGAGATTAAAGGCCTGATTAAGAAGAATCCACTTGCAGAAATCACATAAGCCACATTGCCATGTACCCCTGAAATTGGGCACTTGAGAAGGAGTGGAGACAAAATGAGTAGTTGTAAACCTGTCTCTAATGGATTTTGTACTCTTAAATGTAATCTTAGGAGAATCTTTAAGATATTTGTTGAACAGAGTCGAATAGAATCGGTTTAAAGAAAAGATCCTGCCTAGATGGTTTGTATACCCTACTGAATGTTTTGCATAACAGAGTGAAAGAGTATTCTCTGGCCAAAAGTCTTTCCCAAATAGCATCCGCTTCTAATTTAAAGTGAGCATCATTTGAGCAGATTTGTCTTAGGTATACTGGCTATACGGTATGCTCCTAATGAGGGGTTTAGGGTGGGCACTGTTGGCATGAAGTACTGTGTTGCCCGCACTAGGCTTTCAGTAAAGTGTTGTTCCAATTGACCCATCAGAATGTTTGTTCAGAATGTTCTGATGTCCAAGAATGGAATAGAGCATATCATGGTGCATAGTGAATCTCAAATTAAAAGTATTCATTTCCAACGTGGTCAAAAATCCTGCCAGTTCAAGTGCAGTCCCTGTCCAGAGCATGGTCATCATGGTCTATATAACTATACCATATTAACCACTTCAATTCTGGGCCTGTTTTTTGGACTTGGTGTTTACAAGTTAAAACCAGTTTTTTTTTTTTGCTATAAAATTACTTAAATCCCCCAAACATTATATATATTTTTACTAACACCCTAGAGAATAAAAAAGGGATTTTATTAAAACTTACCGTAAAATCCTTTTCTCTGAGTTCACTGACAGACGCAGCCCTTCATTGACAAGTGGGGGTTTATGCTCATCCTACCAGGAGTAGACTAGGCAAATATAAAAAAAGCAAGCTGACCCCTCCCAGGGGGCCGTCCTCACTCTACATATAACCCCGCTGCTCTGTACAGCATATCAGTTTGTAAAACAAGCTGTACAAACACAACACAGAGGGGTGGGTGCTGCGTCTGTCAGTGAACTCAGAGAAAAGGGTTTTACGGTAAGTTTTAATAAAATCCCTTTTTCCCATGGTAGGGATCATGGAGTCAGAGACACCTCTATCCCTCAACACCTGGGACTCAATAGTCAAGCTGTCAAAGCCAGCGAGGGTAAAGCAGGGTGCAGGATGGGTCCCTGTGACAGGAGATCTTCGTGCAGCGGAAGGCTCCAGGCAACATCTGTCACCATTCGCACCACGTCGGTGTACCAAGAGCGCCGAGGCTGATCCGGAGCTACCAGGATTGTCGGAATCCCCTCCGCTTCTACCCTGCGCAGTAGTCGCAGTAGAAGCTTGATGGGAGGGAAGGCGTACAGGAGCCGATACCGACCCCAAGGCGCTACCAACGCGTCAGTGGCGGCTGCCAGTGGGTCCCTTGTCCTGCACACGAAGGTCTGCACCTTGTGATTGAACCTGGACGCCATGAGGTCCACATCTGGCGTGCCCCACTGGTGGCAAATCTGGCGGAACACCTCCGGATGTAGGGACCATTCCCCCTGATCAAGTGTCTGGTGACTGAGAAAGTCCGCCTGCCAATTCTCTACGCCCGGCATGTAAATGGCGGAGATTGCCGGCACGTGAAGTTCTGCCCATCGCAGAATGAGAGCCGCTTCCACAGCCGCTGCTGAGCTCCTCGTTCCACCCTGATGGTTCACGTATGCCATGGCCGTGGCGTTGTCCGACTGAACCCGAACCGGGAGGCTGCGCAGCCTTACTGTCCAGTGGGAGAGGCAGAGCCTGATCGCCTTCAACTCCAGCACATTTTTTGGAAAGCAGGATTCCTGCGCCGACCAACGGCCCTGAGCAGAGCTGCCCCAGGACCCCCCCAGCCCAATAGGCTGGCGTCCGTCGAGACTATTGACTAATTCAGGGGAAGGAAAGACTTCCCCAACGTTAGAGCCGGGGCCCAAAGCCACCAGGCCAACGATCCTCTGGTCTGATGATCCAATCTGATCAGCTGGTCCAGGGACAGCGGAGACTTGTCCCACCGTGACAGAATCGCTCGCTGTAGGAGCCAAATGTGGCTCTGGGCGTAAGGTAACACCTCGAAGGCTGAAACCATGAGCCCCAACACCCGCATACAGAACCGTAAGGAGGACCACTGGCATGACAGCAGGGTTCGCACCGCTGCTTGCAATGTCAGTAACTTGGCCGGAGGTAAGAACACCTTCGTCTGCTCCATGTCCAGAATCAGATCCAGGTATTCCAGGCGACAGAATGGTGTCAACGTCAACTTCTGCAGGTTAATCAGCCTGCCAAAGTCTTTTAACGAGGCCATGGTGATAGCCACGTTCTCTTCCAGGGCCGAAGCAGACTCCGCTCTCAGGAGTAAATCGTCAAGGTATGCTACCGCCGCAATGCCTCTCTGCCTCAATAGCGCCAGCACCGATGCCACTAGCTTGGTGAACACCCGAGGAGCTGAGGCCAAACCAAAGGGAAGTGCCACAAATTGGTAGTATAGATCTCCCACCGCAAAGTGTAGAAAGCGCTGGTGCCGGAGACAGATGGGAACATGGAGATACGCGTCCCTGATATCCAGAGACGCCATGAAGTTCCCTTGGTGCAGGGCGACCACGGCCGAACGGACAGATTCCATTCTGAATTTTTGCACCTTCACAAAGTGGTTTAGCGCTTTTAGGTCCAGAACTGGCCTGACTCCACCCTTTTTGGGTAACACAAAAAGATTTGGATAGAAGCCACGGAACCTTTCCCGCGGAGGTACCGGCACAATTACCCCTTGTTCGGGGAATGTCTGAACAGCATCTAGGAGAGCCTCCCGATGCCCCTGAGGGAGTCTCAAGTTCCATGGGAAGAGCCTGTCTAGGGGTAGAGTGCTGAACTCTATCCTGTACCCGGAGGACACCACTTCCTGCACCCACCAGTCGGAAATGCGGGCAGTCCACCTGTCTGCGAACCCCAGAAGCCGGCCCCCCACCCGAGAATCGGATGAGGGCAACCCATCATGCAGAGGAGGACTTATCCTCTGCCTTTTCGCTCTTGCGCTGCCAGGGTCGTTTACCGGACCCCGAGGCAGACTTTCCGGGCCTTGATCCCTTGGGCGCTGCACCGGGCGCACAAAAAAAATCTCTTCCGACCTGAAGAAGCAGGACCCTGCTTATGGCGGAACTCCCGCCGCCTGGGCTCCGGGAGAAAAGAACTCTTCCGTCCAGTGAAATCCTTAATGATTTCATCCAACTGTGCCCCAAAAAGCCAACCACCCTGAAAGGGAGGATCCATGAGGCCCTTCTTAGACGCGTGGTCACCCGACCAACAGCGTAACCACAGCACCCGTCTGATAATGTACTGCGAAAACAGACATCTTACACAGCATGGGAAGCAGGTCCAAAGCTGCGTCACGCAGGTACCGAAGACCCTCTAGCAGATGAACTGCTCGCTGCGATGCCTCAAGTGGCCTCCCGCAGCTCAAGTCATTTTGCAACTCAGTCGCACACTCGGTGAGAGATTGCGCCGCCATAGCTGATGCCAGAGCTGGTCTCATGGATGATCCTGCCAACAAGAAAAGTGCTTTGGACACTGCCTCTGTCTGCCTATCGGCCGGATCCTTAATGGAGGGGAACCCCCCCAAGGGAATGGTCATTGCTTTATTCAGGCGAGCCACCGGAGGGTCCACTGCGGGGGATGCCCACTTCTTCACAAAACTATCCTCAAACGGGTAGCGTATAGCGTAGCGTTTGGGCAGGGCAAAGGAATTCTGTGGACACTGCCATTCCTTATAAATCAAATGGTCAAAAAATTGATCATAAGGGTAGGCCCAAGGGGACCTGGGTGACCTAGCCAACCCACAAACGTATGCAGTCTCCTGCGACTCCCCTGCTTGGTCCAGACGCAAAGATGCATGAATATCAGCGATCAGTGCGGTCACCAGCGCCTTCTCGCTCACAACCGAGGCCCCCTGGTCCTCCTCGCCACCCGAGAGCACCCGCTCACCCTCTGAGAGCTCCACGGGGGTCCCCGAGACCACTGAGGCCACTTCCGGGTCAGACTCTTCCCCCAATGAAGGTGGGGGGTGGACGTTTTTTAGGGGCCCCCTTAGCCCGGCTCGGCACTTCCCGGGGAAATATTCCCCAAACACTGATCTTAACTGTTCCAGGGATACCAGAGTCCCTAATGCAGGCTGCGCTTCTGCTGGCTCCTCCTTGGAAGGACCCGCAGGTTCAGCCACCATTGCGCCCCTGTACACTGACAGGCGGAAAGGCCTTGACACCCCCACAAAGCAGCCCCACCACTGCCCCGCAAATCAACCAAGGGGGAAACCCAGGAGGACTGCACCCACCGCTACCAGCACCCCAGGGAGAGCCCAGCTATACTTGATGTTCGTTGCCTCTCAAAGCGCTGCGTCCCAGTAGGAGTGCTAGTGACCGCCAGTCAGAGAGCCTGCGTCGCCTGTGCCATCCACGCTGTCCCAGGGTGAAAGAGGAAGCGCTGGCTAAAAAGCATGTTTTTCTTCCCAGGCACATCCAACATGGCCGCCGAGCTATCACAAGAGGCCCAAGCCTGTATACAGGCTGCGACTACGGCAAAATGGCCGCCGTTCGACACTAGAGGCCAGAAACACCAATAAAATGGCCGCGGCTACGGCAAAATGGCGGCGGATCGCCGCATGGCAGTTTCTAAGGCGTGGGGTGCGGTGCAGGGCAGGGGGGAAGGGTGGAGTAGGAGGGGGCGAAGACACCCAGAGGAGAGCTGAGCCTAGAAAAGGACCCCCCACTGGCCGGCCCAAACCGCTAACAATCGCCCAGCCCCCCCCTCTGCACCCCTAGGGGGGAGAGAGGGGGTCACTCACCAGTCCGATGGGCGTAGCGGGTAGCCACCCGGTTGCAGACCTTCCTCCCACTGCCGGAGAGGGATGCTGCAGGCCACAGGCCCCTGGACGGGAACAAGATCCGGCCACTGGCCACCCGCACGGAACAGGCACAATGCAGCGGACCCCGCCAAGGCTAAGGGTAGCTCACATCGGTCAGCCGCGCTGGGGAAAGTTCAGGATTCTGGATATCCTCTATGCCCCAGCCGGCTTCTTGATAGCAGTCTTCATCAGAGAGCTTGAGAAAAACAAAAAGCGGTAGCAAAAAAAGGAAAACCGCAGATCCCATAAGGGAGCCAGGTCTAACTCCTTGCACTAGGCATAATAAAACTGATATGCTGTACAGAGCAGGGGGGTTATATGCAGAGTGAGGACAGCCCCCTGGGAGGGGTCAGCTTGCTTTTTTTCTATTTGCCTAGTCTACTCCTGGTAGGATGAGCATGAACCCCCACTTGTCAATGAAGGGCTGCGTCTGTCAGTGAACGTAAGAGAAATGGCGGTCGTTGCAAAACTCTATGTCACACCGTATTTGCACAGCGCTATTACAAACACAATTTTTTTTAAAAAAAATTCACTTTTTGGAATGAAAAAATAAGACAACAGTAAAGTTAGCCACATTTTTTACCATATTGTGAAAAATAATGTTGCGCCGAGTAAATTGATACCCAACATGTCATGCTTTAAAATTGTGCCCGCTTGCGGAATGGCGACAAACTTTGCAACCTAAGAATCTCCATTGGCTACGTTTAAAAATTTCTACAGGTTACCAGTTTTGAGTTACAGAGGAGATCTAGTGCTATAATTATTGCTCTTGTTCTAACGCTCGCGGCGATAACACATGTGTGATTTGAACACTGTTTTCATATATGTTTGCTTCTGTGCCAAGCTAGCGGGGACGGGGCGCTTTAATTTTTTTTTTCATATTTATTTTACTTTTTATTTTTTAATTTCACACTGTCCTTTATAAAAAATGTGATCACTTATTATTATAAGAAATGTAATGCATGCCAGGACCTCTTAAATATGAGATCTGGGGCCAAAAAGACCTCAAATCTCATATTTACAGTTAAATGCAAGAAAAAAAAATGACAGTTCAAAATAAAATGTCCCCTTTAAGAGCTATGGGCAAAAGTGACTTGCTACGTCGCTTCCGCCCTGCAATGTTATGGAGCCGAATGGGCGGCATCTTCTGCTCACTCTGTTTCCTGTGCAGGGGGGGAATGGATCCTATCATCTCCGCAGCTGCTGGTGGTCCGATAAGCGGTGGAGATGATGGGAAAGTGGCGGGAGGGATGGCACTTCTCCCGCCACCGATAAAAGTAATCTCGCAGCACATCTGCTGCTAAGACCACTTTTATCTTGCAGAGGATCGGTATCTGTAGCTGAAGGCACCATTCAGATATCGCCACTCAAAGTCAAGGACGTCACATGACGGCCTGCGGGTGGGAGGTAGTTAAGATATATGGCCAGAATTTTGAAAAACCTCTCCTCAGAAACAGAAGCTTCCACCCCCCCAGGTACAGGTTGGCATATGATGCTGCACAGGAAGTCCCCATCCCAACCCCCTGTACCTGGAGGTAGTGGGATCCATCGTACGAAAATACTTTCTTGGTAAGTATATGTTCAAGTAGTGTCAGAATCAATTTGTCATAGGGCCACTGATCTTGAGGTATTTCCTTAAGAAAGCTATCTCTACGACTGATAGACCAGAGGTATGTGGTATACTGCTGTAAAGGACCTCAATATCTATGACTATAAAATAGGGTATCTGGGGAAACTCCAGGCATACTCCAGGCAGCATGGTGGCCAAGACCATACAGTGGTTTAACAGGACAGGGTCCACTCAGAACAGCCCTCGCCATGGTCAACCAAAGAAGTTGAGTGCACATGCTCAGCATCATATCCAGAGGTTGTCTTTAAGAAATCGATGTAGGAGTGCTGCCAGCATAGCTGTAGAGGTTGAAGGGGTGGGGGGTCAGCTTGTCAATGCTCAGACCATACTCTGCACACTGCATCAAATTGGTCTGCATGGCTGTTGTCCCAGAAGGAAGCCTCTTCTAAAGATGATGCACAAGAAAGCCCACAAACAGTTTACTGGGGACAAGCAGACTAAGGACATGGATTACTAGAACCATGTCTGCTAGTCTGATGAGACCAAGATAAACGTATTTGGTTCAGATGGTGTCAAGCGTGAGTGGAGGCAATCAGGTGAGGAGTACAAAGACAAGTGTGTCATGTCTACAGTCAAGCATGGTGGTGGGAGTGTCATGGTCTGGGGCTGCATGAGTGCTGCCGGCACTGGGGAGCCACCGTTCATTGTGGGAACCATGAATGCCAACATGTACTGTGACATACTGACGAAGAGGATGATCCCCTCCCTTCGGAGACTGGGCCACAGGGCAGTATTCCAACATAACAACCCCAAACACACCTCCAAGATGACCACTGCCTTGCTAAAGAAGCTGAGGGTAAAGGTGATGGACTGGCCAAGCGTGTCTCTAGACCTAAGCCCTAATGAGCATAATAATAGTGGCCACACAAAATATTGACACTTTGGGCCCAATTTGGACATTTTTCACTTAGGGGTGTACTCACTTTTGTTGCCAGCGGTTTAGACATTAATGGTTGTGTGCTGAGTTATTTTGAGGGGACAGCAAAATTACACTGTTATACATGCTGTACACTCACTACTTTACATTGTAGCAAAGTGTAATTTCTTCAGTGTTGCCACATGAAAAGGTATAATAAAATATTTACAAAAATGTGAGAGGTGTACTCATTTTTGTAAGATTATGTATATTTGCAAATTTGTGCAACAATATGCAATAAAACCTCTGCTTTTAACGTGAATTGTTAGACATGGTCAGTTTGGTTTGTTTGCAAGCTAGCTGGCTAGTGTTCTGGGAATTTTTTCTTTGTTTGTAATGCCTCAAGGAAGCACCTAGTTCCTGAGACAAGTACTGTCAATTATGGCTAATTATCAATTTGTTTCCTTGCTAGATGTGTTGTTGGAAAGCAATGGGGGGGGGGGGGGGGGGGGG
>BLSH010351923.1:125097-143953 GCA_018402905.1 Glandirana rugosa | reverse complement strand
GGACAGGGTCCACTCAGAACAGCCCTCGCCATGGTCAACCAAAGAAGTTGAGTGCACATGCTCAGCATCATATCCAGAGGTTGTCTTTAAGAAATCGATGTAGGAGTGCTGCCAGCATAGCTGTAGAGGTTGAAGGGGTGGGGGGTCAGCTTGTCAATGCTCAGACCATACTCTGCACACTGCATCAAATTGGTCTGCATGGCTGTTGTCCCAGAAGGAAGCCTCTTCTAAAGATGATGCACAAGAAAGCCCACAAACAGTTTACTGGGGACAAGCAGACTAAGGACATGGATTACTAGAACCATGTCTGCTAGTCTGATGAGACCAAGATAAACGTATTTGGTTCAGATGGTGTCAAGCGTGAGTGGAGGCAATCAGGTGAGGAGTACAAAGACAAGTGTGTCATGTCTACAGTCAAGCATGGTGGTGGGAGTGTCAGGGTCTGGGGATGCATGAGTGCTGCTGGCACTGGGGAGCCACTGTTCATTGAGGGAACCATGAATGCCAACATGTACTGTGACATACTGACGAAGAGGATGATCCCCTCCCTTTGGAGACTGGGCCACAGGGCAGTATTCCAACATAACAACCCCAAACACACCTCCAAGATGACCACTGCCTTGCTAAAGAAGCTGAGGGTAAAGGTGATGGACTGGCCAAGCGTGTCTCTAGACCTAAGCCCTAATGAGCATCTGTGGGGCATCCTCAAATGGAAGGTGGAGGAGCGCAAGGTCTCTAACATCCACCAGCTCTGTGATGTCATCATGGAGGAGTGGAAGAGGACTCCAGTGGCATCCTGTGAAGCTCTGGTGAACTCCATGACCAAGAGGGTTAAGTCAGTGCTGGAAAATAATAGTGGCCACACAAAATATTGACACTTTGGGCCCAATTTGGACATTTTTCACTTAGGGGTGTACTCACTTTTGTTGCCAGCGGTTTAGACATTAATGGTTGTGTGCTGAGTTATTTTGAGGGGACAGCAAAATTACACTGTTATACATGCTGTACACTCACTACTTTACATTGTAGCAAAGTGTAATTTCTTCAGTGTTGCCACATGAAAAGGTATAATAAAATATTTACAAAAATGTGAGAGGTGTACTCATTTTTGTAAGATTATGTATATTTGCAAATTTGTGCAACAATATGCAATAAAACCTCTGCTTTTAACGTGAATTGTTAGACATGGTCAGTTTGGTTTGTTTGCAAGCTAGCTGGCTAGTGTTCTGGGAATTTTTTCTTTGTTTGTAATGCCTCAAGGAAGCACCTAGTTCCTGAGACAAGTACTGTCAATTATGGCTAATTATCAATTTGTCTCCTTGCTAGATGTGTTGTTGGAAAGCAATGGGGGGGGGGGGGCTGTGCTATCCCAGCAAGGAAGTAAGCAAGAAAGACAGGATAAATTGCCGTATGCACTTTCTCACCTGAGCAGCATGAGGAATGAGAATTCTTCTTTAATAGTACCTTTCACCTATTATTAATATATTTTCAAACCTTCAAATGAGAAATGAATTAAATGAGAGAGCTCCTTGGCTAAGCATCTTCTACTTGGATGTGATTCATAGCTACAATATTTTTCAGTCTCCTGGGCCCAAAGTTCTGACCTCCTTAATGTGGTCTCCCCAATTTGTCAATCTTTAAGTACATTCTGCATATGAAAGCAATTTACTATACATTTTAAATCTCTTTTTAAAAGTCCAGATATTATATTTAATGTTATATTTAGTTTTTTTTTAGAATGCAAAGCCTGTACATAAAGTTAATATGGTTAACTGTATAAACAGTAACACTCATGTGTTGCAGTTTTCAGAATACAAACTTCAAAAAATAATTATTAATAATAGTGATAAGCCGAACAAACCCTTGCACGGTTTGGCAAATGCTATTGAAGTTCAGATTCAGAATCCAAGCCCCATTGAAATCAATGGGAGCCAATTGTTTGTTTTCAGTAATGGCCATTTTCTCATAGGATTGGCAAAATAGGGCATGAGGGGCTGGGCACTGACCTGTGGGATATATACCAAAGAGAAAAAAATATATACCATTCAATGGGTAAAGACCAAAAGGCAATATTTTATTCTCTTTTTTTTCTTTCTATCCGTTGCTTTTTTTCTTTTTTTTCTCTTGGTTGTAGACAAAGTTTTTTTGCTTTTTAGGTCAAAGGGCAACATGAAATATGCAATTCATTTAAATAACGTTCTTGGGGGATGCCTTAAAGGTATACATGAAATTACAAAACATTATGACTCTTAGAGAAAGCATAAGAGACACCATATTCTGGTATCACATTATTTGAATGACTAATCCTCTAGTTTACTTTTACATACGTCAGCAACAAACAAATATGATTAATTTCCACCCCAAAACAAGTTTGTAGAAGGAAGTTTTTGCAAAAACAACATTATTTTTCTGTAGCAATAATAAGCCTTAAAGGAGCAGCAGAGAAAATACAGCAGCAGAGCCAATACAGAAAAAAACCGACGTGCATCAAACACTTCCAGACCACAAACATTGCAAATCTGAGGCAGTTATGCAGAACAATCACAGTGTTATGTTTTGGAGACAAAAGTGAAAATCTCCAGTAGCTGGCGAGCATGAAAAAGAGTATGCAAGTGATTGGAGCCCAAGACAGCAATGGTGTACAGAGAAATTAGTAATTTAGTTTCTGTAAAAAAGAAATTAGAGTATGATATTCCAAACACAGCGTTTTATGTTTTTTTTTTTTTATTTTTTTTTTTATTGTTAGCTTCTTTTTCCATGCATGTGAGATTTCCATTTTGATGCACCCATCTGAAATCCAGATTTGTATATGATGATGCAGTCTGGAGTGGATTATACAAAAGCACTTCAGACCTTACATTAAACACTGGACCTCCAGAAGATTTACTCCCCTTCATAACCAGGTTATATTTTGCAATACAGCACTTCGTTACATTAACCTCTTGCCGACCAGCCGCCATCAATATACAGTGGCACGTCGGCCCTCCCCTGCGAATCAACGTTCCATGCAGGAGGTATTGTGGGCATGCACTGCGCACTGCGGGAACACCTTGCCTCAAACACCTTGTACAGAGGCAATCGGGGATCTGCCTATGTATATAAGGTGGATCCCTGTTCTGACAGATGACATGACAAAGATCTTCTGTTCCCAGTCATCGGGAACAGCAATTTCTCTCATGTCCCTGCCAGTCCATCCCCCCTAAAATTAGAACACACTGAGGGAACACACTTAACCCCTTGATCGCCCCCTAATGTTAACCCCTTCTCTGCCAGTGTCATTTATACATTGATCAGTGCATTTTTATAGCACTGATCAATGTAATAATGTCACTGATCCCCAAAAAGTGTCATTTTGGGTCAGATTTGTCCGCCGCAATGTCGCAGTCCCGCTAAAAATCGCAGATTGCCACCATTACCAGTAAAAAATAAATACAATTCCATAAATATATCCTGTAGTTTTTAGACACGATAACTTTTGCATAAAACAATCAATAGACGCCTATTGCAATTTTTGTTTACCAAAAATATGTAGAAGAATATATAGTGGCCTAATTTGATGAATACATTTCGTTTTTTTCAATTTTTTTTATTGGATATGTATTATAGCAGAAAGTAAAAAAAAATTGTTTTCAAATTTCAAAATTGTCGCTCTTTTTTGTATATAGCACAAAAAATAAAAAACACAGAGGTGATCAAATACCACCAAAAGAAAGCTCTATTTGTGGGGGAAAAAAGGACATCAATTTTTGTTTGGTTACAGCGTCGCACACCTGCGCAATTGTCAGTTAAAGCGACGCAGTGCTGTATCGCAATAAATGGTCTGGTCAGGAAGTGGGTAAATCCTTCTGGGGGCTTAAGCGGTTAACTGACAATTGAGCAATCATGCAATGCTGTAGCCAAATAGAATTTCTATAATTTTTTTTCACAAACAGAGCCTTTCTTGGTGGTATTTGATCCCCACTGCATTTTTTATTTTTTGCTTTATAAACAAAAAAGACCATCAAATTTGGAAGAAAACCAATATTTTTTACTTTCTGCTATAAAACATACTGTATACAATAAAAAAAAAATGTAAAAATCTAATTTCTTCATAAATTTAGTCCAATATGTATTCTGCTACATGTTTTGGTAAAAAAAATCCAAATAGTTATATATTGATTGGTTTACGAAAAAGTTATTGCGTCTACAATCTATGGTATATATTTATGGAATTTTTATGTATTTTTTGTTTATGAATAGAGGAGTTCAGAAGTGTAATAGCATTGGGTGCCATCACCCCACAATACATTGAAAATAGGAAGGTGAGGGTTGGGGCAACTAGGATTTTCTCTGAACCGCCAATAGACACTACAAAGCATATTTTATTTAAAATATATCACTTTATTTAATGCAAAATTTGACAAAAAATTATCTAAAAACACTAGTGTAGACATACAAAAGTGCCTCTAGCCATCATGGCTGTGTGTAACCTTCAAACTCTCAACATGTTTCGAGGTTTTCCACTTCTTTAGGAGAGTATGTACGGTGACCAGAGGATAGTACACTAAAGGTAATAATGAGAAAAGCACAAAACAAAAGTGTTCCTATTAGAGTTCTTCTGCAACAGTAGGCGCCAGTGTTTGAACCAGCCCTAATAGACAGGTTTCTATAGTTGGTTGGATCGAAATTGATGAAACCAACTCAATCACGGCCAACACCTCCTGCCAGTATTTCTTGATTCTATGACAGTGCCAGAAGATGTGTATAAAGTCCCCCTGCAGAGTATGGCACCACCAACAGTTAGGTGGTACGGTTGTATATATCTTATGCAGTCTATAGGGCGTAAGGTAAGCTCTATGAACTGGACTAAATGGTCTCACATAGAAATAAGGGAATTGAAAGAAAAATCCCAGACTTCATCACAGTCTTCATTATTTAATATGGAGATATAGTTTTGCCAGCGGCTCCTGAGCTTTTCTAGTGACTGTAGAGATGCTAGCAAAAGATGAGAATAAAGATGTGATTTTTCCTTCTCTTCCCATTTTCTTCGAAGTATTTGTTCTAGTTCTGATTCAATCATAGTACAAGAGGAATTTGGAAATTGTGCTGAAAAAGCATGTGATAGTTGCCAATATTGAAAAAGATAATGTGAAGGTACATTATATAAAAACAAGAATTGGGATAAGGGAATTAGAGATTAGTGTGAAACTATTTGTGAAATTAATTTATTCCTGTACTTAATCCACACATATGGGTCTGCTATTTTATATATATGTGACAAATTTGGATCCCGCCAAATCGGAGCATTGGGAGAGATTGCTGTCTTGAGAAATTTCTTGCATGCCAATCCCGCCCTCCAGGCCCGTAGAGTAGTAAGCATAGATGGGGTTAGTTGATAGGGAGCTCTGGGTCCCCTAAAAACCAAAGACTTAAGTAACTCCAATGAACCTACTATTGCCGCTTCCAGACTTATAGATGAATTCGAACAATCGGGGTTCAGCCACCAGGATACAGTCACCAATTGGGTAGCCAAATAGTATTTATACAAATCTGGAAAGGCCAAACCACCTTGAAGGCATGGCCACATTAAAGTGTTTAATTTATATCTAGGAGATTTGGAGCCCCAAAGAAAGGATGAGAATGTTTGATTCAGTTTTCTAAAGAAAAACTTGGGGAGCCATTGTGGAGAATGCCTGACAAGTTTAGGAATTATTTTCATTTTAATTATATTAATGTGGCCTAATAAAGACAGTGACAGATTTCCCCATGCCTTCAACCTGATCTTGATCTCCTGTATATAAGGGGTCAGGTTCAGTGGGAGGAAATATGTTGCTTTATGAGGTATCACCACCCCCAGACATTTAAATGTGTCCACCCACTGCAGGGAAATATCTGATGGAGCAGTGTCCTTGGCACTCTGATCAATTGGAAACAGCAGCGACTTAGACCAGTTAACCTTAAGTCCAGTCATTATAGCAAATTAGTTTAGTACAGAAAGTGCCCCCTGTAATGATAATCCTGCATCATTGAGGAACAACAGCATGTCATCAGCATACAGGGCTACCCTCTCCTCCAGCAATCCAATGCGAAGACCTCTGATAAGTGGTGAGGTGTGAAGTGCCTCAGCCAATAGTTCAATAGCTAGAGCAAATAATGCCGGAGAGAGAGGGCAGCCCTGTCTAGTGCCCCTGTGAATTTGAAAAGGAGGAGAAAGCCCCCCTCCCACTCTTACTGATGATGTTGGACAGCTATATATTGTCTGGAGCCATTTAGTGAAGACCATTGGAAATCCCATTCTGCGTAGTATTTCCCAAAGAAAGAGCTATTCTATGTTATCAAAGGCCTTTTCAATAGCTAATGAGGCCAAAGTTTGTGTGCCTATATTTAGATGTTTAGCTTGGGTGTTACTGTATAATCTTCGTAAATTTACATCTGTGTCTCTACCAGGCATAAAACCCGTTTGATCTGGATCTATTACTGAGGTTAGTAATGGATATAATCTAAGGGACAGTCATTTTGTAAGAATTTTAAGGTCACTATTCAGTAATGCGATAGGTCTGTAGGAGGCACAGATTCTAGGGTCCTTAGGGGGTTTATATATGAGAGTCACATGCGAATGATATATAGATGCGGGCAATTTCCCAACTTTCAGACAATGAGTATATGGAGATGCCAAAAATGGTGACAACATCTTACTATACACTTTAGTCCACAGGGAGCCCGTCGGGGCCTGGGGCTTTTCCTGAAGGGAAGGATTGTATGGCATTTGAGACTTCCAACTCTGAGAATGGCTGTACCAGTGCTTCCCTTTTCCCATCCAAAAGCCAACCCAATGCCAGAGGATCTAAGAGATCTTGTAAGTCATGCCTTTGACAATAATTCCCCAGTCCTGATGTGTATAATATCTCATAGAACTTTTGAAATGTCTCTAATATATCTGTAGGGAAATCACCGTCCTACCGTTCAAGTTCAGTAATAAGTGTAAGGGGAAGATCGTGTTGAGCCATCATAGCCAATAATCTACCATTTTTATCCCTTTAAAAACTGATTGCTTGTTTTTATATATATCTAATCTAGTGGCCTCAGCAAGACATAATTGTAGTTCTCTCTGGGTGGCCCTCATTGAGTCAAAATTAGTGGAGGTAGGATCTGAAACATATCCTGCCATGGAGCCTGACACCGACCTTTGGAGGGAGACAACAGTAACCTTCTGCTTCTTTTTAGTAGCAGCGATAAGAGAAATATACTGTCCTCTCATGAATGCCTTGAATGCATTCCATATATTTCCAGGTGCAGAAGATCCCGTGTTGTGCTCCCAGAACTCAGCTATCAGATGGGGGATTTTGTCCACCAGATCAGGATAAGAAATCCAGTGAGAACTTAGATGCTACAGAGCTGTGTACCATGAATTGGAGGACGGAACTCTATGGCCAGTGGGACATGTGGTATATCTCATTCAATGCAGTAGGTGAAACAATGGATCTTATGTTGGTGAAACAGGACAGAAATTGCAAACAAGGATGAATTTACAGACATTCCATCAAGAATCATAAAGAAGATGATTTATGCACACCGGTGGGACATCATTTTTCACAACAGGACCACATTATTGAAAACTTCAATGTTTTAGTTCTTAAAGGGGATTTCAGAACCACTCAGGAAAGGAAAACATTTGAACTAAGAATGATTCTTCTTTTTGACACAAAAAATAACGGTTAAACTTGGATATAGGTGTCACGGGCTGGGTCGGCAGCGGGCAGGAAGTGCAGTACAGATGGGTCAGGCAGAAGGGTGGTCAAGTCCAAGCAAGGTTCATTATCAGGCAGGCAGAAGAAGTACAAAGGGAGCAGACAATCGGAGGGTCATAGATAGCCGGGGTCGGTGCAGGCAGCGGATCAGCAGGTCAGGTCAAGCCGGGTCAAACAGGAAGCAGTAGCAGTACAGGAACAGAAGGTTCGAGCTGGGGCTCACTTCACAGATGCTGTAGAACGGACAGCACTTGCTGCTGGGAGCAGAGGGTTTAAATAGTGCCATTTGGCGCCGTTTCGGGCGCACGCACGGGTGTGCTCGAACACGCACAGGCGCGCGCCCCACCGCAGAAACCGCCAGAAAGCATCTGGACTGATGCTTTTCCTAACATTGCCCCCCCAAGGGGCAGTCTCCGGATGCCTTGCCGGGTGCCGCCGTCCCGGCGGTTTCTTTTGAAGGCCTGGATTCATCCAGGTGCGTGGATGTTCCTCTCTGGTTCCCAAGAATTCTCTTCAGGGCCCTTCCATTTTATCAGGTACTGGGTAGGACCAGCTCTCCTCCGACAGTCCAAAATGGCTTCCACCTCAAACGCCTTCTCTCAATTTACCAAGATTGGGTCCGGCGGACCTGTCCTCCGTCGTGAGAAGGAGTCGGGGACAACAGGTTTCAGTAGTGACAGTGGAAGACCGGATGGATCCGTAGAGAAGGAGAAAGGTCCAGTTCAAATGCCACCCTGTTGATCTTCTTCTTAATTGAAAATGGCCCCATGAATCTTGGGCCCAGTTTTATTGAAGGACAATCCAGTTTAAGATTCCTGGTAGATAGCCAGACACGATCACCTGGTTGGAGCTCTAACTCCCCCCACCTTCTCTTGTCATAAGCCTCGTTGTTTAATTCCTGTGTCCTGGATAGGGTCTCCTGCAGGATCTTACCGTTAGACTGAAGAAAGCTCATAATATCCTGTGCTGCAGGGACGGTGCTTTCGATGTTCAGCTCAGGCAGGAATGTGGGATGAAACCCATAATTGGCCCAGAATGGGGACTGCTGGGTGGCCGAGTGGATGGTGTTGTTGTAGGCAAACTCGGTCAATGGTAGCGGTGCAACCCAATTGTTTTGAGAGAACAAAGAAAAACAGCGCAGGTACTGTTCTAAAGTCTGGTTCGTTCTCTCTGTCTGGCCATTAGTCTGTGGGTGGTAGGCAGATGAAAATGCAAGTTCTATCTCCAACGCTGCACACAGAGCCCTCCAGAATCTGGACGTAAATTGGACCCCGCGGTCGGATACAATGTTACTAGGTATTCCGTGGAGCCGGACTATTTCTTTGATGAAGATATTGGCCATTTCGGCTGCTGTGAGGGTCCCCTTCATGGGTAGGAAATGTGCCATATTCGTCATTTGATCCACAACTATGAAGATAGTAGAGTAACCTTCTGACGGGAGAAAATTCACAATGAAGTCCATCGCCAGTTGCGACCACGGGCGCTCGGGTACTGGAAGAGGGTTCAGGAGGCCCCAGGCTTTGGCCTTATCTGTTTTACTCCGGGCACAGATGGGACAGGCACTGACGTATTTCTTACAGTCCTCTGTGATATTCGGCCACCAGAACGACCGCGAGAGAAGCTGTTTTCTGTGAGCCAAAATGTCCAGCCAATTTATGGTCGTGACAAAGGCCTAAGATCCTGAGGTGCAGGCTCACTGGAACGAACACTCTATGTCCGAACCACCATAGGCCATCTTTGACGGTCAGTCTGGTGTCGTTGACGTTAGTGGAACTGGCCAGGGCTTGTCGTATTTGAGAGAGCACATCCTCATTGGTCAGGAGAAAGTTCCGTGCCGGGAGTATGGTGTCAGGCAGAGCGGCATTTCCTGGCTCCGAGAACATCCTGGAGAGGGCATCAGACTTGCCGTTTTTTGATCCTGGCCGGTAGGTTAGATGAAAATGGAACCTGGAGAAAAAGAGTGCCCAGCGGGCCTGCCGGGGTCTCAGTCTCTTGGCCATTCTGAGATACTCCAGGTTCTTATGGTCAGTAAAGATGAGAATAGGGTTTGAAGCTCCCTCAAGCAGGTACCGCCATTCTTCTAGAGCCGACTTAATGGCCAACAGTTCCCACGTCGTAGTTCCATTCTGGTGCCGTCAACTTGCGGGAAAAGAAGGCTCCTGGGTGAAGCAAGGCCTTGACACCTTGGCGCTGAGATAGGATGGCAGTTTCCGAAGCGTCCACTTCAAGGACATACGGTAATGCTGGGTCCGGATGCTTCAGAATGGGAGCAGAGGTGAACAGGGACTTGAGTTTCTGAAAGGCGGCTTGAGCCTCGGGAGACCAACAGAACCGGATGTTCTGTTTGGTCAACTGCATGATGGGTTCCATGATGGCTGAGAAGCCTTTAATGAACTTCCTATAAAAGTTTGCGAAGCCCACAAATCTCTGAACTCCCTTTCTGTCCATTGGTGCGGGCCATTCAAGGATAGTAGAGACTTTCTGGGGATCCATATGAATGCCAGTAGTGGAGATGATCAGTCCCAAGAAGTGCATGCTAGGCCATGTTGCCGGAGCCGACCCAGAACTTTGGTGACATGCGTACGGTGCTCTTCGAGGGAAGCAGAGAAGATCAGGATGACATCCAAATAAATGATCAAGAAGAGGTCAAGGAAGTCCCGGAACACATAATTTTCAAAGTGTTGAAATGTCGCTGGGGCGTTGCATAGACCAAAGGGCATCACCAGGTACTCATAATGACCAAAGCGGTTGCGGAACGTTGTTTTCCATTCGTCTCCCTCCCTGATACGAATGAGATTGTACGCTCCCCGCAGATCAAGCTTGGTGAAGATGGTGGCTGCTCCTAACCTCTGAAACAGTTCCGGGACAAAAGGCAGAGGGTACTGGTTTTTAATGGTCACCCAGTTGAGTTCCCGGTAATCTATGCACGGCCTGAGTGAGTGGTCCTTCTTCTCCACGAAGAAGATGCCAGCCCCAGCAGGAGAAGTGGAGGGTCGGATGAACCATTTCTTAGAGTTCTCATCCAGGTAGGCCTTGAGGGCCCCTAATTCAGGTTCAGAGAGGGGATAAATCCTCCTGAAGGGCACCTCTGCCCCAGACAACAGTTCAATGGTGCAGTCATAGGGCCTATGCGGAGGTAGTTTATCAGCCCCTTTCTTACTAATGAAATTCAGAAATGAATGATAGGCCGGTGGAAGGAGGGTACGGATGTCGGGTTCTGCGTCAGAGTCCAGAGGAGTGGGGGAACAACTTCACCTCTGGAGGCTAAGCAATGTTGTCGGCAGTAAGGCGACTGGAAGCGGACTGTCCCTGTGGCCCAATCAATGCTGGGATTGTGTGCCCGGAAACCATGGTAAGCCCAAAATAATGGTACAGAGAGGCAATGGCGTCCAGCCGCAGGAGTTCTTTATGATCATCCAGTGTGACAGAGGGAAGAGGGACAGTCTCTTGGGTAACAGTCCCGTATTTAATGTGTGGCCCATTGGCCAAGCGGATCACCATCTTGTGGGACTTTAGTTGTAAAGGGATGCGGTGCAGTGCAGCAAAGTCCTGGTCAATGAAACAACTGCACGCCCCAGAGTCAAGGATGGATGGGACCATGGTTTTCCCTCCGGGGAACTGCAAAGAAAGGAGAACAGTAAAATGAGCTGAAGAACTTGAGGAGCTATGCCAGGTCACTTGAAGCAACTGTAGAGCACTTACCGCGCTCAGCGGGGCACACCCTGACCACATGGCCGGGTTCACCACAATACAGGCATAGGTTCAGAGTAAAGAGACGTTGCCTTTCTTCGATGGTGAGGGATGGGCGTAAAAGCCCAATCTGCATCGGTTCAGGGATGTCTTGCGGAGAGGAGGAGGGTGCTGGGTGGAAGGCAGGCGGAATCGGGTAACTGGGAACCCGTGGGAGCATCCAGGTGGGGCGTGACTGCCCAGAAGACCTTGTGGCGTGGCACTCCCTGATGCGCCGATCAATGGAGATGGCCAGGTTAATTAATTCCTCCAAGGTCTTGGGTATCCCCACTCGTGCCAGCTCATCTTTTAAGGGTTCAGATAGCCCATACGGAACTGTAAAAGGAGAGCGGCACTGCCACAGGCTGTATCTGCGCTCCAGCCCCGGAACTCAGCGGCATAGTCTTCCACGGGACAGCGACCCTGCTGAAGTGTATGCAGTGTGGCCTCCGCTGTGGCAGCCAGGTGGGGATCCTCGTACAGTTGCGCCATGGCTTGAAAAACGTGGCCGCTGTGGCGACTTCAGGAGCATTCTGCTCCCACAATCTAAGGGCCCATGCCTGGGGTTCAGTAGGGAGATGATGAATCCCACCTTGGTGGTTTCCAGAGAGAAGGTGCTTTGCTGAAGGCCCAGGTACAGTTCACATACAATCTGGAAGACCCGAAACTTACGTCGGTTCCCAGAAAACTTATCCGGCAGCGGGACCTTGGGCTCAGAGGGCAGGGCAACGATGGTGCAGGCTGCAGTAGGGCCAGCAGCTGGGGAGGTTGAAAGCTCCTGTACCCGTTCTTCCAACCGGGTGTAACCCTCCTGCAGCTTCTTGATTGCTTGCGTAAGGCCCGCAAGGTGCGCACACAAATCGTCTATGGCAGAGCGGGTCCCCTGCGCAGACTTGGTCATGGCTGTCAGTTACTGTCACGGTCCTGGTGGTGGAGTCTGTCTTGTGCAGGGAACAACCGCTCTTGCGCACCCGATTCAAAGACCTCTGGTAGAGTAGACAAAAGTCCAAGAGTGCGGGATTGCATGAGGGCTGGATGGTCACTGGTTATGATGTGATGATCCAGGTGGTCGTGCTGAACAGAGGGATGGTCGTGCAGGCTGGGTTGGCAACGGGCAGGCAGTGTGGTACAGATGGGTCAGGCAGAAGGGTGGTCAAGTCCAAGCAAGGTTCGTTATCAGGCGGGCAGCATAAGTACAAGGGAGTAGAGTTGAGCGGACTGTAAAGCTCGGGTTTGTAACGGACTTTGAGGTGTCCATGCCCTGAACCCGGACATTTGAGAAAAAGTCCGGGTTCGGTATTCCGGTATTTTTCGCGCCTTTTCTATAGCTGCAGGGCAGCCAATCAACAAGCGTTTCACTCATTTGCCCCTAGAAGCCATCACAGCCATGCCTACTAATGGCATGGCTGTGATTGGCTAGTGCATCATGTGACCCAGCCTCGATATGAGCTGGAGTCACGTAGTGCCGCGTGTCACATGCGCTCAAGCTAGTGTAGGGAGAGGATGCTACCGCCGCTGTGAGAGATAGATTACCATTCTAATATCATCTCATCGTGCATTACAGACAGGTTCCTGCCGGTGCTGTGAGGTGAAAGATTAGCGTTCTAAAACCATCTGATACTGCAGTAGGTACAGTTTCCTAGTGCTGGGAGGGAAAGATTAGCATTCTAATATCATCTCATCCTGCATTACAGACAGGTTCCTGGCGGTGCTGTGAGGCTAAAGATTAGTGTTCTAAAACCATCTGATACTGGAGTAGGTACAGTTTCCTGGTGCTGTGAGGGACAGATTATTGTTCTAAAATCATCTCATACTGGTATAGGGAGAGGTTCCTGCTGCTGGTGTGAGGGACAGATTGGTGTTCTAAAATCATTTCATACTGCTATAGGGAGAGGTTCCTGCTGCTGCTGTGAGGGACAGATTATTGTTCTAAAATCATCTCATACTGGTATAGGGAGAGGTTCCCGCTGCTGGTGTGAGGGACAGATTAGTGTTCTAAAATCATCTCATACTGGTATAGGAAGAGCTTCCTGCTGCTGGTGTGAGGGACAGATTAGTGTTCTAAAATCATCTCATACTGCTATAGTGAGAGGTTCCTTCATGGTGCTGGTGTGAGAGATAGATTAGCGTTCTAAAATCATCTCATACTGCTATAGGGAGAGGTTCCTGCTGCTGCTGTGAGGGACAGATTATTGTTCTAAAATCATCTCATACTGGTATAGGGAGATGTTCCCGCTGCTGGTGTGAGGGACAGATTATTGTTTTAAAATCATCTCATACTGCTATAGGGAGAGGTTCCTTCCTGGTGCCGGTGTGAGGGATAGATTAGCGTTTTAAAATCATCTCATACTGCTATAGGGAGAGGTTCCTGCTGCTGCTGTAAGGGATAGATTATTGTTCTAAAATCATCTCATACTGGTGTAGGGAGAGGTTCCTACTGCTGGTGTGAGCGGTGCATTTCTTGCACAAAAATAAAAAGTGCATCTATGTTGCTGTTTTTTAAAAAAAAGAATAATAATTTATTATTCTTTTTTTTTAGCATTAATAAATAGTTATACATAGTACATTTGCACCTTGCTGTGCGTTTCTTGCACAAAAATAAAAAGTGTGTCTACATTGCTGGTTTAAAAAAAAATATATTTTAAATACTACATTTGCGGCCAGCGGTGCATTTTTTGCACAAAAATAAAAAGGGGATCTACATTGCTGGTTTAAAAAAAAAGAATAATAATTTATTATTCTTTTTTTTATTATTAATAAATAGTGCTACATAGTACATTTGCGTCCAGAATGAGGAGAGCGTCAAATAAGGGATGTGGTCGTGGTCGTGGTGCTGCTGGTGCTGCTGGTGTTGGTGGTGTTGGTGAAGTTCCTGTTGCAAGAAGAGGATGTGGTCAATTTGTGCCAGCTACACGCATAAATGAAACACCTTCCTCAGGTGAGAGTAGCCGACAGAACCTTCAACGTTATATGGTAGGCCCGAATGCCGATCAACGAATGGTGAGGCCAGAACAAGTACAGGCGCTAGTAGATTGGGTTGCTGACAATGCCTACAGTTCTTTCACATTGTCTCCCAACCGGTCCCTTGATGAAAGCTCAGAGTTGGCACCTGAAACCCATGGCCATCTGTCTTTCACCTCAGCCACTTGTAAATCAGCCAAGCAGTCTGAGCCCCAAGTCATGCAGCAGTGTCTTATGCTTTTTGATGACTCTGCTGGTGTGCTTTCTGTGGGCCATCCACATAGCCCTGCCCCAGAAGTGGAAGACATTGAGTGCACCGATGCCCAACCACTTCTGTTGCAGGATGAGGACATGGAAACACAAGTGCAGCACGTCTCTGATGATGACGAAACACAGGAGCCAACTGCTGCGGCTTTCCACAGTGTGCAGACTGACAAGGAGGGCAGTGGTGAAGGGTGGGTGGAAGATGATGTGGAGGATGATGAGGTCCTAGACCCCAAATGGAAAGAAGGTCATGCGAGTGAGGTGTGCAGTTTGGAGGAAGAGGTGGGGGTCGCACAGAGGCACCAGCACGGCAAAAGAGGAAGCAGGTTGCAAAAGCGGAGCGACCATCCCCTAGACAGTACGCCTGCTACTACCCACCGCACCCAGGGACCTAGCACACCAATGGTAGCTCAAAGGTGGTGGAATAAGTACCTCAAAATCCAAGAAAGGTCTCGGCCTCCTCCTGCTTCCTCTTCTGCTGCTGCCTCGGCCTCTTCCTCCACCTCTACAGTGCCAGTGTCACCTGCCACCCAGCAAACAGATGATGTGACAGCAATGCCACTATGTCCACCACCGTCCCCAAGCATTTCCACACGGTCCCATGGAAGCTTACAGCTCTCCATCTCCCAAACACTGGAGAGAAAGAGGAAGTACCCCCCTACCCACCCGCGATCTCTTGCCCTGAATGCCAGCATTTCAAAAATCCTGGCCTTTGAAATGCTGCCATTCTGTCTGGTGGACACGGACAGTTTTAAAAACCCAATGGCGGTGTCTGTCCCACAGTACGTGGTTCCCAGCCGCCACTACTTTTCCAGGTGAGCCATCCCTTCCCTGCACAAACAAGTCGGGGACGAGATCAAGTGTGCACTGCGCAATGCCATCTGTGGCAAGGTCCACATAACCACTGATATGTGGACCAGTAAGCACGGGCAGGGACGCTATATCTCGCTAACTGCACACTGGGCAAAGGTAGTGGCGGGTGGGCCTGAGGCGGCAGGGCATTTCTCTTTGCCTCCTGTTGCCTCCTCCTCCTACTCCGCTTCCTCCTCCTCTACCACCTACTCATCCGCTCAGCGTAATACCTTCACCACCAACATCATCACATCCAGGGGGAAATGACAGCAGGCTGTTTAAAAACTAATACGTCTCTGGGATAAACCCCACACTGCACAGCAGCTGTGGATGGGCATTGAACAACAGACCGATGAGTGGTTGTTGCCACTGAGCCTCAAACCCGGCCTGGTGGTGTGCGATAATGGGAGAAATCTCGTAGCAGCTCTGGGCCTAGCCGGTTTGACGCACATCCCTTGCCAGGCGCATGTGCTGAATTTGGTGGTGCAGAAATTTCTAAAAAACTACCCGCATATGTCTGAGCTGCTGCAAAAAAGTGCGGGCCGTCATTGCGTGCTTTTGGTGTTCTCACCCTGCTGCTGCTCACCTGTCTGCGCTGCAGCGGAACTTCGGCCTTCCCGCTCACCGCCTCCTATGCGACGTGCCCACAAGGTGAAACTCCACCTTGCACATGCTGGAGAGACTGTGTGAGCAGCAGCAGGCAATAGTGGAGTTTCAGCTGCAGCACACACGGGTCAGTCGGTCTGCGGAACAGCACCACTTCACCACCAACGAGTGGGCCTCCATGCGAGACCTGTGTACCATATTGCGGTGTTTCGAGTACTCCACCAACATGGCCAGTGCCGATGATGCTGTTCTCAGCGTTACTATCCCACTTCTATGTCTCCTTGAAAAAACACTTTGGGCGATGATGGAAGAGGATGTGGCACAGGAGAAAGAGGAGGAGGAAGAGGGGTAAGTCATTCACAAGTGGCTCGGAGGGTGGGTTCCTGCACCAGCATAGGGCACAGTTCTGGAGGATGAGAAGGATGAGGATGATGATAAGAAGGAGGAGGAGGAACCATGTTCACAGCAGAGTGGCACCCAACGCAGCTCTTGGGCATCACTGGAGCATGGCTGGGGGGATACGGAGGACACAGATGATACACCTCCCACAGAGGACAGCTTGTCTTTGCCTCTGGGCAGCCTGGCACACGTGAGCGACTACATGCTGCAGTGCCTGCTCAACGACAGCCGAGTTGCCCACATTTTAACTTGTGCTGATTACTGGGCGGCCACTCTGCTGGATCCCCGTTACATGGACATCCTTAATTCCCTCACTGTAGTGGGATCGGAAGATGCGTGACTACTAGCGCACACTGGTAGACGCACTGCTGAGGGCATTCCCAAATGACACCGGGGGCTCAGTGGAAGCACAAGGCGAAGGCAGAGGAGGAGGAAGAGGTCGCCAACGCAGCTGTGGAAAAGCTTTGTCAGCAGCCCGCCACAACAAACAGCACCAACGTCTTAGCAGGAGGCAGCATTTCAGCAACATGGTGGAACAGTATGTGTGCACACGCCTACATGTACTGACTGATGGGTCTGCCCCATTCAACTTCTGGGTCTCCTAATTGGGCACATGGCCGGAGCTTGCCCTTAATGCCTTGGAGGTGCTGGCCTGCCCTGCAGCCAGTGTATTGTCTGAACGTGTGTTTAGCACGGCAGGGGGCGTTATCACAGACAAGCGCAGCCGCCTGTCCACAGCCAACGTGGACAAGCTAGCGTTTATTAAAATGAACCAGGCATGGATCCCACAAGACTTGTCTTTACCTTGTGCAGAATAGATATTTAGATCGGCCTCACACAGCCATTGGTATACTTGTTTTTTTGAATATGTCTCAATATTTTGGGGGCTACCCCAATTAGAAAAAAAAAGCAAACAAACTTAAAACAGTGTTGGCTTCCTCCTCCTCCTCCACCGCCACTTCCACCTACACCGCCATGGTCACCACCTCCTCAACCTCTAGGCTCCTACTCCACATCCACCTCCTCTTCCAATTTTTATTTTTTTATGTGATTTTAAGTTATTTCCCTATTCACATTTGTTTGCAGGGCATGTGTCCTACTCTTACCCCCATTTTGCTTCCTTTTGCAGCCCTCTAGCCCTTTCCAGGACTTTTTTACAGCCATTTTTGTACCCAAAAGTTTGGGTCACCGTTGACTTCTATGGGGTTTGGGGTCCGGGGTCAAGTTCAGTGCCGAACCCAAACTTTTTTGCGAAGTTCGGCCAAACCCACCGAACCCGAACATCCAGGTGTCCGCTCAACTCTACAAGGGAGCAGACAATCGGAGGGTCGTAGATAGCCGGGGTCAGTGCAGGCAGCGGATCAGCAGGTCAAGCCGGGTCAAACAGGAAGCAGTAGTAGTACAGGAACAGAAGGTTTGAGCTTGGGCTCACAGGTCACAGATGCCGTAGAACAGGGAGCAGAGGGTTTAAATAGCGCCGGCACGGACGCGCTCGAACGCGCACAGGCACGTGCACCACTGCGGAAACAGCCAGAAAGCATCTGGACTGATGCTTTTCCTAACAATAGGTTTTCTCACTCATTATTCTAAAGTTTTACGAACCCCCTTTTTGACTGTCACTCCCCCTCCCTTCCCCAGTCTATAACTCTGCCTGTCTTATCTCACTATCTCTACAGCTACTTTCATTACCATGGCCTTATACATTGATTTGTATTTGTTTGTTTTTCCTTTCTCCTTTCTCTCAGAGATTTTTTCTTTTTTTTCTCTTTTTTTAACATTTGGCTAAAACTGTTTTTATTCAGTACTGCTTAGACCTTGAGGAAGATTTTATGTTAGTGCAAATAAAAAAAAGTATCACGGACAGTACTCAATTTTCTCTGGCACTATTGCACTAATACGGCTACAATCACCTCAAGCAGATATTGGAACATTAACGCTCTTTTAAATTTTGAGTTGAGTCCCCTAATATTCCATGAAAGAACTGTGAAAGATTCATTGTTACATTTTTTTCATATATGAAGAATACCATATATAAATCAAAATCTATTTCCAATGTGGAAAAATATAGCCTACCAAAGAAGGATGACAATTCTGAACAGCACCTGAATATGACAACACATAGATACGTCCACCATAAATTCCCCAATACCATACATACATTTACCCTGTTCATATCCATCAGATCCCCCCCCCCCCCAAGTATATACTTTTTTTACATTGTTACTTAGAAAGTGTCAAGAAAGTACCTTATAATCCCCTGAGTTGAGTTTTAAATTTTCTCGCAATTACAAGGTTATAGACGAACTCCACTAACATCG
>BLSH010351923.1:88735-113086 GCA_018402905.1 Glandirana rugosa | reverse complement strand
CACACCCCTGCCTCTCCAGGCTCTCCCTTGGCTTCCTCATAAACTACCCACCCACCCTTAGCCCTCTTATGCAGCATAGCCTGAAAACATGGGATTCTGTCAGGTATTTGAGCAACCTCATGTCTCCCTTCTTGCCTCTCCTGCCTATCCTTCACAACCCCTTATTTCCTCCGGGTATGGAACAACCCCAGGCCTTTTCCTGGTGGACAGCCCATGGCTTTATGCAAAGTTCAGAACTTCTTTGTCTCTTGGTCTTTTCCGACATGGTCGTCTCTCCAAGAAATGCATGAAGCTCCTCAATCAGAGTTTTTCCACTACCTTCAACTCCAACACTGGATATCATCCCTCTGTTGCACCTCTACCTACCCCTTTCAGAGAACAAGGCCTGATCCTCCGTAGCAAAATGCTCATTTAACACTGCCACCTTAGAGGCGGCATATAAAGTACTCCTACGCGTATTGCCCGTGCCATCCCTAGTCTCAGTGATTGCTGTTTCCAGGGCTGTGCCCATTGCAACGACATTTTACACATATGGTGGACTTGCCCACGACTGATAGGGTTTAGGTTTCGAGTCTTTGGCTTGCTACATACATACTACATACATATTACATGGATGCTAAATTGACCCTGCTGCACTGCCCCATCCTGGGCCTCTATGCTCGTCAGCAGAAGTTGGCAACTTACTTACTTTTGCCTGCCAAGAGGACAATTGCCCAGGCCTGAAGGAAGCCTATGGTTCCTTTTCAGGGCATTAGAGAGTGTATGACAGCTCTTATGCTCAATGAACAGATGTCTAGCATACTCAATGACTCTCACACCAAATTTTTAAAGATTTGGGAAACTTGGCTTCAATATGCCTTTCCCTCGCTTCCTCCAGCTAGCATCGGATGGCTGTAACTGACTCGCCTGATTTCCCGAGTCCATATATCCCCTTTGGCCTTTCTCTCTTTTTTTTTTCTTTCTGTTGATTTACCTCATGCTCTCCCCTTACCTTTCCCTTTTGTTTTGATTTGGCACATAACCACTGACATTGTGTTTTTTTTTGTTTTTTTTTTCTTATTTGGTTGTCTGTATGTGAAGCCTTTCCCTGAGTTGTGCTGCCACTGTAAGCCCCTGCATGGGCAGATTGAATGCTGCTTTTGTTATTCTTTTAAAAATGTAAATAAAATATTTGTACCAGAAATATAGAGTGGTCTTTAATCAGGTGGCTCATAAAAGAGCACTGAAATGTGGTGCTATAATAATATACCTTGCATATGTAGCGCTTACCCCCGTAGGACCGGCTGAGTTTGAAGATATAATTTACTACTCTGACAGTACAACCCTTTGCTCGCTCGTATCTCCAGTTGTCTAGGGGTATATTGAAAGAAGTTGAACACCAATCACTTTTCTGATGCTTAAACAGGATAACTTTTATTCTTCACACAAGAACAAGGAGAGAGGGGTAGGGAGCTCAGCACACCCTTTCAGCGACAATCAAAAATATGAATAGGCAGGCAGACTCTCAGGCAAAAATACAGTGAGACAGCATAACAGGCCGCAGCCTCTTCTGAACACTTTGACACGTGGCTGTCTCACTTAGCAACCCCAAAAACGAACGTTACACTTGCGGATCTGTAGAACTCCCTCTTAGTTCTCTAAACTTCAGTGGATCCCAATTTAGCAACAACAGAATGTACTCACAAACATGTAGAACTCGCTCACAGTTCTCTGGGCTGGTAGAACTCTCTCACAGTTCTCTTTGGCTTAAGTGGATCCTGACATAGAAAATGAACAGAGTACACTCACGGGTCCATGGAACTCTCTCAGTCCCCTTACTGAAGCAGATCCTGGGCAGGCGCACCACAACACTTTAAATCTTCCGGACAGGCATGGGTCTCCTGGCATCCGGGACTCCTGAATAGGCCTAAGGACTCAGGCCTGGCTGCCATGAGGCTTCTACAACGCAGGCCCCTCCCAGCGAACTGGGAGAGCGACTGGGGCCTACCCCAGAGGAGCTGGGCTGGACTCTCACCGACGACTGCCCCGATCACATGACTTCCTCCCCATATATGGTCTCTTCCCACCTACCCACAATGCACTTGCACCGAGTGGATTGGCTAGGAAAAGAATGAGATCATTCCAGAATGTTCTGGAATATTATGACTTATCTCACCCATGTCTTAGGCAGCAGTGCCACCTACTGACATAGTGGAGAAGTGCACTAAAAGGAGGAAATCAATAATCAGGAAACTACAAATTACAGCAAGACCAGTAGTGTCTTGCAAATATATTTTGCCTAACAGCCTAACAAATTTAGCACCCCGCTACACATATATGAAGTGATGAATGTTAGGTGACAGGAAGTAAAAGTAAGTAGTAACTACAATAGCAGATAGAATCACGACAAGAGGTGGAGTGTTGTTAAAAACCATTGAATGTATATCTTTCAGAATTGGGCAATTTTCATCATATTAGCACTTATGCTGCCTAGTTTGCTTAAAAATATATTCATGTGTAGCCATATGTATTAAGGTTTTCCAAAGCAGTAAGGTAGTGTTTGCATTAAAAAAGATCAAAACACGAAAGAGAACTTTTTATAAATACAGTTTATGTGTTTCATTTATTGAAGCAACCCTTTACTAAATCCAACCTCTTTAATCACTGAAATTCATCATACAATTCTTTGATCGCATCTCAGCTAAACATACATGCACAGAAAAATCTGACATTAGTGAACACGTTGATTATGAAAAAGTTCTCCTTCTAATTATGTACAAAAGTTATGAGCTGGTTTGACATTTTAGTCTTTTACAATCACTAATTAGGCATTTAAACTGCATATGTCATAATGAACTGAACTTCTCTCCCGTTCATTAAGCTTCAAAATGATGGCAATTTGGCATTTCCTAGGTGCTCATAACATGTATTTATACCTTACGAAGAATGTAAATTGCATTGACCCATAAAGGAATTTGTTACCTGCCAGCAATATATTGCAAGTTGGTATTTGGAAGATGCTAGTTTATGAAATTTCTCACGGTAAATGTTGTAGCCTTGCATTTATCAGTTTTCGTAACACTGCATAATAGGTCTTGTAAAGGAAGTGTACTGAGAGAAATAAAGGGGCTGCCCTTGCTGACCCTATTTTGAAAATGCTAGTTGCCTGGATATCTTTGGCTTCAGTGCTTTGACACACCAACCTGGAACTAGAGTTAAGCCGTACACACCTAGGTTCAGTTCAAGGTAGGTTTGGAGAACATTTCTGAAGTAGTGTATCTGTACATTGTATACAAGCTACTACAGCAAAACTGACATTTACAAGGGAAAATAATGCAGTTTAAATGAGTCAGTAAATGAACAGTTCCTGGCCTGGGCAGGACCTGGACCTCGGCCTCGACCTGGAACTAGAGTTAAGCCATACACACCTAGGATCAGTTCAAGGTAGGTTTGGAGAACATTTCTGAAATTCAGGTGCCAAATCCAAACCCCAATGAAGTCAATAGAAAACAAATCTTAGAAATTAGTATTGCCCATTGTCTAGGCTAATTAGCAATGGGTCTTCTTTGAGTGCATGTACCAAGGCAAAAAAAAAAAAATATATATATATATATATATAATTTTTTTTTTTTTTTTGGAGGATAGAAGTAGTTTTAAAAACCCTTAAAGTAGGGGGTGTCCAGAAACCTTCCTGTGAAGTAGTACATCTGTACATTGTATACAACCTACTACAGCAAAACTGACATTTACAAGGGAAAATAATGCAGTTTAAATGGGTCAGTAAATGAACAGTTTCTGGCCACTTTGTTCTCTTTGAAAATAAAATGGCCAGGAATTACCTTCATCTATGGCAGACCCTTATTCTAGATGAGGGCCCAGTATAGATGTTAACTAGTGTGGAATCCCCATAAACATATATACCGGACCATTATTATTGATGAGGGTGGTTTGCTATGAATGTCAAGGACACCAAGAAAAGAAAAAAAAAAGAAAAAATAGGGGTCCATCCCAGTTTTCATACTAAAATATTTGGGTACCAATCCTGGTAGACAAGGAAAGGGGATGAGCATGTGGCCCCTCCTGTACGAAAACAGGCACATGTCCACAACATGGAGAGGGTGACTTGCCAGGAGAGACCCCCATGGCACAGCACCTTGACTCCTTAGTTATGGGTCAAGCGTCCCTTCTCTAAAGCCTTGGTCCATTGGTTGTGGGGCAAACGTTTATATTATTGAGCTTCTTTATAAATGTGCAAAAACATTTCATAAAGTGATTATAGCGCAAAAGTTCATATAGTGAGCTTCTTTATGGACCAAATCAGTCAAAAGTGTCTCAGTGCAAAACAGTTCATGATGGTGACAACGCCTTCCTATATGCCAAGACAGGAGGTGACAGATCCACAAACCTTCTGTCTTGGCATATAGGAAGGCGTTGTCACCATCATGAACTGGAGGCACTTTTGATTGATTTGGTCCATAAAGAAGCTCACTATATGAACTTTTGCACTCTAATCACTTTATGAAATGTTTTTGCACATTCATAAAGAAACTCACTAATATGAACTTTTGCACTATAAATCATTTTTGAATTATTTTGCACATTTATATGAACTTTTTGCACAAAGTATTTATAAATTTTGTTAGACAATAGATACTGTATATGGGAACATGGTTTAAACAATTTTCATCCATCTATTTGGTTACATAGTAACTATATATGAGCAGCTCCTTTAAGAAACGTTTTGCACTAATCACTTTATTATTTATTTGGAAGTACACTTATATCCATTCGCGCAGGTTAGGGTTATCCTTTAACCCAATTTAAACATTGGTTGTGGGGATCTACAGCCAGGGGGCTTTTTGGAATCTGGAAGCCCCTTAAAAATAAGAGATACCCCCAAGATACCGACCCCCAGACCTCCATGTAAATGAGCAAGAGGTACATACCCCACTCATTTACAAAAAAGTAAATGGCAAAAAAACACACTGACACGGTTTGATAAGCCCTTTATTTAAAAAATAAAGTTCTGCAATGCACATCCATTTTCAGCCACATCATGCAGCAATTCAGATCCTTATCAATCATGATAAACTATGCCTGCCAACCCCCAAAAAGAAAAAAACATTACAATGCGGTTGATACTGTCGCTCACTAAGAATGAAGACCCTCTGGTTCTGCAACTAAATGTAAACAAAGGGGTTGGGTATTGCAATTGACTAAATATGAACATGACCCCGTGATTTTACAAACAAATCTGGTCATGTGCATAGTAAGCGTGCAAGATACTTGAAAAAATCTTTAATTGGACGAATTCCACATCCCACATCACCAGCTATTCAATATAACCCGTATAGTCCACTTTCTGACCAAATACCCTCTAACAGAACTAAAGGTCAATGCAAAGGCGTGGGACTACCTCATGGCCCCCAAAAAGGAAATAAAAGGAATATCATTCTTCTACAACTCATTAAACGCCAAGAATACCCTCACAAAAACCCCTCCAATGCTAAAATGGGAGAGGGACTTACACAAGTCCTTCACTATTGAACAATGGAGCAACGCCTTCAAATCCATTGTCCACTCATCTCACTGTAATTCACACTGGGAGATGTCCCTAAAAGTTTATACTAGGTGGCACTACACGCCCTACAGGTTGGCAGCATTCTCTCCACTCAACTCTCCCTTGTGCTGGAGAGGTTGCGGCCAAGTGGGTAATCTCCTCCAAATTCTCTGGGAATGCCCGGCACTAACCAGCTACTGGAACTCCATCTTCCACAAATTAGCCTCCTGCACAGGAATACTTAAACACCCATGTCCCCATTTAGCCCTACTAAATATTGGCATCAATACCTATCCGCCTATCTTTAGACCAGTAGTAACACACATACTTCTAGCGGCGAGATCACTCATTCTCCAAAACTGGAAAAACACTAACGCACCCAACCTCTCTGAAGTTACTAGACTTGTTGACACAAATGTAACCTTTGAGAAACACATTGCCTACAACTCTCTCAATTTTTCTAAACACCAGAAGATATGGAAATTTTGGTCTGAATAATAAATGTAACCTTAGATACATCTGCATAAACTTTTATGTACACCAGGCAACTTATACTGCTGTTATTGGTACCCCTACCTCCCTCTCCCCCCCTTCCCCTTCCCATTTTTTCTTTTGTACCCATATTTGCATAACTCAATAAAGAAATATTGTTTAAAAAAAAAAAAATCTTTAATTGGTTAAAATAAATATATTGCTCTCACAAAACCAATGTAAAGGCACACTTACTGTATCACTTTCATAAGGAACATCTAATTGACCAACGAATGCACTTATCCAGTCATTAATGTTTAATTCAAAGACCAACCTCCAATAGCACAGTGTGCATACATTTTTACTATAGGCATGTCACAGCTTATCTGACATACACTGTAAATGCTGGAGAGTATTCATAGCACTCCACATTTACAGTTTTTGTGTCCTCAAACATCTCAGGTGCATACCAAAAATTGAGGATTTGATCTGATTATCTTTGTATGATGAATGCACTTATATCTTTTAGTAACTCATCTCTACTGTCTATTTCCATTCTACTGTGTTCCCTTGTTACTTTGCATAATTTGTGGCAGTTTTTCTAATTTCATATAAATTCTAAGCTTTTATAAACATCAACCAATGTTTTTAAACATGTGCCCATTGTAAGTAGGAAACATAAATTATTATCTTTACAATGTGTGTAGCAGAACAATATTACCATTGTGAGGAAATAATGTAACAAGAAATCTCTTGAATGAATGCCCTGTTCTGAAAGGTCAGAGGGGTCACCCTGATTAACAGTAACTTCAGCAGCATAGTATACAGACTGTCATGAATGGAGAGGTCTAGGAATATTAGAACCAAATAAAAAAAAAACATAAATGGCACATACAGGAAGTATGCTTTAGAATTACTAAGTACAACAGCTAGAAAGGCCAGTAGGGTAAAATACAGGTTAAGGTTTATATTAGGTTTCTGTAAAATTCTGTGAGGATTACATACCTTAAATCAATTCTGGAAAATAAATAGAAACTATATTAGGAAAAAATGTTTATGTTATATGTATATTTAATTGAAATTAAAATTGTTACGGTTTCTACAATATTTTGATTAACATTTTCACTGGCAGAGCCTTTTTTGTTATTTTTTTTTTTTTGCACACATGTAAAAACGCACATTTTAAACCTGAAGATTACTTAACACCCCCAAAACATTAAAGATGTTCTGAAAGCAGACACCCTATACAACTAAATGATGGCAGTTTAATTTTTTATGTCACATTCCAATTATTTTAGTGCACATATATAAAATATAATACCCAATTTTTAGTTGCATTTGCAGTTAAAGTGGTTGTAAATCCCAGTCATGAAATTTAAAATAAGCACATATTTCTGTAGTGTTTATCTATCTCTTTTCAAAGCTCTGACTGACATTTCTCTCTGGTGCTTCTTTCCTCTGTTATCAGCATGAGTCAATTCTGAGAGGTTTTCCCGACACATGAGATAAAATTTGTGTCCGGGAGGGAGATAAGCACAGAGCTTGTTGATTCAGAATACAGCTCTGCATGTTCCTTTGTTCCTCTGCCTATGTAACTGCAGTTCTCCATCCCCTCCTCTGTACTCCTCGCAGATGCATAATTATTCTATCACAAATTTGCACTTTTAAAGGGTTATAGACAAGAGAAGACTACAAACAAACAAGTAAAACTTATGTAGGAGGATTTGTTTAATTTTTTTCATTTTAAATAGAAATTAAAATTGCAAAAATTGCATGTGCCCTGACATGGTGAACTATGATACTCAAAATTGTTCATAGGCAATGAATGTGAAAGCCAGCAGTCATGATTAAAAACGTAAATAGACTAAAGCTGCTATAACTGTTGCGCAGTTTGTGTGCAAACCGACATTGTCACAGACATATTAGTAACATTGGCAGCAATGGGTAGGTTAACCTATCATTAAAGGAAACCTCCAACTGAAACAAAAAACAATCTATTGTAAATATTTACAATAAAATAAAACTAAAACATTTTGTTTTTGGGTTTAAACAAAATGTTCTGTAACAGGCCTAGACCAGGAATTGTAGCCCATGTCTGATAACATTTTTGGGTTTGAATGCCTAGTCACTGCACATAATATAGCTTTGTTCAACTGCAGGTCCCCCCATCTGCAAAATGCATTTATTAGAAATGTGTTTTTACCATGCACTAACTGATGTAAAACCTTGCTGGTGTTTCTTTTTTAATTGTATTTTTTATTAGTTCAAAAATAAACAGAAAAACAGCAGCATATAGAGTGTAAATCTCAAAGTACCATAGGTATATAAACAGGGATACCGTACATAAAGCATAGTACAAAACATACGAATTGTCAAATGCTTAGTGTATAGAACACGGAAAGTAAAAATAAGGAATTGCAGTAAGCCTAAATACATAGCATTGGGCATACATAATAGATTAGCATCTAGTTATGGGATGACATGCAAAAAAGCATAGTAGAAGCTTATATGGTCGTCTAAAAAATAAAAAAAACGGCAAGAAAAGTCAGATGGAGCTACAGAAACCAAAAATCAAAAATAATGGGATCAGGGTGGGTGATCACCATATTCAGATTGATCCCAAAGAACTCAAATTTTGCTGAACTGGGGGACCTCTTCATGTACAGTAGCCGTAAGATATTCCATCCTCCTAATTTCAGCTATGAGTTGTAATAATTGCAGTTGGGAAGAAGGGGTAGTTGACAACCAGCACAGCGGTATAGTTATTTTAGCAGCCAAAAGGATATATGAAATTAATCGTCTAATTGGTTTTGCTAAACTCAGAAAGGGGAGCCCCAGTAAATAATGGAGAGAACCTAAAGGAAGTGGCAAGCCCACCACATTCTGAAGCACTAACATTACATCTGACCAGAATGACTGGATAAGAGGACACAACTACTGTACAACAAATGAGGTAACACAGACATCTTCAGGACATTAATTCTACCTAGCATGGAAATGGGATATGTAGCCCACTGGTGAAGACATTAATATATGTCTTGAAACAAGGGAGGATAATAAGCAAAGTATAAGCTAGAATATGAGGTGGTCAGATGGATACCCAAGTATTTAATGGACTGAGGGCACCATTTATAAGGTTATGTGCTTTGGAGTTGTGCTAATAAATCTGGAGGTATATGCAATGGCAGTGCTTCCGTTTTGGCGGTGTTTACCTTATACCCCAATATGGCACCAAATGATTTTAATAGGGCATGTAAGGAGGGAAGTGAAATAATGGGGTTCGTCAGCGTTAATAAAATATCATTAGCGAAAAGGGAAAATGTGTATTCCCTCTGACGCATCAAGACCAACGGCTCCAGGCAGAGAATGAAGAGGAGGGGGATAAAGGACAACCCTGCCTAGTGCCATTTGACATGGGGAAAAGAGGTGACAAGAAGGAGGCCATCTGTACTTGAGAAGTTGTATGGGAGTACAAAGCCTGTAGGGCTTTAAGGAAAGGGCCCCAAAGCGTATAAGGGTCGAAAACATGTAGGGCCAAATCAATCGATCAAAAGCCTTTTGGGCATCCAAACTTAGTATAAGGGCAGGGCGAGGGAATTTGTTCAAAAGGTCAATCAGATCTATGGTGCATCTTGTGTTAGCGCCAGCGTGCCTGGAGGGCACAAACCCACCTGGTCCCTATTGACCTATTTAGGTATGAATTGGGACAACCTGGAGGTTAGGATTTTAGTGAATATCTTATAATCAGAATTTAGAAGGCCTATGGGTATATAATTGCCTGATAAAGAGGGATTCTTCCCAGGTTTAGGTATCACTGAAATGTAGGAATGTGTAATCTGCAAATGTGGGGATTTCCCACAGAGTAATGTTCCAAATAACTCTAACATGTGCGGTGTCAGAATGGGTAGGAAGGCTTTATAGTAGAAATATGGGAGAATATCAGGGCCTGGAGATTTGTGAAGGGGGAGGTCCTTGACTATTTTTGCTAGTTCCTCAGGGGAGATAGGGGCATTGAGTTTTTCAAGGTCTGAAGAGGTCAATTTAGCTAGGGGATTTGCAGCAAACTGGTCAAAATTATCTTAAAATTATTTTCTGGAGTAAGGCAATTATAACATTTACGGTAAAAATCCCCAAAGACCTTGTTCATGGTTTGAGGGCAATGGGTAGGATTGCCATCTGCTTGAATGAGTAGATCGGGGAATGAATGGAAAGGGCAAGGGCAGAGCTTATTGGCCAACATTCTGTGTGGTTCGTTAGAAAACTCATAGAACTTTTGTTTAGCCCACATCAAGGACTTAGCTCTCTTATTCATTGCCAAAGACTTCAATTGGTTGCGTAATGAAACAACCTTACAGATGCCTTCAACTATAGGGCCACTCACAAGCCCATGCTCCGCAAGCTTCAAGTTTGTTATTAAAGAAATTTGAAGGCTCTCGCCATCTCTCTTTAGCCGAGAGCCCTCAGCAATACATAAGCCTCAGAAGAAGGCCTTGTGAGCTTCCCAAAGCATCGAGGTCTCCTGTACGGAGCCCACATTCAGTTGGAAGAACTCCCCCAGGCCCTTGGCCAGTCTCTCCCTGGTGGCTGGAGAGTTAAGAAGGTGATCGTTAAGATGCCAATGACAATAAGTGGGCATTTGTAAGGAAAGATCTAGGGAAACAGGGACATGATCAGATCATGTGATGGGGGAGATATTAGAATCTACAGCAAGAGGGAGCAGTGGAGCTGATATAAAGAAATTATTGAATCTACAGTAAATCTTATGAGCCATAGAGTAAAAAGTATATTGCCTATATGTTGGATGCTTAATTCTCCAGGCATCAAATAGGCGGTGGGATCTAATACATTTGCGGAATGAGGTTGCTTGGGACGTAACATTTTATGATGGAGTGTCTCTAAATAGTCACATCTTCCTCTCCCTCTCTTCTGGCATCTTCTCAAACTCTCAACATGCGCTAGTCAGCCCTATCCTTAAAAAGCCCTCACTGGACCCCAACAATCTTAACAACCTATGCCCCATCTCCTTACTCCCGTTCTCCTCCAAACTCCTTGAAAGACTTGTCTACAACTGACTGAGCAACCATCTAACCATGAACAAACTTCTTGATCCCCTTCAGTCCGGATTTTGCCCTCAACCCGCCAAGGAAATTGCTCTCCTTATACTCACAAATGACCTACTAACTTCAAATACCAACAGACACTATTAGGTACTACTTCTCCAGGACCTCTCTGCTGTCTTTGACACAGTGGACCACCCCCTCCTCCTCAAAAAACTCCACTCCTTTGGTCCCTGTGACTACTCTTAGCTGGTTCTCATCCTACCTATCCCACCGCTCCTTCAGTGTCACTTACAACTCTACTGTCTCCTCCCCTCTTCCTTTCTCTGTCGATCCCACAAGGTTCTGTTATTGGACCTCTTCTTTTCTCAATCTAAACCTCCTGCCTGGGTCAGTTGATTGCCTCCCATGGCTTTCAATATCATCGCTGATGACACATAAATCTATCTCTCAACCCCCAGCTCTCTCCATCTGTCTCCTCACGGATCACCAACTTACTAACAGACATTTCAGCCTGGATGTCACATCACTTCCTCAAACTCAACCTATCCAAAACCGAGTTCATGATAATTCCTCCCCCACGTGTCACTCCCCAGATTTCTCTGTCAAAATCAACGGCTCAACTATCAACCCATCCCGTCATGCCAAGGTCCTAGGTGTAATCCTGGACTCCAAACTAACCTTTCGACCCCACATCCAATTGCTATCCAAAATTTGCCACCTCAACCTCTGCAACATCTCCAAGATATGCCCCTTCTTAACCAATGTCACCACAAAGTTTCTAATCCACTCTATGGTCATCTCTCGCCTCAACTACTGCAACTCCCTCCTCACCGGCTTACCTCTAAATAGGCAATCCCCCCTTCAGTGCATCATGAATGCTGCTGCTCATCCACCTTAAATACCGCTTGGCGTCTGCTACCCCCCTATGTCAATCCTCCATTGGCTCTCACTCAACCAACAAATTAAATTCAAGATACTAATAACTTATAAAGCCACCAACAACCTGGCCCACCAGCTACATCACTAACCTGGTCTCAAAATACCAACCAAATTGTTTTCTTCGCTCCTCCCAAGACCTCCTGCTCTCTAGCTCACTTGTCACCTCAACCGATGCTCACCTCCTGGACTTCTTCTGAGCCCCCCCCCCCCCCATCCTCTGGAATGCTCTCCTCCAATCTGTCTGACTTTCTCCTACTTTTTCCACTTTCAGACGATCCCTGAAAACTCATTTTTTCAGAGATGCCTATCTGGCTCCCACCTAACAACTGTACATTTATATTCTCCATCAGCACATCCCCCACAGTTGTTACCTCTTGTATCTCTTGACCTTCCCTCTGAGATTGTAAGCTCTAATGAGCAGGGCCCTCTGATTCCTACTGTATTTAAATGTATTGTATTTTTACTGTCTACCCTCAAGTTGTAAAGGGCTGTGTAAACTGTTGGTGCTATAAAAATTCTGTATAATAATAATAATAATAATAAATAGTGTATGTCTGTCTCTAGTGGGGGACATAACAAAAATTAAGTCACCTTCAATTAACATAAAGGGTTGAGAATAACGCTCAGTAAGGACAAGAAGCTCAACCAGAAATCCAATTTACCCTCAGTTTGCAGCATATATATTCACCAGCGTAAGAGAGGAAGACATGTAGTCACGGATGACAAACCTCCCATGGGGTTCGATGTATTTATCCTTGACCCGTAGAGGGCAGGATTTTTTAATACGGATAGCCACACCAGCCTTGCCCGACAGGTTGGAGGCCACGTAGGAAGTAGGGAAATATTTAGACGCAAATTTCATTGAATCCCCCAGCACGGAAGTGGGTCTCCTGGACCATGACCACATCTGCACCAGGCATTCGAAGGTCCATAAGAGCAAGCCATCTCTTTTGGATGGAGTTCACACCCTTAACATTATGAGAAATGAATCTTAATGTCATAATAAATTAACAAATATAACAGCTAATCAAAGCGATGAACCTAAGATCCCATATTGCTCCAAATATGTATAGAACCCAGTACTGTGGAAAGGATATGCATTCGACAAACTGCAAAAACAAAAATGAAAGTTTATAGTCAGTAGAAGGACCCAGGTGGGGTTCAAAAAAAAATGAACAACAACATTAAGCCTGAGAGACAATTGAGTCTCTGGAGTTCATAACCAAAGTCCTGGACGGTGTAGGGCAACACAGGGGCCCCCATCATATGGAAATGCAAGGAGGATGGATGCATCTGCTCTCCAGCAGATATGTAGTATGAAAAAGTTAGATAGAATAAACTATACCCCATGGATATGGGTGCAAATATCACCAGACAGGGGATCAACACAACCCGATGTCCAGGACAAAAATGAAAATGGAAAAAGAAGAAAACTTTATGTAAGCAATGCCTGAAGTTGAGATCCACTTACAGCAGTCAAAGTTTCAGGGGGGTCATTGGAAGCTTGAGAATGTTGTGGGGTAGAAAATGATCTCTTCTGTTCCCCCTGGACAGGGGTTTGGAGCTGGTTTTACATGGTTGGAGCAGGTCGACCAGACGGAGCAGGGGGAAGCAGGACGTTTTCTGGCAAGGGAGGCAGACCCAGGCCTTTTATGAAGGCATCTCCTTCATCGAGATCACGGAGGCAGTGTTGGAATCCGTCCCGAGGAACAATCAAGTGAAATGGAAAGCCCCAATAGTGGATGCAATGGTTTTGCAAATGGATGGTAATTGGGTGAAGATTCCTGGGCTTGGTAAGAGTGATAGGAGAGAAGTCACTGAAGATCTGGAGCTTTATCCCCTTATGCTCGATCAATGATTTGTTGCATGTGCCAAGGGTTAAGACCTCTTTGCTATCATAAAAATTAAATGAACGATGACCCCTGGGCCTATCTCAAGGGGGTGGTTTTGGGCCCAACAACCTATGGGCCTTATCCAGATGCCAAACAATATCAGCGATATTGGGGGCCAGCGTGTTGAAAAGGTGCATGAGGCATTATCACCCACAGTTTCTAGAATGCCTCGGAAACATACATTTTGGCATCTGGAATACAGAGTGTTTCAGTGAGGAGGTTCCCTCCTCCAGCTCTTGAACATACTGCACAAGATTGTGAAATCTTGTTTACAGAGCATCCGTACGTTCCCCTATTTGTGTAATCCCCCCCCCCCCTGCAGTTCCTGGTAGATTTTGCCCACCTCCACAGCAATATTGCGTGTTAGTTGATGTAGGAGAGATTGAAGTTTTTCATCCAGCAGTTCAGGGGTTAAGGCTACCTGTGTGGGTGGCAGGAGGAGTGTGGGGGTCAGTGGAATGCTGTCAGTATTTTCGGCCCCTAGAAGTGAATCCATAGTGGAGAACGGGTCTGTGTGTGTAGACAAGGCCGGGGATTAAGGTCTAGTGAGGAACTGATCCATGTCCATCTGGGATCAGAAGTCTTGTGGCAGCCGATAGTAATGTTTTTACTGGCCAATTTTACCCACGGGGTGCCAGCGCAATCAGGGAGTAATATAGCTTACCCTCGGAGCGAATGTAGCAGGATTGAAGTGAAACAAGGGTCTAGAGAGCCGATGGGATTCGGGGCTCAGTCCTCACATGTTCGCCATTATCCTGAAGTCGCGCATGCGACGCTGGTGTTTCTGCAGCCTAAAAAAAGGAAAATAATTATCAAATACAACATTCTGACAGTTCTCTGTTAATAAAATTATTATTTTAACCATTCAGATTTATTAATTCATAACAATTCATATTTAGTTTTATTTTTTTCACTGGTATATGTGTGTGTGTGTGTGAGTGTTTGTCTGTGTTTGCATTTGAGCTGTTAGCCTCTGTAAACAAGACTTTTTCAGCAGAGTAGTTAAGAATAGCTTGGTAAAGATGTAAAGGGCTTAGAGCTAAAAGAGAAGTCTGGAGTGTCATCTGCTGGCTAGACATACTGAAATATAACGTTTATCACTTACATTTTATATAACCAGACAAAAATTGAAGACAAAGCTTTGGAATTTTATTCTTTAGCTCAAAACATAATAAAGAATCATACATGGATAAGTGAATGATCCTGGGTTTGGTTAACAGGCCCTTTGTTGAACCCATCGTAAATTGCCAGCATAAATCTAAACCCAATTGAAGTCTATGGGGGGAGAACCTTGAAAACAAACTCTGGCCATTATCCAAGCTTACAGGCAAGGTGTTGTCAAACAGTAAACAGAAAATGAGAAACTGGGCACTGCCATGGTGAACTTGTACCAATGTAAAAATATAAATTAAATACACACAGCAGGGAAAGGCTTTTCCTTTATATTTGACTTTGAGGTTTACATGAGAAAAACATGTTTTTCTTTTACATCTAAAGAAAACACATTTGACCACTTAAAGACCGCCCGGCGCAGGCAAAGCGGCTCTATTGTGCGAATCACCATACCGGTACAGCGCTTCATGTAATAAATTCAGAGGGCGGCCCCGGAGCCAATGTGCGTGGCTGACAGCCGAGATGTCCACCAGCTATCCACAGATCCCCGTTCTGACAGGGGAGTAGAGAGATTGTCTGTTCCTAGTAATAAGGAACAGCAATCTCTCTGTACTCCCAGTCAGCCCACTCCCCCACATTTAGAGAGCACCTCCCTAGGACACACTTAACCCTGTGATCGGCCCTGGTGTTAACCCCTTCCCTACCAGTGTCATTTATATAGTGATCAGTGCATTTCTATAGTACTGATCACTGTATTGGTGTCACTGGTTCCCATAAAAAGTGTCACCTAGGGTCAGATTTGTCCGTCACAATATCACAGTCCTGCTAAAAATTGCAGATCGCTGCCATTACCAGTAAAAACAATAAAAAAATGAAAAGTCCCTAAATCTATCCCCTATTTTATAGATGCTATAACTTTTGTGCAAACCAATCAATATACGCTTATTGGCATTTTTTTTATAAAAATATGTAGAAGAATACATATTGGCCTAAACTGATGAATACATTTGTTTTTTTTATATTTTTTTGGATATGTATTTTAGCAAAAAGTAAAACATTTTTTTTTTGTTTTTTCAAAATTGTTGTTTTTTTGTTTATAGCGCAAAGAGGTGATCAAATGATCAAATTCCAACAAAAGAAAGCTCTATTTGTGGGAAAAAGGACATCAATTTTATGTGGGTACAGTGTTGCACGCCCGTGCAATTGTCGGTTAAAGTAACCCAGTGCCGTATTGTAAAGAAATGATCTGATCAATAAGAGGGTAAATACTTCCAGGGCTGAAGTGGTTAAGCTGTATGTGGTGTTAGGTAACAGTACAATTCTCTGACATCCCTGCTAGAGGCCGAGCTGATGAGAGGTCTTCCCTTATTATTAATATTACTATACAGGATTTATCTAGCGCCAACAGTTTACTCATCACTTTACAATATAAAAGGGGGACAATACAGTTACAATACAATAGAATACAAAAAGATCAAGAGGGACCTGCTCGGAAGAGCTTACAATCTAATACAGGGGGGAGGGGGGGCAGGTGGTACAAAAGGCTGTAACTGTGGGGAGTGAGCTGATCGAAGTGGTAAAAGATTAGTTGGAGGTGTGATAGGCTTCCCTGAAGAGATGTGTTTTCAGGGATCGCCTGAAGGCAGCTAGAGTACGAAATAGCTGGACTGGTTGAGGTAGAGAGTTCCAGAGGATGGGAGAGGCTCTGGAGAAGTACTGGAGATGAGCATGGGAGGAGGTGACAAGGGAGCTTGAGAGTGGGAGATCTTGAGAGGAGCAGAGAGGACAGTTTGGGTGATATTTTGAGACAAGATTGGTGATGTAGCTTGTGGCAGAGTCGTGAATGGCTTTGTATGTTGTGGTTAGTATTTTGAATTTTATTTGCTGGGCGATCGGGAGCCAATGTAGGAATTGGTGGAGAGGGGTGGCAGACACTGAGAGGTTGGTAAGGTGGATAAGTCAGGCAGCAGCATTCATAATAGACTGAACAGGGGATAGCCTATGGAGAGGTAGGCCAATGAGAAGGGACTTGCAATAGTCAAGGCGAGAGATAACAAGGCAGTGAATGAGGAGCTTGGTGGTTTCATTTGTTAGAAAGGGGCATATTTTAGAGATGTTACGGAGGTGAAGTCTACAAGCTTTTGACAGCGATTGGATTTGGGGCTGAAAGGACAGGTCAGAGTCTAGGATTACACCTAGTACCCTGAAATGAGGGGATGGATTGATGGCTGCATTATTGATTTTGATGGAAAAGTCATGGAGGGGGGCACGGGCGGGGGGAACATTACTAGCTCAGTTTTAGAGAGATTTATTTTAAGGAAGTGGTGTGACATCTATGCTGATGTGTCAGTTAGCAAGTTAGTAGTGCGAAAGGAAACTGAAGGAGTGAGGTGAGGAGTAGACAGAAAGATTTGGGTGTCATCAGCATATAAGTGGTATTGGAAGCCATGGGCGATTATCAAGTGACCAAGAGAGGAGGTGTAGATAGAGAAGAGAAGGGGTCCAATAACAGAGCCTTGGGGTACCTCTACTGAAAGGGACAATGGAGAGGAGGAGACAGAGTTGTAGGTAACACTGAAGGAGCACTGTGATAGGTAGGAGGAGAACCAGGATAGAGCAGAGTCTTGGAGGCCAAGGAAACAGAGTTTATTGAGAAGGAGCATGTGGTCGACAGTATCAAAGGCCGCAGAGGGGTCAAGGAGTATGAGTATAGAGTAGTGGCCATTGGTTTTGGCAGTTAGTAAATTGTTAGTGAGTTTTAGTAAGGCGGTTTCCGTGGAGTGCTGCTAGCGAAAGCCAGATGTAGGGGGTCAAAGAGGTTATTTTCACTGAGGAAGGAGTTAAGACGGTTGTAGACTAAGTGTTCTAGAAGCTTAGAGATGAATGGGAGCAATGAGATGGGTCTTAAGTTGGTCAGGTTGGTGGGGTCCAGTGAGGGCTTTTTAAGTATGGGAGTGATCTGTGCATGTTTTAGAGGGGAGGGGAAGGTGCCACTAAATAGGGAGAGATTGAAGATGTGAGTGAAGGAGCATAGGATAGAATAAGAGGGCGACCGTAGTAGTTGTGAGGGAACCGGATCCAGGGGACAAATGGTTAGGTGGGCATCTGAGAGAAGTTTTGTAACCTCTTCAGTAGTATCAAGTTCAAAAGAGGAGAGTGTTGACTGTGCTGTTAGGCAAATTATGTTGGATGGGGAAGATGTACGCACAGTGGCGGTGTCCTCGTGTATTGCATCGATCTTGTCAAGTGCTTGGCAATCTCTTGGGCAGTGATTGAGTTAGTGGGTAGAGGGGGTGGGGGGTGAAGCAGAGAGTTAAAGGTTGAGAAGAGCCGACGGAGACTGGATGACAAGGTATTAATAAGAGAGACAAAGTAGGCTTGTTTGGCAAAATGGAGGTAGGAATTGTATCTTAGGAGGGCAGATTTGTATAGGGTGACGTCCTACAGGCAATCGGTTTTTCGCCACAGACATTCAAGAGCACGGCAATGTCTCTTGAGATTTCTAGTGTTGTCAGTTTGCCAGGGTTGTAATGGTCGGATTCTGATTCTGCTTATAGTTAGAGGAGCAAGTGCGTCTAGTGATGATGATAGTGAACTGTTGTAGACAGAGGTGGCCAGATCAGGACAAGACAGGGGAGAGATTATGTCATATAGGCGGTCAGTAGCAGAATAGAGAAGAGAAGGGTTAAAGTGGAGAAGGTTCCTACAAGTAATTGTTTGCCGCTTGGAGGGATAGGTGGTTGGAGGCAGGAATATGGTGAAACTTATGAGGTTATGATCAGAGAGAGGAAGGGGGTGTTGGTGAGGTTTCCAGGAGTGCAGAGATGGGGGAATACAAGGTCAAGGGTATTACCATTGGAGTGAGTGGAAGTGTGTGTCCATTGGGTTAGGCCTTATACCTCCTATCTAGAGTTGAGCGAACCCGAACTGTAAAGTTCGTGTCCGTACCGAACTTTGGGGTGTCCGTGACCCGGACCCGAAACGGACATTTGAAAAAAGTTCAGGTTCGGGTTCTGGGTTCGGGTATTTGATCACGCATGTTGAATAGCTGCAGGGCAGCCAATCAACAAGCGTTTCAGTGGTTTGCCCTTAGAAGTCATCACAGTCATGCCTACTAATGGCATGGCTGTGATTGGCCAGTGCATCATGCGACCCAGCCTCTTTATAAACTGGAGTCACTTAGTGCTGCATGTCACATGCTCTCTGGGTAGTGTAGGGAGAGGATGCTGCCGGTGCTGTGAAGGACAGATAGGTAGAGATTACTACTACTACTGCTTTTAGGGGCAGATTGCAGATCTCATCCTGCATTACAGAACGATCTGACTGGACTAGGTAGAGTCTACTGCTTAGAGGGACATATTATTGTTCTAAAATCATCTTCTAGTTCTATAGGGTCAGGTTCCTGCTGTTGCTGTAAGGGACAGATTATTGTTCTAAAATCATTTTGCAGCCCTCTAGCACTTTCCAGGACTTTTTTACAGTAATTTTTGTGCCGAAAAGTTCGGGTCCCCATTGACTTCAATGGGGTTCGGGGTCAAGTTCGGGTCAAGTTCGGTACTGAACCCGGACTTTTTCCCAAAGTTTGGCTGAACCCACCAAACCCGAACATCCAGGTGTTCGCTCAACTCTTCTCCTGTCCAATATCCCCTGGAGTTGATGACAAGATGTGGCAAAAGAAGGAATGGCACAGGTGCCTGTGATAGATAATGACTCAGTAGGTGGTCAGATGACAGTATGGATAGTGCTGGGTTGCTGTAGATACTCAGACTAGAACTTATGCAGGATGTTGGCAAACAAGTGGTGCACAGGAACCCGCAGGAACCAAAAGTAAAGCTGTAGTCAAGATGAGCCAGAGCAAGTAACAACATCTTAGTAAACGTACTAAATTGTACAGTGTACAGAACAGTGTAGTGTGTGCCTTTTTTCACATTTCTTCCATTTGGGTACCACATGCATAAGGAAACACATTAGTAAATTACTCTTTAGTAAAGAGCTTGCTGGGAGCAGCATTTCAATAAGATTCCTCCAGAAAGGAGCATTGCAGCAACTTTCTTTTAGTGTGCTGCTAATATGTCATCTTCCTCCTCATCCTTTTCAATGGAGCATAGCAGCAATTTTTGTTGGGCCTACAAATGCACCTTTTTCCTCTTCCTCTTTCTTTTCACAGGTGCATAGCAGCCATCTTTTTTTTTTGGACGAGTTATTTTCACTGCAACCTCTCCCATTTAATTTTGCAGAAATCCCTCATCCTTTTCCTGCTCCTCCCCCTGATGGGTGCATTTCATTCATTTTTTTATGAACTCCTGATGCATCATTTCCATTCTGCTCCCTCAAGGTACACATATCAGTGATTTATATGGACTCCTAATACAGCCGTCTCCAATTCCTCCTTCTCCAGTGCTCATAGTAGCCATATTTTTGGCCTGCTAATGCATCCCATACCTTAGCTTCCTCCTCACCCACATAATGTGCATCTCAGCCATTAGATTACAAGCGGTTTGAGGTCAGTGATATTGTTGACATTATATAAAGGCCTGTAATAATAAATACATGCAATTCAGCGGAGTGCCTGGACCCTTTTCTCCCTCTCCTTAAGAGCTCATTGCAGCTATGTATTTTGGGCCTGCTGATAACCTATTTTCCTCCTCTATCTCCTTAAGGGCACATATCTTATCTTATGGACTACCAATGCGGCCTCTTCATACTCCTCTTCCTCAAGGTTGCATAGCAGAAACTCTTTGTAAATGTGCTATGCTCCCTTTAGCACCTCCTGCTCTTTAAGCAATTTCTTTGGACTACTAATGTGGCCCTTTACTCCTGCAATTCTTCAGCTAATCCCAACATATTCCTTATTTCCCACCAACTAGTGTAACTTGTGTGCAATAGTGAGGTGCTCAAAAACATGTATTTTATTCCCCCCCTGCCATAGCTGATATTACATTTATTTATTCTTGTGTATGCCTACAATGGAGGGATACATCTGGGAGGAAGGGGGGCTAAAGAGCATAAACTAACCACCCCCACACTAGTTTGCTTTGGTTTGATAGTTGTTTTTTTTTACATAGGCAAAGCAGCCCTTTGTGTGCTGGACAACATCACATCCTTTGTGGTACAGTTGTATATACTATAACACCCCCCCCCTTCATTTGCCATATCTTTTATTACATTTGAGCAATCCCGCTTATTAAAAACGTGGTCTAAAGGGCATAAACTGAGGGGCAGAAGTTTTGCACGATCTGGTTCTTTTTACAGTATTTAGCATTTAGAGATTTTTTTTTATGTTTTTATTTATATTTTAAAGAGACACTAAACATTATCCTTATTCCCCAAAATAATCCATACACATCCACTACTTAAAGTGATTCTAAAGGAAATAATTTTAAAAATACATAACAAACGTGTTATACATTACTTACCTGCTCTTTGCAATGGTTTTTGCACAGAGCCGACCCAATCCTTTCTTTTTGGGTCCCCCATCAGTGGTCATGGCTATGACAAATTTTCTTCCCTTCAGGATGGTGAATTCCTCCTTCAAAAACTGGGAATTCTCTCAAGGATCCCCCTTTCCCATGCAAGCCTCAACCCCAGCTAACTCCAAACGCCCCCCTCCATCAAGCCCCTTGACCCCCCTGTGGCAGAAGTCTAAATCCAAGAAAGTGAAGGACGGCCTTCCACCCTGAAATGTTCTGCAACCTGACTGTTGCACTAGTATTTTTTCTCCTCTTACTTTCTCCATTGCCCCCCAGTTGGTGGACTTACTTAACTCCTTCCTGCGTGGTCATACCACCTCTACCTACCTTTCATCGTTAAGCCTACACTTCTTTTGGAACTTGCCTCGTTCTCCTATTGCTGGTCCTCTATAAACTAATGGTTCTCTGGACATGTTGTCTTTAACAGAAAGTTGACCTGCTATCCACATAGGATGTTTTGCACGGGTGGGCCTACTGGCCTCCTTTTTGAGAGGTCAAGAGTTTCTCCCCTTCGCAACAACCGGATACCGCCCCTAATAACAAAAATTAACATTGTTGTTCCCTGTTAAATTCCCCCCTTTTTTTTTTTAAACTGGTGATCCTGGGTCACCATTGGACTCCTTTGGACATTGATCGGGGTGCCCTCTCACTCACCAGGTTTTGTTTTCATCGCTGTATGTTTTATTCTGTTACAGGTTGTTATTATACCCTAATAAGGCTCGTTCACCGGAGCGGCACTCGTGCCCTCTCCCTCACCCGAGGAGACAAAACTTTTCTCTCCCCTGGTTAGGATTCTCCTCTTTAAGAGGGGAGTAAATTTCTCTTAGGTTCTTGAGATTACGGGGGCCTCCCTCCGAGATAGTCTCTGTATTTTTGTTTACCAATGTTTTCTTGTATTCCTGTGCTTTTCTCTCCCTCTCTTCTAACCTTTGCTCTTCTGTTCCCAGTGACCAAGGGACACCTGCATCCCCTAGCAACATCAAACTCCATCAGACGGGCTACCCTTAAACGAAATCCTCCGAGTTCCCTACTCCAGATTGAGGTAAGTGCCTGCTATTGTACAGTGAACCGATCTCATCTGCTCCATGGCTGATCCTATCCCACCAGACACCTTCCTACGCATTACTTCACATAATGTACAAGGGCTGAATATGGCTTTGAAGCATAGGAAAGCCCTCCAATTTTACCACAATGACAAAGTTGGTATCCTTTTCTTGCAGGAAACTCACTTCCCTAGGTCTTATTCACCTTGCTTTATACACCCTAAATACCCATCCTTTCACCTTGCCAACGCCGTGAATAAAACCAAAGGGGTGGCCATTCTTTTCGCCAAACGTTGCAAATTTGTCACTTCATCGGTCTTTAGAGACCCAGAAGGCAGATACCTTTTGGTCAAAAGTCATATTGATAACCACATCTACTCCCTAATATCATGCTACGCTCCGAACACTGGTCAGGGCAAATTTTTTTGTGCTATGCTTGCGGCCTTAGACCCCCTCCTCGAAGGCACAACTATTTTTGGAGGGGATTCTAATGTAGCCTTTGATACAGGGTTAGACAAAGCCCGTCCTCCAGGGAAGGGCCACATTCGCCCCACTAGGCAGAGCCTGGCGGTGGCTAAGGCTCTCAACCAGCAGGGACTAATTGACGCCTGTAGGGAAATTAATCCTTCCAAGCGCGATTATACCTTTTACTCTAACTCGCACAACTCCTTTTCGAGGATAGACCACTTCCTAATACCTTTCAAACTAGCTCCATCAGTCTCAAAATCCTATATCAGGGACTCTGCCTTGTCAGACCACTCCACGCTCTTCCTGGTATTAAGGCGGTCGGGCGGCACAAAGGGGGGGGTGCTGGAGGATGAATGCCTCCATTCTTAGCAACCCCTGCCATGTTCGGGAGATTGATAAACATATCCAAGAATACTTCCAACTAAATGACACCCCTTACGTCTCCTCCTCCACCCTTTGGGCGGCACATAAACCCTCAATTAGGGGGAAGCTCATTCAATTATCCTCCAGTCTCCGCAAAGCTAGATAGGCTGAAATCCTTAGGCTAGACAGAGAATTAATTTCCCTGAGTAGCAGACATAAGGCCAACCCATCTTCAGTTCCAACAGCCAAACTAGACTCGGCCAGAGCGGCCCTAAACTTAGCGCTCACGACTATGGCAGAAAAGAGCCTCCGTTGGACAGGAGCTTGATATTATCATCAAACAGATAAACCTGGGCCTATATTAGCCTCTAAGCTCGCCCCCAGACTCAAGTTGCAAGCCCTGCCTAAAATCAAGCTGAATGGTTCCTCCCCCTCCCAGAATCCCAAATCGATATTAGGTGCCTTTCATGATTTTTATAAATCCCTATATAGCTCTCACAAGCCCCCTTCTACAACCTCCCTAGACTCTTTCCTAAGTTCTCACAAGAACCCCATCCTTAACCACTTCAGCCCCGGAAGGATTTCCAGCTTTAGGACCGGAGCCCTTTTTTCAATTTGGCACTGCGCCGCTTCAAATGGTAATTGCGCGGTCATACAATGCAGTACCCAAACGAAATTTGCGTTCCTACCCCAAGAACACTCTTGAATCCTTTCTCAGATCCCTCCAACATCTTCCCCCGAACACTCTCGATATATCCCTAAATATTTTTAGTACTTTCCGTGGATTATAGCTAAACCCTAAGACCCTCCCCCTCCTTGGTAAGTCGAACTAAAATCCGTCCCGAACGTTGAACTCAGACCCCCGCTCGAATCTCCGATTATATCCGGGTCCAAATAGACAAACTACTATTATAGTTCGAGGACAGGTTGCCTCCGAGAAAAGACGGTATCAGCACTCGCGATTCAAATCCCGGCGAGACCGGCTCAGATCAA
>BLSH010351923.1:60101-75224 GCA_018402905.1 Glandirana rugosa | reverse complement strand
GTTCAGAAACTGGTGTTATTCATTTTTTATTTTTTTTTTTAGAATATTGTCAGGAATCGTCATCTGCTCAGCTGAGGAATCAAGCTGGCATGCCTATTCCTGTGCACAGGCGCGTCCGGTGCATGCGCAGGCACGCACCGTCATTGGTGCCAGATGGCCTATTTGAACAGGCAGCACCAGGGTGCAAGTGCTGTCCCTTCTACAGCGTTTAAGTGTACCTGAGAGACTGTTCTCTGTTCCTGAGTTCCTGTGTTCCTGTGACCCGGCTTACCCTGACCCTGATTGTCTTCTGCCTGCACCAACCTCTGCTTGGCCACGACCTCTCTTTTGGATTATCCCTTTGTACCTCTGCTGCCAGCCCGCTGCCAACCTTGCTTGTCTCTGACCACCCTTGTGTCTGCTCCTTCTGTACTGCATTGCCAGCCAGTTGCTGACCCAGCCTGTACCACCGACTTCCATTAGCACGAGCCACCATTGGACATCTCACATCATCATCATCAGTGGACCAGTCCAGCCCCCCTGCACTCCTGAACTCCCTGTCTACTCTACCAAGGGTTCGCAAATCAGGGCCATAAGAGTGGTTGCTCCCTGCATAAGACCGACTCCACCGCCAGGAGCATGACAGTAATGGACAGCCATGTCTGAGTCTGCGCAGGGAGTACCCTCAGCCATGGAGGACCTGTGTGCCCATTTAGCAGGTCTTACGCAAGCTGTCAAGAAATTGCAGGAGGGATACATCCACCTGGAAGAGCGGGTAGAAGAACTCATGGCCCCTACTGCACCGGGGACAGGGCAGGCCCCCGCTCGCACCATTGTGGCCCTTCCTTCGGAACCAAAGGTCCCTCTAAGTTTCCGGGTGGTCATAGTAAATTTTCGAGCCTTCCGCAACTCCTGTAAGCTTTATTTTGGTCTGCAGCCCTACACCTTCTCCCTAGAAGCTACAAAGGTGGGATTGGTTATCTCCTTATTGCAGGGTGAACCCCAGGCTTGGGCTCACTGGCTGTGGGAACAAAGATGAACCAGAAGTTGCCACCCTGGCCCTGTTCTTTGATGCAATGTCGCCACGCCCTCAATCTGTGCCTATACTGTGGGAAGCCTGGGCACATGGTGAGATTTTGCCCTGCCAAGTTTGGTACGTGTCCCATAAAAAAGGTAAAAGAAGAGCCTCCTGCTTTCAGCAACACTTCTCACCTTACTCTCTCCATTGCCTTACAGCTTCCCGGAGGGAATATCCTGGCTCCGGCAATCGTTGATTCCGGAGCATGTAGCTGTTTTGTGGATTAAGCCTTCACTACACAACATCGGATCCCTCTATGTCCTAAGGCTGATAAGATGGTTATCCTCCTAGCTGATGGAACCACAATAAAATCTGGCACCATCACCCAGCAGAGGTACCGTTTGGTCGGATTTATCCCCTGTCAGAGTTGGAGCTATCGACCCTCAAGGCCTATCTGGATGATAACCTAGAGAAGAGATTCATCCAGTCCTCCACATCTCCCGCAGGTGCCGGGATTTTCTTTGTCAAGAAGAAGGATCATACGTTGAGACCCTGCATAATTACAGAGAACTAAATAAAATAATGGTCAAGAACCGCTACCCTCTACCGTTGGTTCCGGAACTGTTCCAGAGATTGGGTTCCGCCACAGTCTTTACCAAGTTGGATCTTTGTGGGGCATATATCCTCATCCGTATTCAGAAAGATGATGAGTGGAAGACCGCCTTCTAAACCCGTTTTGGGCATTTTGAATATTTGGTCATGCCCTTTGGACTTTGTAATGCCCCAGCAATGTTCCAACATCTCGTCAATGATGTCTTTCGAGACTACCTAGACTTATTTGTCATCATATATCTTGGCAATATACTCATCTTCTCCACATCCCTGGAGGAACACCGTGGGCACGTCCGCAGAATTTTAAGTCGGCTTCGGCAGCATGGACTGTATGGCAAGGCGGAAAATTTCGCTTTCGGGTATTGCAGCATTCAGTTTCTTGGGTTGGTCATTTCTGTCACTGGCATTACCATGGACCAACAAACGGTTTCTGGATTGGCCAATGCCAGTGGATAAAAAAGGGGTCCAACTCTTTGTGGGATTCTCCAACTTCTATCGGAAGTTCATAAAAGGAATCTCTGCTATTATTTCTCCAATCACTCAGCTCACCAAGCAGAATTCGCAGTTTCAGTGGACTGCAGAGGCCCAAATGGCCTTCCAGACCTTGAAAAGACTTTTCACTTCAGCTCCAGTTCTGAAGCATCCATATCCTGCTCTGCCCTATGTCCTAGAGGTAGATGCTTCCGAGACCACTGTAGGAGCTGTGTTATCCCAAAGGCAAGGCTCCAAAGCCCTACTCCATCCTATAGCATTCTTTTCTCGCAAACTCTCTTCCCCTGAAAAGAACTATGATATAGGAGATAGAGAGCTGTTGGCCATCAAATCGAATGACTTGTCCTTCAAAGAAGCTGGGGCCTAGATTCATTGGCCCATTCCCTGTGAAAAGGAAAATCAACCGGGTGGCATATGAACTTTATCTGCCCTCTACTTTACGGATCCATCCGGTTTTTCATGTCACCCTGCTGAAACCTGTAGTCGCTGATCCCTTTCTGGGAAGGTCAACTCCTCCACCAGAACCGGTTCTAGTAGATGGGGGGGAGTTTGAAATCGAAGCCATCTTGGCATGCAGGAGGAGGGGCGGCTCCCTACAGTACCTGGTCAAGTGGAAAGGATGCATGCCTGAGGAAAACTCTTGGGAACCAGAAGCAAATGTGCATGCGGAACAGCTGATCAACACTTTCTGGAGAAATCCGTCTCGAAGAAATGCCCGCCGGAGGCTGCACCTTTGGGGGGGCAATGTCAGGAATCATCATCTGAGGAATCAAGCTGGAATGCCTATTCCTCTCTTTTGGATTATCCCTTTGTAACTCTGCTGCCAGCCCACTGCCAACCTTGCCTGTCTATGACCACCCTTGTGCCTGCCCCTTCTGTACCACATTGCCAGCCAGTTGCCGACCCAGCCTGTACTATCGACTTCCATTAGCACGAGCCACCATTTGACATCTTACATCATTATCATCAGTGGACCAGTCCAGCCCTCGTGCCCCCCTGCACTCCCGAACTCCCTGTTTACTCTACCAGGGGTTCACGTATCAGGACTGTAAGAGTGGTTGCTCCCTGCATAAGACAGACTCCTCCCCCAGGAGTGTGACAATATTATTTTTTATTATTTTTTTACTATTTTTTTAGATGCCATGCTGGGGGGCTTTGCTGAGATATCAGGGGTCTAAACAGACCTCTGATGTTTCACCTTTGGGACAGAGAAAGGAGATTGAGCACACAAGCCTCAGCTACACAGAATGAATGGACAGGAATAGCTCTGTACAGAGCTTCTCATTCATTCACTTCACATTCACATTCAACTGAAGCATAGTAAACACATGAATGGAAAAAGCCATTGATTAGTAACTATCACTGACTCTGTCCCTTCAGACAAGGAAGGTACTGGTAAATGACATATTTACTGGCCCCTTCTTTGCTCTCCATCCTGACACATCCTCTGCAGCAGCCAGTGGGAGAGGGGAGGGGGAACCCGGCAGAGCTGCAGGGGATGAGGGGGAGGGCCAGGAAAGAGCACAAGGGGGCCAAGAGAGACCACAGGGGGCCTGGGGCAGCAGAAAGACACTCAGTAGGGGGGATCAGTTTCTCTATATGCCACCCCTGCTGCCCCTCTTATGCAGATGTACAGGAGAGCCATATGGGCTCCCTGGTACATAGGGCCGAGTTGCAATTGCGACTCCTGCGACCCCTGTACTTACTTCCCTTCCTCCCTCTTTTTACTTTCTACCCACCATTATTAATTTTGGCTTGTTTCTCTGATGGACTAATGCAGTGCCATACATGTCTTTCCAAGGCCCAAACTATTTGCTCATTTTCTGCATTTCAAGTCCAATGTAGAGCCATAGCCCTGAATTAGACATGAGGATGCAGAGGGACAGTCCACTGCCAGAGCAAACAGAAATGAGGGGAACCTTGGCTGCTGAGGGAGTGGAGAATCAGGTAAGTAGAACTGCTGTTCCTGGTTCCATGGAACAAAACAAGCATTTAACCTTTGCAGTGTGGGAGCAGCCCCATTCCAGGTGAGGATTTTTCCTTTCCCTGGTGGTGGTTTCAATCTACTTGGAGATTAGTTATCTAAGTTGGGTTACTTTGGGATTGTATCATGTACAAAGTTTTCATAATAGGATCCATGAAAATGGAATATAACATTACTAGTTGTGTCTGAAACCATTCACTGTACCTGCATTTTTAATGTGTTCTACATTAATGTTTTTATGAGTTATTTGTAAACTGAAAGCTCAAATGCAAATATCTATTGAAATAAGTTAGAACTACATAGGCTTTAATCCATACTGTTTTATTAACCAGTTGCCACTCTGCCACCGTCGGGGCTTGGATTTGAACCTGGAACCTCTGCTGTGTCAGGTATTTCTCTTCTTGCTGAGTCAACTGGAACACTGAACAGATTCCTGGACAATTCCTTGAATGATCCTGTCTTGTACCTTGCTTGTCTTGAGCCATGAAGTCTTTGCTCATGCCATGAAGTTGAGTTATTTATTTTACTTAATTTATTCTTTCTATTTTTAAGTTAGCAAGGCAAGCATAAAATATATTTCCCAGCTGTGAGCCTTTTTATTAGCGTTTTACAAAAATTCTACAAAATTATCTTAATGATTGAATTTATGTTTCAATACTTTTTTATTAAGTTATACTAGTACAGGTATTAGGATACAATTATATGACTAAGAGAAGCATAAAATATAGTAAATCAGACATTAAAAAAATATAGAAGGATGTGTATAACATTTAAATTTGTATTAAATAGATTAGTATGTAAACTTTTGCGTGGATAAGGCCTTAAGGTTTCATAAATAAAGTGTGGAATATAACATTAATGTAAATTATTATTAAATAAATATCTAGTTTAACAATAAATAAATACATTAATTAAAACACATAGGGGAACAGAAAATAAAACATAGAAAGGGAAGAAAAGAATAGAAAAGAGCAAGAAGAAGAAAAATAAGTGCTGAGGAAGGCAATCCATTGTGAATCACACACACAGGTATCACAAGTAGTGATATAATCTCCAATGACAGTAAAGAAGTGTCATAGTTTGCAGAAAGATAGGATGTCATCCATGGAGAACAAATATTTTCAAATTTCTGGATATTATCATTCAATATTGCAGCTTGTTTTTCTTGGATTAGGTACCAGTTCATTTTATTTTTTACTTGAACAACTGTTAGAATGGAAGACCACCACATTTTATCTAAAGTTTGTTTGGCTCATGTAAATAAAACTGTTAATAAACAGAATTGATTAGAAGTACATCCAGGTGGTCTAAAATTTAAAAGGGCTACTTTATATGATGTGCAAATTAGTCTGTCTAGCAAGTGCGTACTGTATGATAAATATCTAACCAATATCGTTTTATTTTGGTTCATTTCCACCATATGTGAAAAAGAGTGCCAACTACCCGACAACCTCTAAAACATTCATTTGATGTACTGGGAGTAAATTTGACAAGTTGTTTGGGGAGCCATATACCAGCCTAAGTAAATTATAGTTAGATTCCACAGCTGCAGTATTAGTAGAGTGGTGAGCTGTGGTATCCCAGATTTGGAGCCAATCCTCTTTCTTCAATGATTCCCCCAAATCATTTTCCCAATTTGATACACATTTATAGAGACAAGGAATTTGCTCACCCAATAAGGAAGTGTAGATAGTGGAAATAACACCTTAAGCTGAAGGATCATGCAGACATATGTGATGGCATTTCCAAGCAGGTTACGTTCATAACTCACTTTGCATGGAGGCTGATTCACAGCAAAAATGACAACATTGTAGTTGTTGAAAACTGTGACCAATCAAGTGTCACTTTTCATTTTATAAAAAAAAAATAAAAATAAACAAGACTTCTGATTGGTTTCAATAGGCAGCAACTACAGTTTTGTGCATGTGTCTCGCTTTTTAAGAATTAGCCTCATGGTAATGTATACATCAAATTGTTTTATACAACTATAAAAGTATAATTGAAATGAGCACAGTGGGTGATTATTCAGGTATTACCTAATAAATGATATAAAACGGACTTTAGGAACATCGTATTTCATTATAAGAGGAAAGTGGCACTTTACCTCAATACATGCAACTCAGAGAGGAACACAGAAACTTTCAAATGCTGTACAACCAAATAAATCAGCTGATATTTCAGAAATAAAAGAACTAAAATAATATGTGCAGCAGTGTCACGGTAGCAGACTCAAGGGAAATATGAGAAATAACCACTTGACATGAAGATTGTTATTTACAAAAAAAGTCCCATAACACATTTTTAGAGATGTACAGTATCAAAATGAAGACTAAAATTCCATGTGCTATCAAAAACAGACAGGACTCATGTAAAGATTTATTTTCTTTGAACTATTAAAAAAGAAATTAGATAAAGTAAATATTTATTTAATTATATGCAACTACAACAACTACTATAAGCTATCAAATAAAGATAAGAATAATAAACAGGGACAATAGTAATCTTTTAAATATCGTATATCCACTTGACCACTGGCCACTTATAACCCCTTAACAACCAGACCAATTTTCAGCTTTCAGTGCTCTGACATTTTGAATGACAATTACTCAGTGATGCAACACTGTACCCATATAAGCTTTTTGTCCTTTTTTCACACAAATAGAGCTTTATTTTGGTGGTATTTAATCACCACTGGGGTTTTTATTTTATGCGCTATAAATAAAAAAATGAAGATTTTTTTTCACAAAATTGTTGTATTAACAGGTTATTTCTCACACACAGCATATGCATACCACAAATTACACCCCATTATATATACCCCATGTGTGACTTTTACACAGCGTGGCCACATAGAGAGGCCCCACATGCAGGGAGCACCATCAGGCATTCTAGGGACATAAAATACACAATGACGTGGCACTGTAGAGGACTGATGGGGTATAGATGTGGCACTGATATGGCACTGCTGGGCACTGATATGGCATGGCTGGGCACTGATATAGTACTGTTGGGCACTGATAAGGCATGGATTGGGGCACCGCTGGACACTGATATAGCACTGCTGGGCACTGATATGGTACTGCTGGGCACTGATAGGCACTGATATGGCACTGCTGGGCACTGATAGTGGCACTGCAGGGCACTGATAGGGGCACTGCTGGGTACCGATATAGCACTGCTGGGCACTGATAGGGGCACTGCTGGTCATGGATTGGGGTATTACTGGGTACTGATTTGGGCACTTATGGGCACATATTGAGGCACTTATGGGCATAGATCGGGGCATTTATGGGCACAGATCTGGGCACTTATGGGCACAGATTGGGGCACTTTATGGGCACTGATTGGGGCACTTATGGGCACAGATACCTTTTGCAGCCTCACGCTGCATCTCCCCCCTCTGTTGCTCACAGGATCTGTGTGAGCAGTGGAGAAAACCAGAACATGGAGCCAGTTTGTTTACACTGATTGCTCCGTCATTGGACGGAGCGATCACGTGGTAAAGGGCCGCTGTCATTGGCCCTTTACTGTGATCTGTGACCTGCCGGGTCATTCGACTATGGCCCAGTTGTTAAGTGGATATTTACAGCTGATTTGGTAAAGTATTCCCACTGCTAAACTGTTAAACATTTTCCTGGAATTTCCTGGCACCAGGACACAACTTCAATCATAGATACACTAAGGCTGATACACTAAAGCAATAGCACCAAGTTGAAAAATGAATTTGCTATCACTCCAAGAACCCTTGCGTAAGCAACAAATGGAGGGAGCTAAGCTTCCAACATGTGTCTGGGCCACAATAGTATGCACTAAACATTAAGTAAATATCTTACCGTGATAGGTGAGAATCATTTGCCTTTGATGTAGGGTGCAACTTAAAATGTTTATTTTGGTGTATCTCTTGCATGCTTTATTTAGTGTTTTCAAAATGACTGCTGTTGACATACACTTTCAAAACTTCTATCTCATTGGCAAAAAACCATAAAGCACACTGCGTGATTTAGTGCTGTTTGTAAATTAACTTTTTCCTATCTTGTGAGTATTCTTAGAGCTGATTAATAACTATTTGGCACATCTGTGTTTCAATTATCTGAGATTAAAACCACTGAAGTTAATCAGATCATATTTGTGTAATGATGTAGCATTATTTTGGATGTGTATTATGTGTTATGTGTATCTTTCAGAACAGCCATGAATCTTTTATATATTAGTAGGAATCAGACAGGTACCGTTTTGCATACAGTCGAATGTCACAATCAATGTGGATTTTACCTTTTGACATTAAGAAATGTATATGGTTTTGTGTGTTACATTGAAATAAACCTTTTGCTGCCAACCCAGCCCCCGGCCCTTTAAAAGCTCTAAACACCAGGAGCCATTCTATGCTTGTGACCACTGTGATTGTCTGTCACAGCATTCACATGGTTGGAAACTCCCAATTGCAAGTACAGTTTAGGAGCTGCCTTTGGCAGCTTAGTTACTATGCTGACAGAGCACAGTGAGCATTGTCTCAGCACAGAGAAACATTCCCCATGGATGCATATGTGTGGCGGCTTGGAGTTAAAACCCACCCAGCCACTGCATATATGTGTATGGCCAGCAGGAACAGGCTGAATGACTTTTGTAGAGTGTTTATGTGGTTATTGATATTGCACACTGGAAATTAGTTATTAGGGATACTTATGCACTGCCTACATAGTCACTTTAATTTGTAGGGGAAAGATATCTGTGGGCTTCCAGATTCAGGGACATACCTCCCACAAACTCCCTTATTCATTTTGTGGGTCAGGGAGCGGAACAAAGCCTCCGGTCTCTTAAACATGGGGGGGAAATGTGGCATTTGGTGGAGGCTTACCTGCCTGCCCCCCTTGCAAGGTATCCCCCAAATGTTGACAAGCATGTGGTGTGGACTGATACAGAAACAGGAGGCTGCAAGTTTTTCTGCCCACCCTTTTCCAGGCTGTATGCCTGTATGCTGTAAGTAAATGTGGGATTTAGCTTGGGGAAAAACCCTTAGTAACAGAATGTACAGTTCTGAGGCATGTTCTTTTAAGTAACTGTGTATTTTAAAATGTTGAAATTCAAGCCATATAAAAAAGTTCCTCCTTGCTGACTTTTATGTAAAGTGTATTCATACAACATTGTACAAAATAATTATAGGGGGATTTTGAATGAAGTGGGTAAGGGTTAAAACCCTGTCATGTTTTCCAGCTGTACAGGGCTCCACTAGAGGAAGTCCCCCTCGCTTCTGTTCTGGTGACACACTTTTCACAAGACAGGAAGTGTGTTACCTTAAATGTCCTAATGACAACATAGGCAGACGTGCTAATGAATTGTTCAGTTTTCTTATTTTTGTAAAATACACACAAAAGAAAAAACGAGCAGGTGTGCTGATCAACAGTTTAGTATAGCCCTCAAGCTGGCTATTGGTGATAATTAGAGAAGTCAAAGGGTGCTTCTGCTCTCTATGGATCCTCTGGGTCAGTGGTTCTCAACCCTGTCCTCAAGTACCCCCAACAGGCCATGTTTGCAGGTTTTCCTTTATCTTGCACAGGTGCTTTAAATCAGAGTCAATGGCTTGGTATTTTGGACAGCTATTTTATCTAAGAGAAAATCCCAAAACATGGCCTGTTGGGGGTACTTGAGGACAGGGTTGAGAACCACTGCTCTGGGTGACAGGAACACACCTAGACAAAACACAAAAGAAGAGAGTGCAAAGCTGTAACTTGGCTTTAATATGGTAAAGTTAAAAACACTACAATGGTGAAACTCAAATTGTGTGAGGATAGATACAACATAAGGATTCCACTGTGGCCACACTCCTAGAACCACCTCAAGATCCCAACAGGGGAAGGGGGAGTCGTGGATGTTGAACCTAGCTGCCTGGATCCTGGCAGCACATCCCAGACTATGCATCACCACATTCAACATGCAGATCCTAATGTGCATTCGACCAGTCCAGCCGATGTTGCTCTCTGAGGACACCCAAACCCACATGAGCAGGATACAGGGGGGAAGAGAGTGAAGACGTTTAAAAAAAATGTTGTTACTTCCACGATTCGATTCCATACAGATGGGACATCTTTGACCTTCATGGAACAGAAATGCAGAGATAACCCACACTTCCCAATCCTGATCTCTCATTTCTCACATGATGACAAGTGGGAAGTGGATTTTAATATCACACTACAATAAGAAAATTGAACTGAAATTTGGAACACTGCATAGTTATGTTCTCAGAATGTCTCAGCTTTGGAAACCAACTACAAAGTGTCAGGGCTGGGCTCAGCCCTCCCTTCTAAGAGCGCTAGTCGGTGCTAGCTGTCGGTTAATTTCCAGTAATCTTCATTCCACAGTGACTCATCGTGTTCTTCATTTCCTGCTCGTTAGCTAGCCATGCTGGCTATTTAAACTGCCTGGATCATATCTCCCGTGCCTTTGCCTGGTCAACATATCCGGATACTCTCTGCTGTGTTTTCCTGTTAAAGACTTTGCTTGGCTGACTTCCCTCCTGGTTCCTGATCCTGTTTGCTGCCTCTACTAACGCTGATCCCTGGTTTCCTATTTCACTGGCTTGTTCTGACTACCTGCTCTGGTTACCGAACTCTGGCTATGTTTTGACTACGTTTGTGTGTTTGTACTACTTTACCATTTTAAAAAGTGTGATTTTTACTGCACTTCTGTCTCAGTCTGATTCATGGTTTCTGACACAAAGTTCTGAAGTGATGGTACTTAGCTCCTACTGGACCCATCCATTTTAATCCAGGTTGCAGAATAAATTATTTCAATGGCTACCCTAACTAGGAAACCTACACACATGGTAGACCTGTCCAAAAGTGCAATCCCTGTGAAAGCAAGTGCAATCCCTGTGAATGATATGTTCACTATAATATTAGATATCCCTATTCCCATGCACCCAGGTGAAGCATTACTCAGCCTTAAGCCAGATGGTCTTATGAAACATCCATTTAAATTGATGGTCACTAAACAAACAATCGTGAGAGCCTGTTCAAATACAAAACTAAAATCCACAATACACTTTCCAACAAAACATTGACAGTAATACACAATATCCAAATTTTTAAATAAAAACTAGGATCCATAGCTCTTACATTTCTATCCAGCAGACTTTGATCAGTGCCTAGTGGAATTAGGAGACACCCAACATGGCTCCAAGGTGCTCATCTCCCTCTTCCCCTCCTCAACCCTCCCAATACCCCCTTTCAGTTTAAAAATAGTTTGTTTCAGAATAGTATTTGTCAAATGATGGTTTTGCAGATACTTTTATATTACTTTTGGACATTACCTATTCCCACATCGGTGAACACACTAGGTAAATTTTGAGCTAAGATAATTGACTTTATCTGGGGTCCCAAAGGTTGCAGAGTGTCCCGATGTATGGTATATGCTTCAAAAGAATCAGGTGGCTTGAGTGTCCCCGACTTGGTCTCCTTGGAGGCTCAAGCTTGCAACCCCCTCCTAATTTATTTAATTATGTGGGTTCCTTTGAAACACAACAAAGCAATTCTTTACCTCATGTTGTCCCACTCCCTTAACTTGTGGGGTACCTCCTGTAGGAAGTGGACTCTCCATTCCATGATTAATATCCCAATTTTCCCACTTGGCCATCAGTCCTCCCACTTCCATTGGTGAGTGAATAAGGGGTTACATCAGTGGTTCTCAACCTATGTCCTCAGGACCCACTAACAGGCCAGGTTTGCAAGATAAGTGAAACACATTGCAGGTGATATCATTTGCTGCTCAGTGATTGCAGTATTCTAGTCTGCACCTCCCCAAGGTAATACTTACAATCTGGCCTGTTAGTGGGTCCTGAGCACAGGAGTTGAGAACCACTGGGTTACATTGTTTAGGACATGTATCACAAAGGCATATGTCATTCCTCTTTTTTGTTCAACATCTTGAGATGACCTCTTCAGAACACTTGCGGCTATGGAAAATTTTACATTACTTGCAATCTCTCTAGACACACACCTCTGATGTCATGTCGAGAACTTTGGTTATAGAGCTACTTATCAATGAGATTTTGATACAAGCCCTTCCTTGTTTAATTGACCCTGGACTGGGTTAGAACCATTAACAGGGCCGTCTTTAAGGCAGGGCAAAAGGGGAAGCTGCCCTGGGCCCTGTCATTGTTGTGGGGCCCAAAGCAGCTGCCTCATACTTGCCAACTATCCTGGTTTAAATTCCCTTGTCCCTTGAAGTTTTAGTCCTGTGCTGTGTCCCGATATCTCAGTGTGAAGTGCTGTTACTCATACTGCCCAGCTCTGCCCTATTGTTGCATACAGATGACTCACCTGCAGACCCTGTGTTTACATGTAAATAGCCGGCATTTATATGTAAATAGTGGCGGCCGGCTGCATTAATATTTAAATAGAGGCGGTATTCATATGTATATCATGCCCCCCTGAGGTCATATCCACCATCACCTATACTGAATGCTGCCCACTGGGGAGACAAAGGGGCATGCTTGAAAGTCCTGCCTGCAACTGTGGTCATTAAGCCTAACATCAGCCTGTTCTGCAAAGGTAAGCAAATTGGTGGGGGGAGGGTAGTGTCGGGTGTGCGGAGGTAGGCAGAGAAGGAATTACAGTTTGGGGTGCACAGGTGAGCAAGGAGGGGATGTATAGAGGTAAGGAAGATGATCAGAGGAAGCAGGTAGAGTTAAAGGGGGGGAGGGTTGGAGTGAAGAGGATGGGGGAGGTTTGGGGTGCAGAGGTTAGCAGGGGTTCTAGGATGCAAAGGTGTACTGACTATATGGGCTGCTCTATGTGCTAGAAATGCGGAAGAAATCACACGGTGCCACAGAGCATGTCAGCAGATGCATGAGGTGTCATTAACAATTGATGGCACTGCTGTGTATCTGCTAAATTGCAGCACATTTCTGTGGTGTCAGGAAAGCGATTTTGCATTCCCGATACACACAAATGTGAACGCAGGCTACATGTTTCAGTTACTTTAGTGGTCAGTGTAAATATTCTCATTACATTGGGGCTTGGTGTAGAATTCTTTCATTCACACTAGTGGCCAGTGTGAAGGTCCCCCTTACAATAGTGGTCTGTGTAAATCCCTCCTTACATTGGTGGTTCTGGGAATGCTTCTATTACATTAGTGGTCAGTGTAAATCACCATTACATTAGTGGTCAGTGTAAACCCCTACTACATTGGTGGCCAGTGTTGAAAATCCTCTTTATATTGGTAATCGGTAAAAAAAACAGCATTGCCATTGATCACACCCTCCCCTTCCCCCAGCACTGCCCCTATTCCCAGGAGTTCTAGGATCCCTAGGAGTTTTCTGTCTATTGATAGGTCCGCTCACCTCCCCAGTCCATGGTGTGCAGGCATTGAGGAGATGATGTGTTGTAACTTCTAGCAACCAATCAGTGAGCAGTGATGATGTACAGTAACCTCTAGCAGCCAATCAACAAGCATAAATCATGTGCTGTAACCTCTAGCAACTAATCAGTGAGCTGTAATGTGTGCTGTAACCTCTAACAACCAGTCAGTAAGTGGTAATGATATGCTGTAACCTCTGGTGGCCAATCACAATGGCTGCCTGATCTAATTCAGTAAACTGACTTTGAGTCTAGCTGATAATTGCTGTATGTCTCAGAGCAGATGGAGAGCGAAATTGCATGTGGGGGGGGGGGCAGGAAAATGTTTGCCCAGGGTTCAATCAATATTAAAGACGGCCCTGACCATTGACAATGACTAATATTCGGCATGAATTTCCAGAGCATTTTGTTTGATATTGCTATGTATTGAGGGACACTTTGCTCTTATGCACTTCTTTGAATGTTTTATACCTAGCTATCATTATTGTTACTTTGTACCCCTGTACACTTTGCTACAAAAAAGTATTGTATTTTTTAGAAAAAAACATCAAAGACATTAATCTTTTTGTAAGAAACTTACTTCTATTAATTATTCACCATAAGAAACAGTTGCAACACATTGTCACAGCCGATCTTGACTGGTCCCAACATAAAAGGCAGGCCCTCAGGGCTCTACAGTAATTCATTGAGTCACTTGAAGAAAATAATGCCCCCGAGGATAGTGACTTTATTGATCAGATTGACCTGGAGGCATTCTTAGAATTTAATGACGTAACTTTGGATGCTGGTAACTTCCATTTATCAAATGAGTTTAAACGCAAATCCACTAATTTCCCCTTCCTGTCTTTTAATTAGATAAGTGTACCAGGGGTTAACCTGAGATAGGTCAATGTTACAGTCAAGGGTAGATTTAAAGGGGTTAGGAATGGAGGATGATTATATGCATGTATATGTTTAGTATGTGTTGTGTATGTATATGGCTGAACATTTATGACTACTAAATGTAATTATGGTCCTCGATCTGTTAGAAACCCAAACAAGTATATGGCGCAACACCCTGAAAAAACATGTAAATCCCATCAAGTCTTTTAAAATAGTCCATATGTGGCTGGTATAAGAACCAGCATTAGTAAAAAGTCTCAGCACAAAGGTCAGCCTTCTTAGAACCAGAAGCAAAGTCCTTGTAACACTGAAAAAAAAATAGAAGAAAAGAGGTGCCTCTAAGTGTAGACTTTAAAAACAGTTTATTACAACCAACAATTGGCAACTCACATGAGACAGAAGATAAAAGGCACATGAGCAGGTCCTCAAAGGGGTAACATCAGTGAGACATCCATAGGCCAGGATTCATAGCACCATCATGAACTGTAGGAACCGTCCCTGTGAGTTGGTAACCGCGTCTTAAAACGAGGCTTGGTTCCATGGAAGCTAGAGTCCTAGGATGATGACGTCACTGGTCAGCGATGCGTTATCCGAGCAGCCGCGCTCCTTTATCAAGCTATAGGTCAGGACCAAAGGGGTTTGTTTTATGTGCAAAGTAAGGGGCGGGGTGGGACCAATAAAAGGAAAAGGGGGAAGGTTTTGAGAAGGAGGGAAGGGAGGGAGGAGGCCGGGGAGACAACAAATCAACGTAAGAGTTTTGGAAGGGGGAAAAGGAAAATAACCAGGGTGGGGCGGGGAATGAA
>BLSH010351923.1:5332-17921 GCA_018402905.1 Glandirana rugosa | reverse complement strand
CTATATACATTTTAAGACACCACGTCAAGTAGTGTACTATATACCGTACACCCCCGAATGCACTGATATATAGTGTACATTCAATATACTGTGTGTATATATATATATATATATATATATATATATATATGTGTGTCATATAACTTACATGTGATATATAGTCACGTAAGCCCCCACATGCCATATATCATGTGATGAACTGCACCACAGAATTTTACATATATCAGGTCATATATATATATAAAAAAAAATTGTCTTTTCAAAAATAACAAAAGTTTTAGTTTGTTCTCGTATCCATCGTATGGTCATTATCAGCGAGTTGCTCGCTAATGTTTATGTTTATTAGGTCATTAAGCGTCATTATAATCCGTCTATCTTAATATACTTATCGTCAGTTGTATTCACCGTCAAATGTGTTTGACACTGCCACTTATGTTGACTGCTATTCATATAATTCTATCTGCCTAATATTACTGCGAATTACTGGATTATTTGTATTTGTAATCGCTCGTTGAGCGACTATTACTGGTATGCTACCTATGCTCTTGTTTGATTTTGAAAACAATAAAAACTTTTCTGTTAAAAAAAAATATATATATATACTGGACTATATACATTTTAAGACACCACGTCAAGTAGTGTACTATATACCGTACACCCCCGAATGCACTGATATATAGTGTACATTCAATATACTGTGTGTATATATATATATATATATATATATATATATATACTAGACTGTATATATTTTAATACACCACGTCAAGTGTACTATATACCGTACCTACACCCCCAAATGCACTGATATATAGTGTGCACTCAATATGCTGTGTGTGTGTATATATATATATATATATATTAGACTGTATATGATTTAAGACACCGCATCAAGTGTATTATACACCGTACATACACCCCCAAATGCACTGATATATAGTGTACACTTAATACACTGCGTGTATATACATATATACTATATATATATAGATGCAGTCTAATATATATATATATATATATGCAGTCTGATATATATATATATATATATATATATATATATATATATACAGCGCATTGAGTGTAAACTATATATCTGTGCATTATAGTGCATTCGGGGGTGTACGTACGGTATATAGTACACTTGACGTGGTGTCTTAAAATATATACAGTCTAGTATATATATATACATACAGTGTATTGAGTGTACACTATATATCAGTGCATTCGGGGGGTGTACAGTGTATAGTACACTACTTGATGTGGTGTTTTAAAATATATACAGTCTAGTATAAATATATATACACACAACGTATTGAGTGTACATTATATATCAGTGGATATGGGGTTGTACAGTATATAGTACACTTGATGTGGTGTATTAAAATATATACAGTCTAGTGTATATATATATATATATATATATATATATATATATATATATATATATATATACACAGCGTATTGAGTGTACACAATATATCAGTGCATTCGTGGATGTACGGTATATAATACAGTGTAGTGTGGTGTAAAAAAAAAGAGGGCAAGCAGCTTCTGCGTCTTCAGTGAAAAGTGGTGGTGGCAGACATGGTGCACCCTCTGCAGGCGGGACACGCTTGTCCTTTTTTTCTGCTGTTGGCTGTGCTATTGAGCCACAACATGCAGAAGAGTTGGTGGAGTGAATAACTAAGCCGTTCTCATCCTCCTCATCCTCTGTCACCCAGGCTCATACAAGCTTGCTTTCCAATGCAGCTGGCAAAGCAGCCTATTCCACAGGATCCTTGTCCTCAGTTACTCCTTCTGTAGCCCCACCATCATACACGGAAGAGTCACCAGAATTATTTGACCATAGTGCTGGTTACATGCTGATGGAGAATGCACAGCAATCTGAAGGCTCTGATGTTGGTTCCCAGGCTGAGGAAGGGAGTAGCGGGAGCCTAGAGACATGGGGTAGTGCAGAAACTTGCAGTCATGTTCCCCCAGCTGCAGCATACTGCCACATTTGCTCCAGTGATGAGGAGGGAGGGGATGATGAGGACAAGGACTGTACTTGGGTGCCTGAGAAAAGAGAGGAGGAAAGTGAGAAGGAGGCTCAACTCCAACGTGGCAGGATGTCCTCCAGGGGTCAGCTTAAGGGCAGCCACCCAATTGCATCAGACCACAGAGCCCCACAGGTGCAGTGCACTGCTGTCTCCCCTCTCACTTTCAAAAGTTCTTTGGTGTGGGCATTTTTCAACACGTGCAGTAGATCGCACTGTTGCCATTTCCAATTAATGTCTCAAGCGGGTCAAGCGTGGCCAGAACTCCAGCTGCTTGGGCACTACTGTCTTCACAAGACATATGCAACAGCCACCCAATTGCATCAGACCACAGAGCCCCACAGGCGCAGGGCACTGCTGGCTCCCCGCTGACTTTCAAAAGTTCTTTGGTGTGGGCATTTTTCAACACATGCAGTAGATCGCACTGTTGCCATTTGCAATCTATGTCTGAAGCGGGTCAAGCATGGCCAACTCCAGCTGCTTGGGCACTACTGTCTTGACAAGACATATGATGACCAGCCATGCAGTCCGTTGGCAACAACACCTGAAAAACCCCACACCAGAAAACAAGGCGGACCTTTCCTTGCTCCTCATCTGGGATCTCAACTCCTACTGTACCTCCAGTCCTCTCCAAAACCTGCACTGAGAGGAATGAAGATCTATCAATGCATGCCACAAGTACTTGCAGCCAATCTACTAGCAGTAAACCACCAGGGGAATTCAGGAGGCAAATAGCCCTACCCCAGTTGCTGAACCGTAAAAAAAATAATGTCCCAGCCATCCACATGCTCAGCATCTTAATGCTAGCTTGGTCAAATTGCTAGCCCTCCAACTGCTGCCTTTTCAGCTGGTAGACTCTGCCCCTTTTATGAATTTGTGGAATCTACTGTTCCACAGTGGCAGGTTCCCAAAAGAAAGTTCTTTTCATGTAAGGCCATTCCAGCTCTCTACCGTCATGTGGAAGGCAATGTTTTGGCCTCATTGGACAGGGCGGACAGCAGCAAGGTTCATATTACTGCTGACTCATGGTCCAGCAGGCACAGTCAGGGACATTACCTTTCCTTCAAGGCGCACTGGGCAACTCTGGCAGCTGGGAAGGATGCAGGACATGGTTCAGTGTTGGAGCTAGTTTCACCACCACACCTCCAAAAAGCTGGTGGTGATTTTGCCACATCCGCCTCCTCCACCCCATCCTCTTCTTCTACCTCTGTGGGCTCTTATGCAGAATTGTCCACTCAACCTGCAGTGCTCTCTTAGCGTTCAAGGGGCTATGCAAGTAGTCAGGCTAAAAGATGCCATGCAGTGCTTGAGTTAGTCTGTCTTGGAGACAGGAGCCACACTGGGGCAGATATTCTGTCAGCTCTGCAGGGGCAGGCTCAGAGGTGGTTGACACCATGGCAGCTTGAGCCAGGAATGGTTGTATGCGAAAATGGCACCAGCCTTCTCTCTGCCCACCGACAGGGACACTTGACACATGTTCCTTGCTTGGCACATGTCTTGAATTTGGTGGTGCAGTGTTCCTTGACCAGGTACCCAAGCTTGCCAGATATCCTGAGGCATGCCAGAAAAGTCTGTGGTCATTTCCAGCGTTCATACAATGCCAGTTCCCGGCTGGCTGACATTCAGCGGGAATTCAACCTACCCACCAACCGCCTCATTTGTGACATTCCCACCAGGTGGAACTTAACATTGGCAATGCTGCAGCGGCTGCATGCACAGCAGAGGGCCATCAATGAGTACCTCTGCGAGCATGGCACCAGGACAGGATCAGGGGAGCTTGGCTTCTTTTCGCCACACCAGTGGCTACTGATAAAGGATTCCTTTCCTCTCAAGGCCCCCTTTATGCAGAGCCCATTCCTGCAGAACCACCAAACACACAGGATGAGGAGGAGGATTGTGTCAGCATGGATGTGGAGATTAACTTGCAGCAGTCTTCAAGGGATCATGGTTTTCAGTCCCCAGAAACCCAAGAAGTTGTACGTGGCTGAGAGGAGGTAGTTCCAGATACTGTCATCCACAGTGATCTAGAGGACACTCATGGCTCCTCAAACTTACGCTGCATGGGCTCTCTGTTTCTGAAAAGCCTGCGGAAAGACCCTAGAATTCGTGGTATCAAGGAAAGGGATCATTTATGGCTAACAACCATTCTTGATCCACGTTACAAGGGTAAAGTTGCAAAGCTCATCCAGTCTGCGCAGAGGAAGCAGATGATGAAACCTCTTCAGGATATCTTGAAGAAAATTTTGTGCAACGCCTTTCCAGACCCTGGGAGATTACCATGTCCTGGTGCTGGACAACGTGTTTCTGAAGCTTCGGTCATTCAGAGGCAGAGCGGTGGAGAAGGTGACCGACTGACCGATGCCTTTATAAAGATGTTCAGTCCTCAGCGCCCATGCCTGATAGGTTCAAGCAACCATAGCCATCGTCTGCATTATATGGTGCAGGAATATCTAGGGGCAAGAGCAGACTTGGAGACATTTCCAACTGAGCAATGACCGAGTTACTGGGTCTTGAGGATGGACCATTGGCGGGAACTTGCTGAATATGCAGTTGAGCTACTGGCCTGTCCTGTATCCAGCGTGCTTTCTGTACGGACATTCAGTGCTGCTGTAGGGTTTGTAACCGATCAAAGAGTGCACCTGTCCACAGACTCGGCTCACATTTATAGAAATGAATCAGTCCTGGATCAGCAGCTATCAAGCTGCTGATGTTGATGCAACTGATTAAATTTGCTAGGGATCTGGGATCCCTTGAAGACTGCCACTGCTCCTTTTCCTCCTGTCCATAATCTAGAATGACATTTTGTATTTAGAGCACCACCAACACCCAAGGCCAAATTTTTCTGCTAATACTGATGGGCGATCTATCTACCTGTGACCAAATTGCCTTTGTGCAGCCACGATGCTGCATCTTCTACCTCAGCACTCCTAGCTGGCTTGTAGCCTGACCCCGCTCCGGCTCCTTGTGCCTCCCTCCCCTCCACTTTGACCCATATGGATGGTGGGCACTTGCCCTTGTTGGGCTTAAGCAAATTGCACCTTGAAAGACTTCTGTCTATGTTCCAGACATACCGAGTTGGGCTGCTGTCTCGTCTTCATTGGGTTCAATCCTTTGTGGCTACATCCCGAATTGGTTCATTGGCCGTTAATGATTGGTCCCCGGTCTAACCTATACAGACACAAAATGGTTGAGCCAGCTTCAGGAGAAATTTTACAATACAATTAGAATATTGTTTATTTATTTATGAGAAGACTTACTCTCCTCCAATTTTGGGAGGGTCATATGGTGTCTTGCCTGGTCTGCCTGTTTTGAAAACGAACATTTTTGTATCATTCTAAAACAGAAGAAGAGTCTAACAACTGTCTTGAAATGCGTCTGATGTTTTGCAGTTCTTTTCAACTCCAGGGTGCATCATCACCATATGTCTCTGTTTAGTGTTCTTGTCCTGTCTTGTCTATGTGATCCCTATTTTTACCAGCATTTCTGATATGGCCTTTTGGCCCTTTTTTACTTGTACACATTCATATGAATAAATGTATACATTTTATCATCCATGGTGTCTGTGTGTATCCAGACCGTGTATGCCTAAAGGCCCTTTCTTTGGAGGGGTTACTTACACTTTTCTGTACCAGGCCCTTCAGGTCTGGTATGGATTTTAAGATGAACCCAGCGGCAAATTTAAAAAAAATGGCGTAGGGGTCCCCCCAAAATCCAAACCAGTCCCTTATTTGAGCATGCAGCCCTGGCATGGCAGGAGGGGGTGGGGACGAGCGTGCGCCCCCCCACCCCCCGAACCATACCAGGCCACATGCTCTCATCATAGGGAGGGTGCTTTGAGGTCCCCCTAAAGCACCTTGTCCCCATGTTGATGAGGAGAAGGGCCTCATTCCCACAACCCTTGCCGGTGGTTGTGGGGATCTGCGGGCGGAGGTCTTCTTACTTCCTCTCTTCATCTTCAATCTTCTTACTTCTTCTTTCAGCACCCCCGCTCCCACTGCCGCAGCCATGCCGTCCAGTGGTGTCTCCCAGGGGCGGTCTGTAGTCTGACATTTATTTTATAGGTAAGGATGGGGCCACCGGGAATCGGCAATTTTAAATGACAATTTTTTCTGTACAAATGTCATTTTGCTGCAGGCATGTTCTAAATATCACAGAGGTGCACCCTTTTACAGGCAGACTAAGGGACTCCCCCCCCCAGGCACGATATTTAAAGGAATATTTCATTTTTATTGTTTCACTTTAAGCATTATTAAAATCACCGCTCCTGAAAAAACAATCAATTTAAAAAATTTTTTGCATTGATACATGTCCCCTAGGGCAGTACCCGGGTCCCCATACATTTTTTAGGGCAATAACTTCCATATAAGCCTTTAAAAACCTTTAAAATGAGCACTTTTGAGTTTCCCATTGATTTTAATGGCCTGTTCGCAAGTTCTGGTGCGAACCGAATCAGGGGGTGTTCGGCCCATACCTATTGAACATATTGGAAAATCTCTCCAGGTAGTATATCATATGATTCTCTAAGGGATTCAAATGACATAAAAGATTAAACAGGTGGGTCAGTTTTGTGTCAGTTTTGTGCATGAGAAAGAAAACCTTCAGGGAGAATCCCATCCAGAATCCAAACAATTAATTACCTAGAAAGGAGGATAAAGGAAGGTGAGGGGATAGACGCTTGCCAGAATATTTGACCGCATCCCACATCTTAAGAGAATGGAAGTTAATCAGATGACCTTAGAGTGGCATATTAACCTCCTTGACGGTATTCCTGAGTGTGGCTTGGGGTATGTTTTCACTGCAAATAGCGGTAACCTCGAGCCACACTCGGGATTGTATCACTGGATCCAAGGCTGGGTTACTTACCGTGTCCCCTGGATCCAGCGATGTCCCCCGCTGTGTCTGTGAGTCCTCTGCCCAATGCCTGTGTGATGCCGGGCTCCATTCCCTGCGTGCCTCGCATCGCATTGGGGGCGCAGCCTGGCGGGAAATTCAAAAAGTGAAACACACAGTAAACATACAGTACACTGTAATCTATAAGATTACATCACTGTATCAAATCATTTCACATCCCTGTTGTCCCTAGTGCTTTGTCCAGTGCCCTACATGCACTTTTATATTATATATTCTTTCTGCCCAGAAACTTGAGAACGTACATGGCATAAAAAAATCGCCCCTTTACGTCAAAAGCGGTTTTTGATCAGCTATAAAACACCGATAGTAAATAAGAATCATTTGCAGAATTGAGTGATACTGATTTTTGATGAAATTTATCATCAGACACTAAAAGTGACAACGGCGACAATTCTGAAACTGAGCAAATTTCTGTGTTTTTGACTAGATTACATTATTGAATACATTTTACTATTATTATATTATTATTTTTGATAATTATTCATAGTTATTTATTATATTGTATATTTTTTCATATATATTATAATTTATGATTTCGTTATTTCAAACTTTATCATACCTGGAATGTCTACTAGACTCTTGTCTTAAGTGAGTTATTCCTAAGAATTACAGGCCTACAATATAAAACGCCAAATTTCTATGCGAAAAAATTACCGCTTTGAGACGCAAAAATCTAACATAATCATACCCATAGGAAGGTTAACCTGATCTTGAAGAAGAACCAATTGGGATGTTGGTGCAGCTCGAAAATAGCTACGTATATGTGAGATACCCAGTCCTCATTGCAACTTGGACCAAAAAGGGGTATGTTTAGCAACCCTCAGTCTAATATCACCCCATGTGAAGGAAAAGATCTTGGTTTGGAAATAATGCAAATAATGCAAAACATGTGGAGGAACCTGTAGTGGCAAATCTCTAAAATACATTAATGTGAGTAGAAGAGTCATCTTAACCATGGTCAGCAACAAACATTGTAAACAGACCTCAAAGCCCATACCATACATAATTATATAGCAAACAAAGGAAAACATCTTTTTTTTTTCAAACTTACATCCAGAGCCCAAGGCAGAACAAGTCTAGAAACCACTGCTGAAAAATATCTACTTTACAGGGTTACCACAGGAGTTCAAATATAAAGAAAAAACAAAAAAATATATATCTATATGCAAATGACAGCTTAACAAACTGTCAGGGACCGATGTGATCAGAAATGTGTGGACTGCAACAGAGTATACCAAACACAGGTAAAATGTAAATAATATTATTTATTAAAAGATAAGTGAATAACAAAGAAAATGTACATCCAATACAGAGTAACACAACCAGTGAACCAACAAACAGTGAACACACAATAAATGACAATCTAAATTAAATCTGTACAGAGCATGGCGAATCGTAATTGTACCAAGCCAGGGTCACACACGAGAGATCAAGCAGGGGGGAGCTGGGAACAAGACAGGACAGGGAAAGGGAACCAGGAGATGGACTGAGTGGGTAGGAAGAGATCAGGCTGCAGGATCAGGGTCAGATTCCAGAAACAAGAGAAGGGATGCAGGCTTCAGGAACACAGGAACACAGATCAGGGGCATAAGGAGAAAATACCAAGGCAAAGTGTAACAACATTCACCAGGTTTAAATACACTTCCTGCAATCCGCATCAGGTGATGCCTGATTGCAGGGGATGAAGTCAGCTCCTGACTGCCGAGAGATACCCACTGGTGGACACTGGAACTGCAGCCTAAAGATCTGGGAGCCACAGTGCCACCAGCAGGTGAATCCTCTACTGACTGTCAGCCTCCAATTGCTGAGAGACACCCGCTGGTGGACACCGGAACTGCAGCCCATAGATCTGGGAGCCACAGTGCCACCAGCAGGTGAAACCTTTCCTGACAGTACCCCCCTTGAAGGAGAGCCCTTTGGATGCTCCAACCAGCCATAGCAGAAAGAGTCCAGAGAGAAAATGTCTCATAAGCCCAAGGAGTGCCGGTTTCCAAATAAGAAACCTTTCTGCCGGGATTCAAAAAGAAACTAGGTGTTCCACCACTTGGGTCTGGTAACTGGCTAGGTACCCCACCACTGGGGCTAGGCAACTGGCTAGGTATCCTGCTGGCCAGATTCTTAGAAGCATAGGACATTTGATCCTTCAAAACAGTAGGCATACCAATGCAGGGGTACCATGGTTAATTCACAAACTTAGCCCTGGGGTCATGTGACAACACCAAAACTCTGAGACCGGAATTTTGGTTACAATCATGTAGCTTGCTTGATCTCCAAGACTTGATCCACACTTCAATGGCCATCTAGGTTTCCCCAAGGCACTGGTTACCCAACACTGGTCCTCCAATGCACCTGGAGTTGTGGCAATTGTATCCGGGTTGTGGCAAGGCACAAATGGTGCTCTACCACTCCCCTGGAGCTCACCACTACCAAGGTCGTGAAGGTACACATGACTACCAGTTGTGAAGAGTATGTCTGGACCACCATGCTCTGGCACCATCGGAGCAACATACTGTAGGAGGGACCCAATGGAGGCAACTGAAAAAAGAACCTTAGGCAGAACAGGTAACCCATACAGGGGGCACAAGGACTCAGACATGACCCAATGGCGGATGGATTCCTACCCCCTGCAGGACAATCTGGCAGGGAAGTAAGAGTCAATAACATCAAACTTTGGACAAAGGACCATCAGAGGTGGGCTGTAAAGCAGGCATTGGCTCAATGGGCACTGGATTATCAGTCTGAGCAGTGGGCAGAGGCGCATCAGGCTGGGCAGTGGGCAGAGGCACATCCAGCTGGGCAGCGGGCAGAGGTACATCAAGCTGGGCAGTGGACAGAGGCACATCAAGCTGGACAGAGGGCAGAGTCACATCAGGCTGAGCAGAGGGCAGAGGTACATGAGGCTGGGCAGCGGGCAGATGCACATCAGGCTGAGCAGTGGGCACCAGAACATCAGGCTGGGCAGTAGGCACTGGAACATGAGGCTGGGCAGTGGGTACCGGGACATTAGACTGGGAAGTGGGCACCGGATCATCAGGCTGGGCACTGGAACATCAGGCTGGACAGTGGGCACTGGATCAGCAGGCTGGACAGCAGGCACCAGAACATCAGGCTGGCCAGTGGGCACTGGATCAGCAGACTGGGCAGCAGACACAGGATCAGCAGGCTGCACAGTGGGCACAGGACCAGCAGGTCTCTGGCAGCAGGAATGGGCTGTTGAAATCTGACTGAGTGCAATATATCTGACCGTGCCTGTAGTAAAGGTTGAACAAAATTCGGCTTACATGCTGCCTATCTGACCACAGAATGCACTGCATTAAGACATTCCATTAACACTTGCTGGGAACATGCTGAATAATGTTTAAAGAAATAAACTGAGTCATTCTCCAATAACCACACCAGAGATTCTACCTGAGCCATACTGAAGGGGGGAGAAAAATCATCACTGCCTTTAGGAGTACTGGACAAAGCTAACTCTGCACAAACCTGAATCAAAGGCTGGACATCTCCAAACAACATACTGCCCTGATCAACTAGGGAATGAGCAAGTCGCATACATTCTAATAGCTGGTCAGTGGTCCACTCCTTCAATATCTGGTGGCCGTATTCATTATCCTCTGTCACCAGTAAAGAAAAATAAATAACCTGCTCCGGATGCATCTTCCCCCAAACGGCAGAACCAAGATGACTTCCCTGTGCAGCCACTTCTGGTCAGGATTTTCCTTGGTATTATGTCAGGGACTGGTGTGCATGGGCATCCGCAGGTAGAGGCAATCAGGGATCAGATGAGGGGTTCCCCACTAGGTCCTTATCCTCTTGAGCCATGTATGCAGTTTCTGACAGTCTCTTGGCCCATGTATGCAGTCTCTGACTGTCTCCTGTGCTATGTATGCAGTCTCTGACTGTCTCCTGTTCCATGTCTGCAGTCTCTGACAGTATCCTGTACTATGTCTGCAGTCTCTGACCATCTCCTGTACTATGTCCGCAGTCTCTGACAGTATCCTGTACTATGTCCGCAGTCTCTGACCGTCTCCTGTACCATGTCTGCAGTCCCTGACTGTCTCCTGTACCATGTCTGCAGTTTCTGACCATCTCCTGTATCATGTCTGCAGTCTCTGACTGTCTCCTGTAACACGTCTGCAGTCTCTGACCATCTCCTGGATCATGTCTGCAGTCTCTGACCATCACCAGTATCACGTCTGCAGTCTCTAACCATCTCCTGGATCATGTCTGCAGTCTCTGACCATCTCCTGTACTACGTCTGCAGTCTCTGACCATGATAATGTAATTATGACATTGTCAAAAAGGGGCAGAGCATGGATAACCTTGAAATTATGCCCCCCCCCCCCCCCTGGAAAAAGTTCTGCGGACGCCCATGCTGGTGTGGTCAGAAATGTGTGGACTGCAACAGAGTGTACCAAATACAGGGAAAATGTAAATAATATGATTTATTAAAAGATAAATGAATAACAAAGAAAACGCACCTCCAATAGAGTAAATAGTGTAACACAACCAGTGAACCAGCAAACAGTGAACACACAATAAATGGCAATCTAAATCAAATCTGTACAGAGAATGGGATAACCAAATTGTAATCATACCAAGCCAGAGTCATACATGGGAGATCAAGCAGCGGTGAGCTGGGAACAAGACAGGCAGGGAAAGGGAACTGGGAGATGAACTGAGCGGGTAGGAAGAGATCAGGCTGCAGGATCAGGGTCAGAGTCCAGGAACAAGAGACGGGATGCAGACTTCAGGAACACAGGGACACAAATCAGAGGCACAAGAAGAAAATACCTAGGCAAAGTGTAACAGCATTCACCAGTTTAATACACTTCCTGCAATCAGCATCAGGTGATGCCTGATTGCAGGGAACGATGTCAGCTCCTGACTGCCGATAGACACCCGCTGGTGAACACCGGAACTGCAGCCTAAAGATCTGGGAGCCACAGTGCCACCAGCAATTAATCCCTTTCATGGCACAAACATATTTTTATTTGTAGAATAGTTTTTTAGAGAAAAAAAAACACAAAATAAAAACATACAGTAAGTATACCTATTAAAAACATGCTTTATGTAAACAATCCTTCTGATAGGGAAAATGCATGAATATTTCCTAAAGCATAAATATATAAACATAATAAGTGTATTAAACATATATCATGGAAGATAAAAAGATGATGTGTTAACCACTTGCCGACCTGCCACAGTGCACATACTGTGGAAGGCCGGCACATGCAGGCACGTACCTGTATGTCATATACCTGCACCAGGCTTAGGAGCACCCAGCAGCCCCAGCCCCCTCCCCGGGTGGCCACTGTGTCTATCAGACACAGCAGATTGCAGTTCCCATTACTCTGGGTCCAGTGATTATCACATGATCAAAATGACAACAAGGCTGCTATGAATGATTGGCCCACAGCTATCCCCTGGCACCTGGACCAATCACAGGACCCTATAACATGTGATTAGCTGTAGCCAATCACAGATCACAGCTATTGTGAAGGGTTAACCAATTCATGACAGTTAAAAACTTGCTGTTACAATGATCTTCATTATAACAACAAACAAAATGTAAGAAAAAAAAAATCTTAACCCCTCCCCAAGTACTACACTGTTACTATGGTGACACTCATAGGTGTGCG